>JAPSGF010000201.1:68170-174520 GCA_035772895.1 Perdix hodgsoniae
TTTATTTATCTATCTATCTATTTATTTATTTATTTATTTATTTATTTATTTATTTATCTATTTATTTATTTATTGATAATTATCCCGAGATATTTAAAACTAGGAATGAGGACTGTTTGCATGAGTGATTAACAAAACATTTGGTTTAAATTTAGTTTACACTGGAGATTTATTGATTGCAAATCCACATCGTGTACATGCATCTATTAATATATATATATATGAATGCTGTAAGAGATGTTTAAGTAACTAAAACAAGTGAAAGAGAAAATGAAGTAGAAAAGTAGAGGAGTTCAGAAACCTTCAGAGAAAGTAACAGTTCCTGACCAGAACAGAGGAATTATTGTAGTCAGACTTGGAGCAAGGTCAGACACAATTAATTGCCTGAAAAAACAAATTGTATGGCAAGACAGAGATTGTCCATACACATTAAGGGATCAGTGCAGACCTGCAGGATGCCTGTCAAAGCTGTGGAGAAGGGCAAAGCCCAAGTGCAAAAAGGACCTCAGCAAACTCACCTGCATCATATGATATATCTTTTTAGGTCCCTGCAGTTCCCAAAGCTCCAATTAGAGGTGAAACTCCAGCATTATTTATAATTATGAATTGGAACTAGTATGGTTTTATTTTTTTACTTTTCTAAATTTACAATTGAGTGCTTTATGCTGAATTCTGGTCTAAGCAAACAGAAGGACTTAGAAGAAATCCTGTAGTCTTGAAGGGAACAGGTCAGATTTGGCTGTCCTGGACTACTCATGTTTTTCTGCAGCTGGATGGTAGGGTGTGGAAGGACAAGACTAGCTGAAATTAGAGTTTCCCAAGTTTCATTTTATTCTTTTAGGCCACTGCTACAGAGGTCTAATTCTATATCTGCATATAATGAGGTGCATAATAATTGTGAAAAGATATTTTCAAATGCTTGCTTTTATTTTTAATCTTAAAGGGAGGCTTCAATAGAATAAATGCTGAAATGTGTAAAAGCATCAGCCATATTTAAAATGAAATCTAAAATGCACCTAGCAGACTTTTTTCTTATATAAGGTGTTATGGCTGAAGTTAAAATGTCCATTTAGCTAAACTGTGGAAAGATACTTCGTCAGAACAACTAGAGAGCTTTCATGTCTTTCTATATGCTGGAGACATAAAGATTAGCTCACTCTGCTCCCTGCATAATTTTCTGATACAAGGTGGCATGCTTATTTTTTCCCCAGTGAAGCAGGACACTACTGTGTAATCAGTTCTCATTATTGTACATAATGGTAGAAGCAAACAAAGCCTTACAAAGGAACAGGCATACTCTGAAAGTCTTTAAATCAGTGTATTAAATGAAAGAAATGAATGCAAATTAGTAGTGACTCAGAGAACTTGAATATAATGGCTATAAAGTGATTTATTGTTATCAGATCTGGCTCTAGAGAGATCCACTACGCCCTATTCTGTTAACTTAACCTCACTGTAAAATTCATTTTAGTGTATCTGACAACAAAATCCTTCAGCTTTCAAAGCTCAGTTCGTGCCATCAGGTCAGTATGGGGATAATGGCTCAGTTTCAAGCAATGCAGACATCACTGTCAGGCCTGCCTTATTGCACTTTTGTTTCTTCCTTTCAAAACATGAATTTGTTGCAATTGTGGCTAACATCATGTTTTATTGGCGTTTTCACAAATTTCTCTACAGACAAAAAAATATTCAAATTTAGTATAAAAGAGATGTACACTATAATACCTGGTAGATTTACAGTTCTCATGGATAACTTTGTTTAGCTCCATATTACTCAACTTACATACTTATTTTCTAGAATTTGAATATAACAAGATACAAGGCAAGGAAGAAATGAATTCATTACCACATTTTGCATGGCAGAATGAGGGATTACACTGTTGTAATTCAGAATTGAACAATGCTTTTTAAGCCTAAGAAAAAAACACAAAATCATCTGAAAAATATCAATCACTTTGAACTGGCAATGAACTTGCCTTCTCAACCATGTCGTATGTTCAATAACAGCGTTATCCTCTGTCACAGTCTGGGTGAAAATGGTTTGTTTTCTAGAACTTTATCTTAAAATCTTCCTTCTCTTCATACCTGCATAGCCAAAGTTTCCTTCTCAAAGCTGCCTTAATGCTAGGATTTAAAAAGAAACATCAGAGGTGCAAATCAGACTCATCTCTTCAACTCTATCTTCTGCAACAGCTACATAATTTCCAAGTGTTTTGGAGATAAATTCATACAACATTTCTTCGCTCTTTCTTTGCCAAACTCTTGGCACTAAGTTCCTATCATAATTTGATCAGGTGATTAGATAATTACTCTTGCAGACCAAGGGTTTGAATATAGGGATGTTCAGTTCAGCTTCTCAGGAACTTTTTACAGGACTGACTTGAACTATAACTAAACTATAACTTACTGATTTTGACAATATTCTGATCCCTAGGTGCCTGAGACACGTCAGATTCCCCATGTTCACTACAGGTCAAAAAGCCAGGGACCAAAACTTTGTGTCTCCACCAGGAAGCTCAGCATTGCAATGGAGACAGGTTGTGAAGAGGAACAGCTCTTGAAGCCACTGCACATCCACATGAGGTATCTTTTAGAGCAGGCATGTCTAACCCACAGCCCATAGTCTGCACTCAGCGCAGCCCCCCCTGTAGCTGTCCTGTGCCCCTCATCATCATGGTGGTGGCTCTGCCTCAACAAGAGGCCCAGCCCAGCCCGACACACACCCATCACTCACAACAACCATGCAGCAGTGTGCAATGGGCACTGTTTGGGCTGAAAACAGGGCGTGGGGTGCAGTGCAGTGCTGACTCAGTGATGGCACATAATTGAATGTGCTTTGATACACTGCCTGAATACAGCCCTGTGAAAATAGGCAGCCGTGCTTTCCGCTGTGATAAAGGAATTTCAGAATATGTTTCAAGATTGCTGAAAAAATATTATCAATTTATGCTTGTAACTCACTTTTCAGTCATTATAAGTACTTTACCAGCAGATTTTCAAATGGAACATATACAGTGGCAATCAGATATTCAACTGAAAAATCTGATCATGTCTCTACTGGGCTTCTGTAAGCCCTTTCTTATCACAGAGATACACCCCTTGCTTCACAATCACACCTCATTCATGTTATCACTTTTTGGAAATAAGTTCATTTGTGAACAACTGTTTTCAAGGATGAAGCACAAGAAGATTAAAATTTCATCAAAAATCTCTGACAAACACCTTGAGAGCTCACTAAGAATGGCAGCCAGCCACTGCCATCAAACCAGACTGAGACATTAGTTTCACAAAAACAGGTTTGTATATCCCACTAGTTTTATGAGCTGTTTTTTTTTCCCCTTTCTTTTTAATGTGTTAATAAAAATATTAAAAATTAGAGTATGTTTTGTAATTTATATATATAAGCTATATAACCACCGGAGGTGGATGTTGGAATGGCAGTAGAAGGTGAACCTTCCCACTCATATCTTATTATGTTTAGTTGCTGTGTGACAGATGACAGCAGAAAGGCAGAATGGTATCTGACATGGAAGCACGTACAAAGCAAAGGTGTGTCACTGAATTCCTCCATGAAGAAGAAATGGCACTCATTAACATCCATCAACATTTGCTGAACATTTATGGAGACCAATCTATGGATGTAAGCACAGTGAGGGGTGGGTGTTGCATTTCAGCAGTGGGAACAGTGACAGTGGATCACCTTCGCTGGTGAAGGTTTTGACTACTACGACAGGCAGTTCATTGCTAGTAAAAATGCATAGCTAATGGTGGTGACTATCTTGAAAAACTGTGGTTTGTAGCTGAAAATTTGCTCTATCAGAGTTATAGCAGTTATTGTTATCTGTTGTGTTTTCCATGAAAATAAATAGGAGATATTATGTTCAGAAGAACTAATGCATATGCAGCCCTAAACTATTCCTTTTCACTCAGTGTGGACCAGGCAAGCCAAACAGTTGGACATGGTGTTTTAGCGCTGTGCTTCAGGTGTACAACAGTCCCATCTTGAATGCTGAAAGTGTGCTAGCAGATGTAGCGTATTTGGCACAGTCCTGGAGTTCATTGCTTGGGTTGGTGTTGTCTGGAGGGAAGCCAGTTCGCCTGCTCTGAGACATGTCTGTGATGTGAGTGGAGATGATCCAGATGTTTTCTACAGGAATGCTTTTGTAAGCCAAACAAATATGCCAAGTTCCCTTGCTGATTTTGTGAACGTTTGGCCTTGAAGCAACTAATACATATTTGATTTGCCATGCTATGCAAATGTTTATCTATACTATCACCTGAGAATTTCATTCCTATCTCAGTGCCTTGTAAAAATAATGAATTAAGTCTGGAAGAGTGACAATAGAAGAAACAAAAAAGCCTTATGTAGGGTTGATAGAAAGTAAGGGTAACAAATATTTGTGGAGATGCATCTAGAAAAGGACTGCTGAAGATGCGATCCATGCTTCATACATGTACGAGACTGACATTTGTCTTTTAAGTTTTAATGTATTTGCACTCATACCTTTTAAAAAAATAGTTATATATGGACATTTTCATCATTTCTCAAATGTCTTCTATTTTAAAATGTACTCATTAGTTCTACAGAAATTGATGAGTGCCCCCACTTATAAGTGGTTTAAAATATCAACAAGACCACACAGTTTTACTTACTGTTTAAGCACAGATCAAATAATCCTAATGAAGTCAGTATAGAACTGGTGAGTAAAATAAATGAAGTCCATCCTGGACTTAATTACATCCCAGAATTCACAAATATTAGGTTCCCTAATGTGGAGTGAAAAAATAAAATTTGGATTCCTATGCTTTGTCATTTACGTTACTTTCTATACTTATAGAGGAAAAGTCTTCGGAAGTATATTTTTTGAATGATTTTCAGCAATTGTGATGTGAAAATATAAGACTATGTAAACTTACTGTCATTCATCTGGATCTACTAAAAGACAGAATTTTAAACTATGTGGAAAAAGGTATTTAATTTAATGTAATTTTCTTACAGTCTTATCAGTTGTCTTACTTGTCTTATCAGTTATTTGCTCTCTGATTACAGTCGATGACCTTCTTCCAGTTTATAAGCAATATTTTCTTAATAGAAATAAGTATCTAAAATGTTTAGATTCTCACCTTAATAAGGATGACAATATTATTATTGAATGAGGAATGAGTTTTGTCTTAGGGACTGTGTGCTGACTGGAGTGCTTGCAAAATTTTAAATGCTTTGAAACTACGTATTAACAGAAGAGGTAGCATTTTGAGTGTTCCTCATGTTAGAGTTTTCACCTGATGATGGGAAAAAAAATACACAATGATGAAATCTTAATGAGGCTAACTACCTTTCCTTGTTGAGATTTAGATTTCACCCTGAGCTTTAAGAGTACAGATGGTCAAGTGTATACTGAAACTAAACTAGAAAACTCCCATAACTCTCTATACAGATATCTGTATATACTATTTTTCTGATATAAATATAGTTTCTCAAACTTTCCCACATTTTTTTCTCTAGAATGGCTGATACAGAGGAGAATTAGCAACTACTTATACAGTTCATCCAAAACTGAATTACTAAAGGAGAAAAAAGGAATTCCTAATTCCTAAAGTCTCATTTAGTGTTATAATCTATCAATATAAAGATGGTGTTAATAAGTTTGTGATTTATACATTACTGTGAACCCCATAAAGCAAAATATCTCGAGGTTTTGTTTAAGTACATATTCAGTAGTGTTGTTGAGAAAAGGTTCATGGTAGGGAGCAATCGACAAGACAAAAAAAAAAAAAAAAAAAAAGGAAAAAGTGAAAAGCAGCAGAAGCACCGCTTTTTCTTCTATTTAAAATTGTATTTATTTCAATTAAAGCAGATTGTGTAGAGTGCCTGTGGACCACTTAATTCCTACTGAAGTTCTTCACTTTTAGACTGAAGCACTAAAGGGGACATTATACTCTTTTCTGGGAAAGATGTCTTGTTGGCTGGCACAGGGCCAATGGAACTCTTTAAAATAGGGTAAAATAAGACCTAAGAGCTCATTAATAGATCTCTTTCCAATTCCCGGGGCATGAAAAGTAGCTTGATGATATACGGAAATACGACAGCTTTCAAAAAAGTCTAACTGAAGAAGCCTTTTTGTGTGAATGTTCTTATAATAGGAGAAAAAACAGTGTCTCTTAAAATAATTAGGCTAACAGTAAGTGGAAAACTGCAGGAAGGCCTGACAGTACAATGGGAAAAGGAGAAAAGCTATCTACCTAATTATTTCTGATAATTTCTTGTCATAGTTTCAAGATATCAGTCTGCCAATGTCTTCACATAACAATTATTCAAATGTTAATGTAAAATCTGTCTTATTGCAAGCTCAAAGTTCCTACTGGCTTTGATGAAAAAGAACAAAAACCGAAACAAGACACTTCTTGGTGACTGCCAAAACTGAGAGAGGACCTGATCCAGGTCTATAAATATATAAGGTGTGGAGGGCAGAGTGGTGAGGCCAGACTGTTTTCAGCAGTGTGTGGAGACAGGACAAGGAGAAACGGACAGATACTGCAGCACAGGAAGTTCTGCACAGATGTGCACAAGAACTTCTTTACGGTGGGGGTGACGGAGCACTGGAGCAGGCTGCCCTCCAGGAACAGGGAGGTTGTGGAGTCTCCTTCTCTGGAGATATTCATGACCCTCCTGGACACCTACTTGTGCAACCTGGTGTAGGGAACCTGCTTTGGCAGGGGCGTTGGACTCGATGATCTCTGGAGGTCCCTTCCTACCTCTATGATTCTATGATTCTATGATTCTATGATTCTATGATTCTATGATTCTGTGATTCTATGATTCTATGATTCTATGACTCTATGATTCTGATTCTATGATTCTGTGTTTGAAGACAAAAAAAGGCACAAAATGTCCTACTATTTTCTTTGCCAACTCTAACATGGCTCCAATAACTGGTGCAACTAGTAATTCTCCAAACAGAATATTAGTGTTCTGAAGAGACACCCTGTTTATTTAGATATATCTGGACATCTTATTGGATATATTAAGATATTTAAATATTTAGATTTTCTTCTCTGTAGCCTACTATTCTCTGATAACCTAAAAGTGACTGAGTTCCCCACCAATTAAGTAAGTATTTAAATTCTATCTACCTTAAGGGGGTGTTCTATGTTTATTATATGAACTGAAAATAAAATTCAGTTCCCTGGGTTTCAGATGAATTAATTTTGTTGGTGAGAAGAACAAAAAGCTAATTGCACAGAAGTACTGAATTTTTATTCAGCATAAACTATTTTATCCATTGTCCTCGTTTACCTGCAGTAAGAGCTTAAACATAAATTTGACACATTCCGACAATAACCTGTGTGTGTTCAGTCATGAAAGCAACAAAAGCCTGTACAGAATAGTCTGTCACAAAATAATTGCTTGGTTTTGGTCACAATCAAATCCTGTTTTTTTCACTCAGGTTTCTCTTTAGAGTTCAAGTGTGATTACCCATGTGAATTAAAATAATTGGGTTTAGCCTTTTGTAAGGTTTTGTCAAGTGCTGTTGAAGGAGATGGCAAGGTTGCTCTGCTTAGAGCGCTGAGACATCCATCACGCATTGCAGTTCAGCTCACAGTCAACTTTGTTTCAGCCAATTTTCTGAGCTTCAGATTTCTGAGATGAATGGCTTCTTACTGTGAATTAAGCATACATACAATTCTGCAGTCACTTTACTTCTTTTTTTAACCCATTCAAAACAGAAAATACAGAATGAGATACAAATTGTTTTTTAAGACAGCAGTTCAACCACACAAAAATATTTTCTTTGAATCAAGATGACAGGATTGAAGGCTTCTATGGTGGTCGACATTACACTTCAGGCGTAGTTCAGAAGGAGTAGATATTTCTGGAAGAGGTGAAATGACTTTCTTTATTATTATTTTATATTTTTGGAGTTCTGTCATGGAAACTCTGATGGCTTCTTTTCTTCATCATGAGGAAGGATGCTGCCAAAGGTCAGTTCTGCCTCAGGTCTTCCAGTCTCCGCATTAATCTCTATTTTTAATGATAGCACCATACATACTCAAAGTAAACTTGTTTATCCTAAGATTAGGGCAATGCAATCATGACACAGAACTCAAAAATGTTCCCCCTCTTTTTCATTTTTTCCTTTTTCATTTTTAGAAAAGAAGTCTTCTTCCAAAGTTGACTTTCTACTCAACTATGTTCTGGATTGAAAAATTTATTGGGAAACACTGCAGCAAAACTTGTCACCAATTGTTATTAGATATATAGTAAAAAAAAAAAATATATATATATATATAGTCATCTTTATTATTTGGAATAGTTGTGTTAAAATTATTGCCTTTGCTATGCATAGTTTTCAGTAGAATTATCTTACAATCATTTTTATTTTACTTTTCATTGTGTTAAAATATTTTGTCATGTAACATAATACTACCTCATGAGATATATTTTTCAAGCATTTCAAGCTAATTAAGCCACTACTGACGTTTGTTGATAACTATTAAAAATAAGGTCAACCCTGGAGTGCTCAAAATAGGGAACGTCCTTTTAAATCTTTTTCATTCTGTACCTCACTTTCTTTACTCTATTTTCTCTTTCTTTCTAAAAGTAGAAACTATTTCACTTGTCTGGAGCTCTGATGAGGATACTAAGCTCAAATTATTAATATTTTTTCATTCCCCATTTCACTTGCCCATCTTTAGCTACTGTAGACCCCATTTATGACACGCTTCTTTAAAATTTATATGAAAACATGCTTCCTTAATTCTTTGAAAACTTTGCACTACTTCCTTATTTGTTTCTTTCATTTTTTTGTCATGTGGCAAAACTTTCATCTGTGTGTGGGATAAAAAACAAAGGCTTCACCACATTCTGTGTGAAATACTTCCTCCTAATATCCAACCTAAATCTCCCCAGTCTTATTTAAAATCATTCACCCTTGTCCTGTCACTATCAGCCCAAGTAAACAGTCATTTGACGTCCAGTTTATACGTTCCCTTCAAGTACTGGACGGATATACAGCCATTAAACTTATCTGAATGGAGTATGTACATGGAAGTGACTGCAGAAGGATTCAGGAAAGAGCCTAAGCCAGTTTTTGAGAGAGTAGAAATGCAAAGAGTAGCAGAACCTTTTTCCAAGTGGTTCACTGTTACTGTATAGTTGAGCTTTTTCTCCGGGAGTAGAAGAATATTTCGATCATTTTTTCCCGCAGCTTGTTTTCGAAAAGCTTGCAGGTAATGTGGAACCTCTGTGCCTTTGCTATGTTTGAATGATGTTTGAATGTGTTTGAAAAACTGACCACGTTGCTGAAGATATCTACATGAAAGAGGAAGTAATAAGGGCATCATTGTCTATTCTTTGTAATTTCCTGACATGCTGGTTCAAGTTTTTATTTGGAAGAAGGCTGAATTCATTTAGACACAGACTTTCAAGATTTCCAAAAAGACATTTTGAAAATGGTGACAAACTGAGATATTATTACACTAGAAGACAGAAATGGAAATCACTAATATAGGCACCCATGAGCCCCATGTCCACATGCCCCATTCCCTCGGCATACATTTCCAACATTTAACCATTCTCTCCATGAAAATGGACATGTGGCCATCACACTTCAAAACGGACAAGGTCTAGTGGTGGTCTTGGTAGTGCAAGGTCAATGGACTTCATGAAATTAAGGATCTTTTTCAACCTTCTGTGATTAACTTTGTTTTGTCTAAATGTCAGCCTGATTTTCCAAAGCCTCAAAGTTGCTCTGTTGAGTAGAGTGTAAATATATTATGGATAAACAAAATATAAAGCAAATGTTCTGGAAATTGGCTTTTCCCTATCCTGTATGGACACAAAGATAATGAATTATATCTTCTAAGGCAATCATTGTGAGTTTTCAGACATCTATTAGTTTCAATAGCTCAATGTCTGGATGGAGATCACTGACAAGTGAAGTCTCTCAGGGGTCAGTATTGGGAATGATGGTCTTTAATACCTTCATCAGTGACATCAACAGTGGGATCAAGTGCATCTTCAGCAAGTTTGCAGAAACCAAACTGTGCAGTCAACACTCCCCAAGTATGGAATTACATCCACAGAGACACAGACAAGCTTGACCAGTGGGCCCTGGTGAACCTCATGAGGTTCAAGAAAATCAAGTGCCAGGTCTTGCATCTTGCATCTTGCAACCCCCACTATCAATACAAGCTGGGGGACAAAGTCCTGCCAAAAAGGACTTCAGGGTGGTTGGCAAGTTGGTGAATGGTGAGCTGGACATGAGCCAGCAATGTGCCATCGCAGCCCAGAAAGCCAACTGTATCCTGGGCTGCATCAAAAGAAATGTGGTGAGTAGGTTGGGAGAAGTGATCCTACCCTCTTCTCTGTGCTGATTAAACCTCATCTGGAGTATTGCATCCAGATGAGCAATCCTCAGCACAGGAGAGACATGGATCTACTGGAGTGCATCCAGAGAAGGGCTAACAATGTTGGAATACTTCCCCTACAAGGACAAGCTGAGAGATCTGAAGGTGTTAAGCTTGAAGAAGAGAAGGCTAAGAGAGACCCAATAGTGGCCTTTCAAGTATCTAAAGGGAGGAGAGAAGAAGGAAAGAAACAAGAGTAGATAGAACAAAAGGAATGGTTTCAAACTAAAAGTGAGGGAAGATTTAGAATGAATATAAGGAATTGTTTTTTTCAGTGAGGGCAGTGAGGAACTCACACATATTGCCCACCCAGAAGGGTGTTAGATGCTCCATTTCTGGAGACATTCATGGTCAGACTGGACGGAGTTCTGAGCACCTGATCAACCTGTATATGTCCCTGTTCACTGCAGGGGAGTTGGACTAGATGACATTTAAAGGTCCTTTCCAACTCAAAGTGAGATCACAGGAGACACTGATAGGCCTTTTAATACATACTGCTTCCATCCAGTGCAAAGTGAGCAAAGTAAATGAGGTGTTGTCTTTGATCTGTTCTTACTGTGTAAGCAATAGCAAGTACTCTGCTTTATTTCAAGTTCTTAATATATCATCACAATTATAAGCCAGCCTGGTTATTCATTTTTAATGATTCTTTTGTAATGAAGATTTTACCTCGATGTAATTTCTGTCATAAAAGATAGAGGATTTCTTCTAGGCTAGAAACTAGATGAAATCATTTAATTTTTATTTTCCATCAGTAATAACCTGACATTGACTTTTACAGCATCTCTCTGTTGGGGCTGCAGCATGCCTTATAATTAAAACGATATCTTTGTGAGGAGTTAGCATTTGTACACTTTGACAGGTCTTAATAAGGAACCATATTGGGAAAAAACACAAGGTTTTTTGTCTAACTGTAGATATAGGAGACAACTAAGTTGAAAGATTTTTTTTATTAGAGTATGACCAGCAAAGAGATACAAGAGACAGTTGTTAAGAATAACAACTGAGAATAAATGAAACATCAACCAAAATAAATGGTACAATTTTCAGATACTGGGCTGCCTGTATATATCCATTTGATCTGTGTCTTGGAGATTTTCATATTGTTATATGTTTTAATTGGAAAAATTAGTGAAATAACTGTGAAACACTCCTATGCGTGGAGAAGAACTTGATAATTCTTTGGTTGAAAACTTTTCTTCCATGTTTCTGGCTAGCAACTAACAGTGATTTCTATGAGTTTATGATTAAAAAAGAATATATTCTTTATAAAGTAGTTTAGTACATAACTGAATTATGAGATGAACAGTAATTGCTTTCCTTCTATGGTTATCATGTGCCAGGAATGAGTCATGAATCTAATGAAATGTCAGCCTCCAGCATTTCTAAGTAGGCCCCCCATTGCCTTCTGCCCTGCTACTTCTAACAGCTTTGATTTGTAGTAATTTTGATGAGAGCTCTTAAATATTTGCAAACAGGCCAAAGTTCAGTTCTTTCTTGCAAAAAGAATAGAATTTCTAGATCATTGAAAGCAATCAGATTCAATCTGAATATGGTGGGTGATTACAATCCTGATTTAAGCAGGTCTGCAGCTAGTGTGGTCTCATCTGATGTCCAACAAAGGAGGGTTAAAACTGTGAGCACAAGGAAAGTCTAGGGAATATAGTTTGAGAGACTTGCTCTCATGTTATCCTGCTGCTGTCTGCTTCTTGTTTATAAGAGAAATAATGGCAATTACTTATTTCACAGATGCACAGCAGAAAGGTACGTTAATTACTGTAGTCTGCTATGACAGTGGTTCCATGATGCTTTTTGCTTGGAGGACCCTTGTGTTTGGAGGACTGAAAAGTCAGGCTGATGCAAAACTGCTTGGCTGGGATGATACTTGAACCATCTAAATCATGTCTTCAGTTTAAATTCCAATATATTCCAACAGAGACATGGAATGGCATGGATTGGAAGAGACCTTGAAGATCACCTAGCTTCAACCCCCTATCATGGGGGATTTCCTCAGTGGCTAATTCAGGCTGTTTTGTTCATTTGGAAGATGTTGGTAAATATATTGATCTATAAAGGAACAATTTTGCAGCTGTGTTTCAGAACTGTTAAATGTTTGGAAACATTCTCTGTTAGTTATTTAGAATGTATGTTTGATCATCTAAAGACAGATTGCACTGATCTTCTCTCAGAGTGGAAATTTTGCCTCACTTGAAGATATTGTATAATAAATAATATATTGCATGTGGTCAATAATGAAAGAAAAATGCTGCATTTCTTTCCAAATGTTTCTCTTTATGGGGTGCAGCTTTCTCGCACATTTTATGTGAGGTGAAAAAAACACTTATCAGAGGACATTTCAAATATGAGTAAAAGCTGTCACACATTGCAAAACTGGAAAGATTATAGGATTTGAGTCAGCAAACATTAGTTTTTCATTATCCAGCCATTTTGCTATTCTAAGAGGGGTGTACAAATTTCCTATTTATTTTGTAATTCTAGATGTGATGCAGAAAACATTGGAGCAGGACATTTGTTACATGGATGGATTTCAGCAAATGATCTGATTATTGTTTTTTTGTCTAATCCTTCAAATTACAAAGAGTCTACTTCTTCAGTGCACTCATTAGGTCAGCAAAGGGGTGCATTATGCTTGAGAGTCAAACTTAAATCTGCTTAATAATCATAATAATTGATAGGTTTCAAGCACATAATTTTTATCCTCCAAATGTTTCAACAGTAGGCCAGGGCTTTATTTACCAAATTGTATGTACTTTTCACTTTCCATTGCCAGCAGACACTGCAGATTGTCCTACAATAAATATTGGTGGGTTTTTTTGTTTGTTTGGAAGCAAACTGAAGCAAATACTTCTACGTAGAGTGAAGGGTATATTTTATATTTCCATTTCAATCACAAAAGAGAACAAAACAAGTTAAGATGCAGCCCATTACATTTTACTAGAAATTAAATATTCCATTTTACTGGATAATAATGAAAAACATTCATTTTTAATAGAAATAGAGCTGTAGGAATGAAACAAATCATTTTCTATCATCTCTTTTCAAAGTGTCAGGGGCAGCAGGAAGGGGAACACGGTAGGAGGACCTTACAAAATCGAATGTTGTTCCTCCCTGTACCTGAAGGTGCTTAAAATCAAATCCATTTGAATGCCTTGCAACACCATATTTAACGTTATTTTAAACAAAGTTCAAGAAATGAAGGCAGGTTCAAGGAAAAAAAAAAAAAGGATTAAAAAGTGTTGTGCCCAAAAAGCATTTGAAGATACTCGTGCTCTTCAGAAACATATTTAGTATGGCACCTGAGCATGACAACCACGTACTTAGTAACAAGAATCTAGAAAATTGAACAGTTCATCAGGTCAGCAGCAGACTGTGCAATTTAATCTTCTCTTTTTGATGCACTAGATATAAAATTCATAAATGGAAGAGTGGATTTTGATGGCCTTTTCTGTTGCTACTAGTGCTGTCTTGTCCCTTCGCCCTCAAGAAAAGAGTGAGTTTAATGACTGAAACCCATACAATAGAGGACAGAGGAAGCTTATGTTATGCATCTTGGAATCATTAGCTCATGATGGTTTTTTCTTCAGCTTAGCCCTGCAGTCCAAAGCTATTTGCAGTGCTCCATCTTCTTGTAGAAACCTCTACTTGTTAACCTTTGCACACTGGACACATTCACTCAGCAAATGTAATTACAAAATACGCAAAGGAAGTGAAATCTGAGTTATGCTGAAAGCAGTATTTCCATAGCAAAATGTTTTACTGGGGAGAAATAATTAAAATAAAATTTCTCACTTCCAGTATTGCCCTTGAATGATAAGGAGAGAAAGCAAGACAAGTCACTGACACAAAGTTTAACAAAATGCATAACAAAATGCAAAAAATGCCATGACAAGCTATATGACTGAAGTTGCCTATGAACATTGTTTGAAGTGGTTTATCTATCTTAACACTGAGAAAACTATTTTGTGTGTTTTTCTGCCACGTAAAATCTACCAGTGAAATTACTTATCTTCTACATGGAGGAAAAACTGTAATGGAATTTCTCTTACAATGACATTCTTCTTTGCCTTCTGACTACTTGGACTCTGAATAAAAAAATCTCCTCATAGATGTCTTTACCAGCCCCATCCACTGTCCAACCTGTAAGATTTGTACCTCTTGCAGAGGCAGCACTACAGTGCTACAAGCAATCTAGGTGTCTATTTATTATACTGGCTGTCAGAGCAAGGCAGAGCTTGCAAACCTGATAGGGATTTGGGTTTATAAAAGGTAGATATCTGAGGGATTTGAAGTGTGGAAGTACAGGCAGCATCATTTGGTCTCTGGTGCACAGGATGAAGCTGCAGTGTCTCACAGATTGGCTGAGCCCAGCTTATCCTGGTCTGCTTTTTTCTTGCTTTAAGAACAAGGACTCCAAGATTCCTGGTATAAAAGGATATTTTATAGGTTCCAGTTGCTTTGTTTTTTGTTGCTTTTCAAGCAACCTGCTTGCATATTTTTCTGATCATCATATTTAATCCAACATCCCTGGAATAAATTATCACAAAAACTATAGATTACAGCTGCTCTTTTTGGCACGTGCAATCTCTAAGTGAAAGATTAACAGGTTAGATACAAGGTTTTAGTCATATACACACCATTTAAAGGCTTTGAAATGGGCTTATTTCTGGAATTATAATACCTTAGTATTTCACCAAATAAATGCTGGCTGAGAACTGCACTCTCTGGGTGGCTTGTGGTTTTAGTCTGGCGATGGTTGATATTTCCTGGTCTCTGAAAACAACCACAACCTCAAGTCAAATTGTGGGCTTTTTTAAAGAGAGGGAAAAGTGAATTGGTATACAGAGTGCATGAACAATGCATTGACACTTGTGACCTAGCTGTCAACGAAACAGTAATTTCCCACTGTAGGGTCAAAACAGCAGTTTTCCTCCAGTTATTGAGCATCTGTCAACCCACTCAGACATGACTATCTGTACACAGGCTTTCTAAAGCTATGGTTACTCATCTTTTGTTTCTGGCTTGGGCCACATATGAGGCAGTCCATTTTGTGCTGCTCCCTATTAATCACATCCCTGTCACAGGTGTTATTCCTCACAAAATTCACAGATGCCAATTAGGCCCACTTTGCACATCACCACCCTTCAATGCCTTCTGATCCTTTACATCCTCCTCTATTTCCACACTGACCATTCAGATCTTACCTCTACTTTCCCTTTCTTATGTGAAAAGAATTAAGTCCACTAGACTTAGAGGTTCATATAATGATTACAACCAATAGATATTACAGTATTTTTCCCTAAGGCTATGTCACATGCTGTGGAAGTAAATCATAAGGTTTTGTTCAGTATTGCAACAGCTGTGCTGCAGTTTGAAATCATTTCAACAGGTATACACAATAAAAACTTTAGTCATTGGAGCACATATGACAATTTTGGCACTGACTGATGGTCTTGCTAGCTGGCATTTCAGCAAGTCTATAACAATGTGCAAAAATATTCTTTTGTACTGAGCAAATGACATTGCTCTTTTTGGCAAAATTGAGGTAGGTGTTCACTGGCAAACAGAGGACGGCAGATGGTCAGAAGAGAGAAGACAGATCTGTTCTTTTGTCCTAACCTAGCTTCTGGCTTCGTTTCTCCAAAAAGAGCACTATCTGAGTTAGCTTTCAGAAAGGATTTAGGTCTTTCATGCTTTTAACGAGAAATGAATGACTTCTGCTCTATCTGCTCCAGCACTGTAATTTTGTTTATTGCTTAATGAACTCTTATGAGTTTTGTATAAAGCAAAAAAACCTTATCTGTTCATTACTCATCTTTGCATACAAAGTGTGTTTGCTGTCTGAATTTATTTAACCACAAGTCTCCACTTGGACATTTTCTGGCTATTCTCTATGTAGGATTTTTACTTTTCCTTACTGCCTAAAACAGCCCAAGTATTTGTTCCTCATATCAGATGAAATTTTTTACTATAACAAAATGAAAGTTTATTTGTCTGATTCTAACTAAGCCTTCATACAATTAAACAGGTCCCTGAAATGCAGGGACTTACGGGGCAATTATTAACCCCATATCCACACACATACTTGGGCTGTTAGAACACTGATCAGGGTCACCTATGTTTTTGCACTGACATCCTCTCACGCGCTTCTACTCACATCAAAGTTGATATTAATATAATGCCCGTGGTATATATCTGGAATTCAAAAAAAGACCTTTTCTTTCTTCATTTTAGAAGATTTTACCTTTCAGTTTTCATTAACTATTCCTTTTCTAGCAAAACTGGAGCACATCCTTTCTTGTAAATTTCCCTCTAATTCACCTTACGACTTTTTCTTTTTCTTTTTTTTTTTTTTTTTCATTTATCTAGAAATTCATTTATATTCTTGGGCAGTCATAGCTATCATGGATCTATTTTGGCAGAGAAAAGTGGTAGAAAGGCTGTAGGGCAAAGTTCCGTACTTAAAATATTCTGGAAATGTCTGAACAGAGTTTCTTTGACAAAATGTGCAACTTCTGACTGTTCTTTAATGAGAATTGCAGAGCAGAGTGAGCAGACCTATAGTGCTGTAACATGCCCATGCTGCCAGCCAACTGTCCAATTTTAGTTATACTGGTATGTGCTTTGCTCTGCAGCTTTTGTCTTTTTGTAAAGTATTAATATCTATGAGAATTAGTCTCTTCATCTGCCCCCGATTAACTGGAAGAAGCAAATATGTACACTGGCATAGAAGCAAAAGCAACTCCTTTTTCCTTCCCTTACAAAGAGACACTTTAGTGCTCAGGTAAGTAACAGTAAACAAGTGAATAAAAACATTCAGTAAAATGTTATTTTGCTGTGTTATGGGACAGTACAGAGAAAGTGACAGATAAGGGAGTATTGCTACAAGCTGTTATCCAAATGTTCCTGAATTTCTGAGAGATTTATCTCAATACATTTGGACTTAATTACTAAATAAAATTGTGTATAACTTACTATCAGTCCAGGGCAGCTGAAGTTACTCTGACTTAATCAATTGGTTGGAAAAGATGTCCAGGAATCTTTTTCTCTTCAGAATTCACAGCGACTGTTACACAGGAAAAGGGGAGCATGGAACAGGTACTGCAGAGTCTCCATAGATTCATCAGGGACTACTATGTGAAACTGGTCTTCAAGAGCAATAGGTGGTAGATGTCCTTGTAGAAGTCCTGAACTGGCAGATATCAAGCAGAACATCTCATTTAGTTCATGTGAACTGAAGCTTGTATTTTCTGGGGACTACATGTAACTAAATACTCTGTTGCAATGTTTTTGTTTCTTTATAGCACATGAGAAATTACAAAATCACAGAATTTCAGGAGTTGGAAGGGACTCAAGAGATCATTGAGTTCAACCTGTCTGCTAAAAAGGGTACCCTACAATACAGCTAGGTGTCCAGCCAGGTCCTTAATATCTCCATTGGAGACTCCACAACCCGTCTGGACAGCCTGTTCCAGTGCTGTGTCACTTTTATCATGAAGAAGTTGTTCCACACGTTTGTATGGGTCTTCCAGTGTTCAAGTTTCAGGCCATTACTCCTTGCCCTGTCACTACATACTACGAAGAAGAGCCTGGCCTCATCCATTTGCATCCCACCTCCCTTTAGATATTTATAAATATTAATCAGATTCCAAATGCCTCAGTCTTCCCCAAGCTGAACAGACCAGGCTACTCAGCCTTTCCTCATAAGGGAGATGCTCCAGGTCCTTTATCATCTTTCTGTCCTTCTGTTGGACTCCTTCTAAGAGTTCCCTGTCTTTTTTGAACTGGGAAGCCCAGAACTGGACACAGTATTCTCAATGGGGCTTCATCGGGGCAGAGTAGAGGGGGAGGATCATCTCCCTTACCCCAGGATACCTTCAGCTTTCTTGTCCACCGCTGGCTCGTGGCCAGACTTGTCCACCAGAACACCCAGGTCCTTTTCTGCAGAGCTCCTCTCCAGCAGTGTACTGGTGCATGCAGTTATTTCTCCCCAAGTGCAAGAGTCTACACTTGCTCTTCTTCAACCTCATCAGGTTCTGCTCTGCCCATGAGCAGTACAGAAGTTAAAATTTTTTGTGTGTGATCTATTCTTAATTTGAATGCTTGTTTTATGAATGGAAAAAAAAAAAATCAAACAACTGTTAAGAAGCTGATGGCCAATTAGCATTTTTTGAAGTATTTAATGTTTTTAATTCGCTCAGCCTTGTGCTTGGGACAGATTAATGGCAATGGTATAAATCCTCTGAGAATGACACCTAGTCATATTTGCACATCTTCTCTAAAATTAGTGTAAATATGTGCCAGTTGCAGTAAGAGTGGTTAGTATGCACAATGCTACAACCCACATGCTTTCTGAAGATACCTGATAGAACTAGCATTGATATCTCAGAGCCTCTTCAGAACAAGGCCCCTCATGACAAAGGCAAGGAAGCAAATTGATATAATTGATACCCCAATTGATTCTTTCAGTCTATACCCCCTGCTCTGGCTAAGTGCCTCCTGGAGCCAGTGAATAATGGAGTCCTCTCCATAAATTAGTTCTTTTTGAAGGTCAAAATTAAAGTCATAACAGTGAAATGTTTTGATTATACAGTACTGGTGGGCATCTATGAATAAGACTTTAATTTAAAAAAAAAATTAAAATGAATGTTTTTTTGAAAGGTTAGCTGTATTTCTATTATCAGTAAGGGAATCTGCTGTATATTTCTTTGTTGTGGCATATTTCTACTTGCATCTTCGTGTTACTGATTTTACTTCACCTTCCAGTCCTCGTCACAGAGAAGATAGACATTCCTCTGTAATTTGTTAGTTTGTTTGTTTTAATAATGGAAAGGTGCAGAATTTAGGTATAATTAATTTTAATGACATTTTAAGAATTCTTACGACTCACTCTGCAAGATGAGTTGGAAATGTAACTCCTACGTCTTTAGGCACATAAATGTGGGTTCAGATGTTTTTCTTGCCCACTCTAACATTTGAGAATTCTCAAAGTCAGTGTTGTTATTCTCAATTTCAGATCTAATTGGCCATCCTGTTAAATTTTCCTTCTGCTATCAAGCACTGGCAAATAATCTGGCTGCAGGGAGAATAAGGTGTGTGTCACTGGGCAATAAATGTCAGTCTCAAGAAGTGGACTGGTCTTTTAGTAGCGAAAAGCTTCAGAAGTGACTTGGAGAACATCAGTCCAAACAGCACAAGTGCATCCACCACCTTGCAAAGGAACTGCAGTTGTGCAAACCATTTAATTGCTACCCACTCATCCAGTGATGTAAAACAAATCTGTGTGAATCTATATCTTGGCTCTGATGGAACAGAGAACTGAATCATACTATAAATACTTTGCCTGTGCATCTGTAGCAAATGATGCAAACGCTAATTCCATAGCCTTCAGGCAGCCCAGAAGAGACTGCTTTTAATTTTTAGTGAAATATGAACATTCCCACTTTATCAGAGAAGGAGAGGCTGTTCTGCCAGTCAGGAAATTCCTTGCAGGTTACCTCCTTGCACAGAAAAAACTGCAGTCAGACTCTTTAAAAATCTCTCTTTCACTCTGTCATTTGGAAAGTATGAAGCTCTGAGTTTGACCTTGGCTCTTTTTATCTCCTCTGCCATTGTGCAGCTTCATGCCCAGCACATAGACCAGTTGTGGCAGCAGCTGGTGCACTGTATGCTGTCAGTGACTTCTCCCCTGCCCATACAGAATCACAGAATCACAGAATGGCCAGGGTTGGAAGGGACCTCAAGAATCATGAATCTCCAACCCCCTGCCACATGCAGGGCCACCAGCCTCCCCATTTAATGCTAGACCAGGCTGCCCAGGGCCCCATCCAGTCTGGCCCTGAACACCTCCAGGGACGGGGCAACCATAACCTCTCTGGGCAGCCTGTTCCAGCACCTCACCACTTTCTCTGTACAGAACTTCCCCCTGATATCCAATCTAAATCTTCCCTCCCTCAACTTAAAACCATTTCCCCTTGTCCTGCTGTCACTCACTCTTTCAAAGAGTTGACTCCCCTCCTGTTTGTAGGCTCCCTTTAGGTACTGAAGGCTGCAATGAGGTCACCCTGCTGCCTTCTTTGCTCCAGACTGAACAAGCCCAGTTCCCTCAGCCTGTCTTCGTAGGGGAGGTGCTCCAGTCCCTTGATCATCTTAGTGGTTCTCCTCTGGACCCTCTCCATCTTTATCTTTCTTATATGGGGTGCCCCAGACCTGGACACAGAACTCCAGATGGGGCCTCACAAGAACAGAGAATAGGGGGACAATCACCTCCCTGTCCCTGCTGGCCATTCTTCTTCTGATGGAGCCCAGGATACTATTTGCATTCCAAACTGCAAGAGCACACTGCTGATGTGCTCCATACTGATGGAGATATGGTAGAGACACTACTGCTGGTGCAGTAGCATGGCTGGTATGCTGATGTTTGCAGAACACATTCTGTCCTTTCTGACTGCATGTGGCAATCTAAAATGGATCCAGGCTCTGCAGCTTTGCTCAGTCACTTATCCAAGTACAGGAATATCTGGAAGGGATTTGCTCCTTTGTGCTAACAGCTGTGCATGCAGGAATATGGAGAATACAAACTGTACCTTTCCTGTGCATTGTCCAAAGGTGATACAGACAGAGCTGGGGGCAGTGAGCTGTGTTATGCTGAAAATAGTAACCTCAGTCCCACTGCTGTTATCAGAGCAGATCCTTCAATGGTGTTTCAAGTATTGTTGATCCTGTTTCATTTTAGGACATGGGCTGTAAATGATCTCTTGGAGCCTCCTGCATCCGCGTTTCCCTCAGAAACAGTGTAAGATGCTCTCTTTATTGCTTCTTGAAGCCTTGACTGTGCTCTGCCTCAGTCTATAAACTGTGTTACAGTAGATGGGTATCTGATATATTCTTATACTGGCAAAGGAAGATATTTACAAATCATCAATGATATATATATTTTTCCCCCCATGGCCTTTCCTTCAGGAATGCAGGCTGAGACCTTTGCCTGCTGCTGTGAGCACAGCTGAGCAAGCTCACAAGTCAGACATTTCGTATGAGCCCCAATGCAATTCACAATGTCCTACTTGACAGCAGTCACAAAGTGTTGTTTTCCACGAAATACAGCTAGAGGTGTTTCCGTTACAGAACATCAAAACATTGATTTAGCAGTTTCAGATGATATCTTTTCTGCAGTGAAAGTCTACGCTGAAAATGTGGTTTGTTCTTGTTTTGAGAGATATTTCCTCCTCTCTTCAGCCTTCCTTTTTTGCTGCATTTACAGATTCAGACATTGAAGTCCGGCTTTATTTTTAACCCATCTTGCCACAAGAAAAGTGTGAACTCATCCACACTGCTTCACTGCTTAATGTGGGGAGAAATCTGGGGCTGAAAGGACAATTCCAAGTGCCATTACACAGAATGTCTTATTTTTTGTTCATGTCATCTTGTAGAGCTGACATCCAGACATACTACCAGCTGAAGCTGTGCATTCAAACCTTATCCATGGTTGTATCCAACATGAGAGAAGCAGACCTACTTCATACCTAAGCTAAAATATCCTTTGCTGTGGGCCTCTGTTGTGGGCCATGCCTCATCTTGGTGGTGTTCTGGGACCTTGGGCTTGCCATCACTATCATTCTTTTCCTGGACTTTTACCTCCTGACTTCTTCTGTAGGACCCAGTATACTGATCAGTCCAACAGAATTTTTCACAGAAGTTCTTGACTCTTCATACTTGTATTTTCTACTTTGGGCTTTTCCTTTGTTATATTCCACTTCCATTTAATGTATTTTTTCATCTTTTTCTTTTTCACATTTCAATAAATGAAAATGGATACTCTTTTTTTTTCCCTTTTAAAAAATTATTTACTTTCTTATTTTTATTGAAAGGCACAGATATTCCCTCTCCGGAAACAAGTGCATGCCAGCTCTTTTCTTCTTCTACAAAGGCAGAGAACAATTCATTTGTTTCTGACTGCACCGACTGCTGCTAGATTTATAATTCCAAGTTCTGGAGTCTGAGCACATCACAACAAATTCAATGAAGAGCTTAAAAATACCTTCTGAAAATATGTGACTTTGTAAGGCAAAATAGAATTATTTTCTCAGCCTCATCAACTGCTTTTGCTAGATGCCTGCCATGCCAAAATTGGAGGCAGATCTTCCACTATTTGTGGCAGTGGGAAGATTTGTATCACTTTTGCAAATAGAAAGGAAAATATTGGTTTGGAAAGCAGATGTTTCTGGCAGGTGATCAAAGCTTGCTCATACAGCACATAGTGTCATCACAATTTCATTGGAGTAAAAGCTTTTTCTGTTGTGTTTCTAGCCCAATTGTTATAATGAGCTGCTCCTGCTTTTTGTAGCTATTTTCATTATTAACACTGGGCAGTGTACTGGCCTTGCTATTTGTATTTCAGTTCCAAGTGAATGTGGAGCCCTGTGGGACAACACTATCATTTATTTGGGGTTTTTTGTTGTTGTTGTTCACAGCCTGATCTTGTCTTTTTACATCCTGTAATGCCTTTATATCTCCCCCTTCCCAGAACTGTGTCACACAAACCTTTCTGAGCTGCTTCAAAGAAAAAGAAGAAGGGAAGAGAATGTTGTCAGTCTCTGATGGTAGATACCATCAAGATGATCTCTTCTCAGATGTTGTTACCCAGTGGAGCTAGATTAAAGCCACCACCAGCTGGATGACAATGTCATTCTACTGTGTAGACATTAAGAGTGGAAAGCATAGCTCATTCTTTTGAGAGTTTTTGGCCCTGATGAGAATCTCTATTTTAATTCTATAGCAAAACAGGCCTGTGGTGCATGAAAACGCAGTAATCAAGACTGTATTTAAACCAAACAGAAGAATTGGCCACAGTGCATAGAATCCAAACAGAAACATACTAAAATTGTGTAACCAGCAGCAGTGTATAAGTATTTAGTAGCACTGTGATGTCACAGTCAACAAAATGCTCATGTTTTTACACAGTTTTAAAAAGTGTGCAAGCTGAGAGCTAAGACATATGTAGTGGTGTTTAGGAAGCACTTGAGAATAGAGGTTGTATTACAAAAAGCAGTGTAAGCATGAGGGACAAAGTGGGCAAGACATGCTAGTGCATACAAAAGTATGGTGACAAAACCCAAAACAAGGCAAACTTTACTGGGAGCAAATTAGATTCCATATGGGTTTAAAAGTGCCAGGAATGCAAAACAGCAAGTCTAGGAAATGTGATACAGAAATAATGCGCGTTTTCTTTCATCAAGAAGCTCTCAAGTCTGACGGCAGTGACTGCAGTCATGCTGCCTTGCAACTAAGTATACAGGACTGTCACCAGCAGTGTTTGCTGTACACCTTCAGCAACGTGGTATTATTGACATGCAGTCAGCTGAACTGTCTGAAGGACATTGAAAGAGTCTTGGATAGTGAAAAATGGCAAGAAGGTATGGATCCATTAGCAAAAAGTTTGTTGTTAATGACTGTGTGCAGTGAAGTTCTGGTTTGGAGCTCAAAATTCTCCTTGATCTACCACCAGCCTTCTAAACACCCCAGCACTGCCATCTACAGACCCTTAACTGATGAAAGTAGAGAAACAGACCTTTATATACACACAAATGTGAAGGGAGAAAGAGTTATTTATTTGCAACAATCTGCTGTAAAATTGCATCTTCTCTCTGGTAAATGTGCCTTAAATGGAGAAGACAAAATGTTGATTATTTTGCAATACCTCTGTAGTTTCAAAATCTGGAAAATGAAAATCAGACTCTCTGCTTCAAATTTCTTTCTTTTGTTAACAAAATTGCATCAGTGAAACTCCCGTGAGGTTTTAAGTGGAAGTTTAACACAGCATTTAATGCTTTAACTGAAAGTTTGAGTGATTAGGGTTCACTGAAGAAGTAAATTAAATCGTGGCATGGCAACAAAATCTCGTATGTGATTCTTAAAAAAAAAAAAAAAGGAAAAGTATTACAATGTTGATACCTACAGCCAAAATAAAAAGAGTACATGGCATTTTTTCCCTTTGTTGTGTGTTAATTGGATGCTTTTCCTCAAACTGATGATAGTGAGGCTGAAACTGCACTTCATCTTTGACACAAAAATATCTGGTTGTATTTTTACTTAAAGAATAAGTGCATGATTTTTAGAAAAATACTGCCTAATGTTTGGCTTAAGCAGTCTACAATACATAACCTGAAATCTGCATGTATTATCTGTCTTATTTTAAGGGAATCTTTAAAAAATAAAATCATTTTATTTATTATGCTAGAGCTATTGAAACAATAGCTTTTACCCCCTGTGATGTTTAAGTATTGTTTAAGTTTTGTGACATTGTTATAACAGCAATACAAAACTAAAGAAAGATTTCCAATAATATTTTAAAACTCATAAGTTAAAACATACAACATAAGACATACAAAAGCTGGATTTGTGCTGTTGATCATATGCACAGTATCTGGTAAATATGAACTGTGTGGTAGACTGTTAACGTAGGAAATATGATACTGGAAGATGGAAAGGAATTGATTGTCACAAACTCTGAATTTCATTTTTCACCCCACTGTAACTATTCTCCTGTTACCAATAGAAAATAATCTGTGGGAAGGAGAACTTCATTCATACTGCACAATTTTACTCACTTAGCTGAGCCATCAAATGTCAGTGAACTGTGAGATGCTAAAATTAGATGTCTGGAAGCAATGACAGCATTTAATTCTCTGTGTGGAAATAACTGAGGTGCTTCTGCAGAGTGATTCAGCTCTCCAAGGGCCCGTGTGATCTTCTGGGACTGCTTCTCTCTTCCTCTTCCCCGTAGAAGGGAGCTGGTGGCCACGGCAGCTTTGCTTCAAGCACCACAGTGGCATGACAGAAGTTTTGGAGGGTTCATCCGTACCTTGTTGTCTGGAGAACTGTAGGACAGAAACACAGTGAGCCATCCAGGCACTAAACCAGTGTTTACTGATGGACACAAACCAGAGGAATGGCTGTGACACCCTATCCTGGTGAGTTCCAGCAAGAGCTGTGTACAGGAGTTGTATCTTGGAGGTGATGGGATAACACAATGGCCATCTGGACACTTCTGAGAGAAGAAGCCACAGGGTCTGGAAAGCAGGCAGTTTGATGGTTTATAGTCCCTCTAACTGAAACATACAGCTTTTTGCACAGAATACAGCTTGGAGGCAGAAGTCTGTATTCTGTTTTCTTCTCTCTGGCTTCTGGCAAAACTTAGCTCTGATTCCCTGCTTCTTTGTTCTTTTTTTTTTTTCTCTATGGAAACTAATCTGCACTGTACTACACCAGCTGTCAAAATCTCCTAATCCATTGTAATGCAAAGAACAGCTTAGATGCATGGTATTAGATCAGTTCAAGACTAGTTCAGTCTACAGTTCAGTCCAACTCAGAAAAGCAATAGGAATTTATATCAAATGGTACCATGGCCTGTGTTTATACCTCCTTAGAGAAAGTTTGTCTATTTTCTGAGTCCCTGCCAACTCCTAAGGTGGTTTTATATATAAGATCAATATCAGAGAGAAAAACAGTATTTTTGCCTGGTGCTTCCTGACGTGAATGTGGCAGCTAAGGGAGATCGCAGGTGATAAAGCCTCCTTTCTGTTTTTCCATAAGCTTGCAGCATCCTTGGATTTACACCTTCAAGCATTTGATTTCTAGCCTCCAATTTCACTTTCGTGATTTTAATCTTGTTTTTTCTTAACAGTCTTGCCTTTTACCTTCAAGAGTTATCCTTTTGTATGGTAAAAGATCTAAAAGCTAATGTAAAATCTCATTTTTACATCCTTTTATAGATATTTCTGTATGTTCTAACTGATTCCTACCCTTATTTAAAAATATATATATATATAATAATACTGTTAGTGAGAGGACAAAATCTAACAAGTTTTTCTCTTTTAAATTTATTTTCAATTTTTTTCTCAACCAGAAGTTATTTATTCTGCAGAGGTATTCAGAGTGTCAATCCTTTGATTTTTGAATCAAAGGATTCAAATTGATTTTCAAATCCTTTTGAATTAGAACTCAGTTGGTTGTATCAGTTTGCTTTCACGTTTTTCTTTCACATTGTGTTCCAGTGCAGATTTTAAGGATTTGAGATGATTAAGATCTGATATAATATTAGTATTGTATGACTTTTGAGCTTCTTAGCATGTTCAAAGTAGTAGAAGCAAGGGGTTTTGATACTGAAGTAATTTCAGACTTACAGACTTAGTTGTGCATTGTGGTAGAGTTCTGCACTAAAAAAATAAAGAAAAGTTTGATGCATTTATCCCAATTAAAAGCATTAATTATTTATCAACCTTTTATATAGTATCATTGATTTTTTTTATGTTACGTCAAACCAAATAGACTTCTGCTACAGCCTCTGCACTCAACTTCTTCCAATATTTTAGTAATTAGAAAATTTTAGATTAATAATAATAAGAGAACAGCTCAGTGAAGTATTTTCAGAATGAAAATAATTTTCACAGTTCTGTATCTAGAAGATGATAAAGAGGAGGACCAAAACCTTCATTGTAAAATGTAACTGCATACATTCTTGAGTAAAATATCCTATGTTTCAGGTTAGCACCTGTCTCACAAAAACATCTTTTGGTCAAGTTCTCATCTCCAACTTCCATCTACCATGAACTTTTACTTACTTTTTTATTTGTTTGAATCCACAAGAGGCTTTATTCATAGTTTGAATTCAGGATGAATGTTGCCATCAATTCTAAAGCTACATGAGCATAATAACCTTTGTCCTGTGAGAAAATAGTGACTAAATCATGAACCTGAAAAACAAAGAAAGAGCCACGCGTGGAAGCAAATCTGCTTAATTACACTTGTGGTAGAATTTTCTATTTACATACTCTTACAAACTGTACTTGAAATATGCGAGTTGAATTCTTTTTCTTTTTTAAGAAATCAGTTAGAAGACTCTCATTAGTACCTCTCTGTATAAAACATGGTGTTACTGTTGAAATTCTAAATGTGTTTCCTTTGTCCCTTGGTATTTCTTGCATACTTACATATTTTCCTTTACCCAACTAGAAATGTCAAGGGCAAGAACAACAGCAACAACAAAAACGTGAATCTGTCACATTAGGAAGGTAAACTGCTACTGTGATTGTGTAGCATTTTATGGGATTTTCTTTTATTGTTAAGGGGACTTACGTGAGCAGAACACAGCATGTTAGTGATTTCACAGCAAGGATTGTGGGACCAAATAATCTTTAAGGTCTCTTCCAAACTAAGCTATTCTCTGATTATTTTTTGAACTGCATTCAGAAGTTGGACACATCTACAAAGATTTTGTGTTGTTGAGTGGTTGCATAACAAATTATTTGATAGCTGCTTAAGTGTGTTTTCTAGTCAATCCATTTTACTGAAATGGTATAATCTTTCATACCTAATGATTATAATCTGTGCTGTATAATAATCATTCAGCTTGCAGCTGGTGCAGTTTTACTTCTAGCACCATGTGCAGTTTTGGGTGTCACCATGCAAGAAGGATATTAAACTATCAGAGACTGCCCAAAGGAGGGCCATGAAAATAGGGAAGGGTCTGGAGGCCAAGATGCATGAGGAGTGGTTGAAGTCCCTGGGTTTGCTTAGCCCAGAGCAAACCCATCTGCCCTAGAGAAGATTGTCAACTACATTTGAGCATAGATGGAGCCCAGAGAAAATTTCACTGTGATAAAGTAATACTCTGGGTGCTCAGTTCAGTGATTTCCTGCCTTAAGTGATTGTGGAGGCATAGTTGCACTGATCAGAGCAGATCTGTTTGCTGCAATGAAGACGTCTGAGCCCTAGATATAATTCAGTACTTAAAAAATGAATCTCACTGTAATTGAGGAAGGTGTGAGAAAGCACATGAGTCACCACTGTCTTATTATGTAAATAGAAGCAGATTCTGTAGGTATTTTTAGGATAAAATATCATTCTACTAGCCAGAGACAAGTGCTATAAAGGAAGACTCCACAGGCTGTATTGTCAGACTGTGCTGTCATACCACAAAGATAACAGTCTGATCTGCATTTTTGAAAGTTCATCCTTAGAAAATGTCCTTGTGGTAATATTCTCTCAGGTCTTTCACCACAGCATGCATTTGGTTTAAATTTATACTGTCCTGCAACCATCTTTTTAGCTGCTGCAGTCCTCTATCTTATTCCTGGGTAAAATGTACTGCATTCCCCATCTTCTCTTCTGTTGAGGAGACAGCACATACTTTGGGCAAGGTTCATATACCTGGACATGTAACGTGTTTTCTAAGGTGTCAAGTATTTGATAACAGTGCCAATTCAGTTGAAAACATCTTTCTTATCCTCACTGAATTTCAAAGAGGTTTTTGTTTCCTATCAGAATTTAACAAACTAGCTATGGTGGACAGTGATATGATCCTTTGATAAGTGAGGATTTTTTTGCTTGGAAAGTCTGGATGCCAAATTCATAATTTTCACTGCATGGCTAGAATTATGGCACGCTAGTGTAGTAATCTGGTAAACGTTTTTGCTTTATTGAAACACTCACTGAGGATGTCTGCACTGCAGAGAAACTGAGTGATACCCCATCGCCCAAGGCTTTGCCATTTTAGTCAGCTGATGATTTATTATGAAGCTGCTGTGCACTAGAAACAATTGTTCTCAAAGGTAACACTGAACTTGTCACCTGACCTTCACCTTCTACCTATAGCTTCCTTTAAAAAAATAAATAAATCACCACAAGTATAGCTTTCTGAAAGAACCCATAAGATGTTTTTTCCAGGAAGGAAAAACAAACAAACAAGTAAACAAAAAGTGTAGTGAAGCAGGGAATTTTTCTCTCTAAGTACTTCTGGAGTAATACTGAACAACAATACAATAACAGTACATGAATGGGTTTTAGGTATAGATAAAGGGCTTGTTTGTCACTGGATGACATTGTAGTCCACAACTCTGCAAATAAAGAGCAATGAACAACTGCACAGCAACAAATGCTGCAAACCTACATCACGAACATTTTTCCTGAAAGAATGAGAAGTCTTCTTGATGCGTTGATTTAGTCTAAGGGCTAGAGCAGTGGTTTACAAATATCAACAAAATCCCAGAAGTAATTTAGTTGAAGGAAAACAAAGGCTGGAAATAAAGTACCTGATTATTTGTCAGGTGATATGTTGCAGCAAGTAAAGAAATCTCAGCCTGAATGCTGTGGATGCTGAACTCTTCACTGTGTGCTAACTGAAAGGAGCACTGGATGCCCAGCACTCCCTGAAGCTTGCATACCCTTTTAAATGTTAAATTCCCCATTATGAAAGCTATTTCTTTTTAACAAAATGCTGATTGTATAAATCTATACTATGGGATCTAGTTTGCTCCAGAGGCAAAGGGAAGAGCTGAGGGAGGTAGTGTATTTGTTTAACCCACCAGCAGCTGAGTGATGCCCAGCCAATTCCCAAGAAAAGGTGTCCATTCAGCAGATGAATGATGTGTTTATTTCCTCATTTTCCTGTGGGCCAGGAACATTTAAATGTATTGTGGAGATCAAATTGGTTCTGAAGTTGCCATTCAACTTTCCTTCACTCAAGCAGGAAGGCAAATAAGGTGGATACAGTAGGATAATACTGCTAGCTAGGGAATTATTGTTTTATTGTAAACACATTCAAGAGCTGTCCATGACGTGTCTTTGCTCCTATTAATGTTATCTGTCATATTGTGTACATGTGTATTCAACCATAGAAAATCCTTTTCTTGAGCTGCTGCATCTGTATTTCCATCCATGCAAGCAGTATTTTCAGTTAACATTATAAGTTAACCTTACTCTGTCATAATTGATTTGTTAAGATTAGTAATTCTGTAGTTCACTGAGCCTTTTTTCATTTCCTATTTAAGGCTGGAGAAAGTGCAGGAGTGTGGGGAATGTGTGTGAAGGATGTCTGTGCTGCAGAGCACTTCAACAAGCACACATCTGAGTGGTGTCAGGTGTTGTAATGGGGGAAGGTCCTTTGATGGTGGATTGCTGAGAAAATTCAGTGCAACATCAGCCTATGAAAAATTAATCTGCTTCTCATTCACTTTCTCTTCCAGCAAAAGAACAGTTACATGCAGGATTCATGAGAGAAGAAAGTCAGAGCAAGGGCACGAGTGTGCTTTGCAAATGCCTGAGAACCAAGCCGTCAGTCAGAGCCTGTGAGAAGTGACATAGAATGAGCAAGAGACCTGACGTTTTTGGCAGACAGCTGGGCAGTTGGCAGCACCTGATCTAGACAGCTCTCTGTCTCACTGCACTGCCACACTGACTTTGTGTCAAAGACTTCAGAGGGGTTATTAGGAAAGCAATTTTTTTTTTCTGGCTCGATGCTGAATTGGGGACCCTTCAGTATGTATTGGAAAGAGTTGAGTTCAAGTTGGTTGTATTTTTCAGTCAACTACACACATTGTTTTGTTCTTGCTGTTTTAAAATTTCTTTTCTATGATAATTATTTGATAGAATAAAATAGATGTTTTGTATTCACCAACAGATGTGTGGAAATCTTATTTTGCACACGTATGCTGTCATAGATCATTATAAGAAAAAGAAATGCAGGAGTCCAAGAAGTAAAAAGAAAGCAAGTTATGCTGAAGCAAAACCATATCTCATAATAAATATTCTGTCACTAGTGGCTCCTGTCATCATGGCTTTTTAAGACAATGTAGGAGCTGTAATTCAAAACAAGAGAGCACGGCCCATTAAAGAATTTGTTAGTACCAGGTCATCAGAGCCTTCCATAAAGGATATTTTTTTTTTTTCTTGGAAAATGGAACATTTTTATAATGGAAAATATTTTAAGTGAAATAATGAGTCACTTGAAATGGACAGCTGTAACTCTCCATTAAAAAATTTATTTTAAAAGTTTTGACTGCTTTCCTACTTCAAGAATGACTAGGTATACAGCTCTTCTCTTCCTACCCTTTTACATTTTGACATGAGACTAACTTTCAGCAGTCGGGCTCCTTATGTAGCTGTAGCTGCGTGAAATCTCAGCAAATAAAGTGCTCATTTAGTGTATTGGGGATATTATTTTCCATTTTACAGAGCAGTCGCACAATGAAGCTCGACAACACCTTCTTACTGTGAGCTGCACCTTCAAGGTTCCTGGAATTCTGTCTATTAAAGGTTTGAAGGGTAACACATGGAATTTGCTCCAATAAATAAATTAAAAAAAAAAAAAAAGTTATGCCTATTTTTGTTGTTTATTTCAAATTTCAGTCTATACTGTGCGTGATATATTATCTCAATTTTATTCTGTCCATATTAGGAAGGAAATCATGAATCAAGATCTTTACTCTGTCCTTCAGAAGCTCAGTCACACAAAGAATTCATTAATTATTGTTGCATTTGTTGCTAGTGATGCCGTTGGCCATTTCCACCCTTCCATGCAAGTTTTTTCTCCAGATAGTGAGTTCCTAATTGCTGTTCAATTCACTGATTAAAACAATAAGAGTGAATAAAGGTACATCAGAAAAAAGAACAGATACTCTTGACGTTGGCTACACCTCAGCCTTGGAACTGCTCTTCAGGACTTCAGCCAGTGGCAGACACACTAAGTGATGAGGTGGAAACACGTAGCCCTCCATGTAAGTGGAGAGAATAGGGCTTTGCTACTGCTGAACTTGCTGTCAATGCATGATTATTAACTACAGAGGAACAGAGTCTCACTTTTCATTGCCTGGGTACTGCCTATAAGCTGGAAGGTACAGAAGGACCACAAGATAAACCTTTCAATTCCAGAAGGAATTAAAATTGGTCACAGAGGTGTAGGTCCTGTGTCCTGACATAAGGTGAGCTGGCAACAGATAAACTCCCCAAATCCAATGTGCAGCTGCAACAGACATTAAAGCATTTCATACTTTGCTCTCCAGGACAATTTATAAAGGATCCATTACTTGGTATTATCATTACTTCCACTAGAAAAAATAAAGCTGAAAACAGCTGCTTGCTGCTGTAATTGTCAGCAGCAGTGCAGAGTTTTTTTCTTTGAATATAAGCTACAACTTACTATATGATTTTATTGTAATGAATTAAAATTTAACTTTGCAAATAACTTGCAGGGATAAGTAGCGGAATGTTATGTTAAAATTAATGCTGAGAGTAACCTCATTTCATTGTTTTAAATAAGTGGTAGCAAGCATGATGAAAAACAGCTTGAAACGTCTTGCTATTAATGCATCCAGACAATGCATTCAGAAGAGTTCTTTTTATTTTTAATTCCTTTTATGTTTCCCTTTCTTTCTTCCTTACTTTTTTCCTTACTTTCTCTCCCTTCCTGATTTAAGATATGCAGTTACTGTTTTTCATTCATGATGCTAATATCAGGATGAACTGGACTAACTTTATGACTCCTCACCTTACTACAGAATTGAGCTTGTAGTTAACAAAAGTCATGGTAAACATTGAATTTAAACCTTACTGTCATGAGAATCTCCTTCTCTGAATGCATGAATACTGACTAAAGCCACACAAATTCCAAACATCCAGCTGAAAATTTGCATTTGCTTTAGTGTAGACATCACTTTCTGCTCAGATAAGAGATTTGTTTGTGGTTGTGGTTGAATTTAGGAATTCAGCCTGCTGAGCATCCAGCCTGCAGCCCCTGAATAAAACTCAGTCAAATAGTACAAACTCTATCTTTTTGGCAAACTGGCATTCTCAGTGCCTGGTCATGCATCTGAGTGACAACTCAATTTAAAAATTTGGCCTTTAGATCATACAAATGTGAACAACTATTGTTGCATTTCGTCTCATGAGAGGTTTCATATGTGTAGAAATTCACACAACCAGAAGGGTCTTAAGTTACAGTTCAGAAACACATGCCACAGGGTAAGTAGTCATGGCATCCACCTCACAGAATTGGAGGGAGTAGAACAGATCTCTGGAGATCAAGTCCAACCCCCTGCTAAAGCAGTTCCCTACAGCAGGTTGCACAGGAAAGTGTCCAGGTGTGTTCTGAATGTCTCCAGAGGAGGAAAATCCACAGCCTCCCTGAGAGCCTGTTCCAGTGCTCTGTCACCCTCACTGTAAAGAAGTTCTTCCTCATGTTTGCAAGGAAATTTCTGCAAACAGTTTTTCCTGATGCTCCTTGTCCTGTTGCTGCTCACCACTGAAAAGGGCCTGGCTACATCTGTTTGACTTCCACACTTTAGATATAAACAGTGATCAGATTCCCTCTCAAGTCTTCTCCAGGCTGAACAGTCCCAGGTGTCTCAGTCTTTCCTCATAAGGGAGATACTCCAGTCCTCTCATCGTCATTGTGGCCCTCTGCTGGATTCCTGCCTGACTTTCTTGAGCTGGAGAGCCCAGAACTGATCACAGCAGTCTAAATGTGGCATCACCAGGACATAGCAGAGGGGAAGGATCACTTCCCTTGACCTGATGGCCACACTCTTTAATGTTACCCAGGATACCACAGGCCTTCTTCGTCACAAGAACATACTGCTGCCTCCTGATCATCCTGTTGTCCCCAGAACCCCAGTTCCTTCTCCTTAGAGCTCATCTGCAGCAGATCATCACCTAACCTGAACTGATGTATGTGTTTATTCCTCCCTAGGTGCAAGACTGTACATTTGCTCTTGTCAAAGCTTCTGAAAAAGGATCCATTTCCAGATTTCCTGTAGAACTCTTGGGCTGATCACAAAACATTCATCTTCCAGTGAGGTTACGATTAAATCTTGTCTATCTTGTCTGCTCAAGGGCTATACATCTAAATACTAGGACCATGTTCTTTTTTTTTTTTTTTTTTTTTTTTTTAATTGAGAGAGGGAGTAGACATATCAGTGACATTTTTCTTGTGTAATAGTCACTTCACAGCTTGCCAACAGCATAGTTTCTCTCACTTTTCTGTTAAGTATCTGGAATGGGCTGCTGACCAGGACATGACACTGGACTTGATATAGAGTATGTCTGTTCTGATGTGGCAGGTCCTATATTTTATTTTCTATCTTGCTAATGGTCTTTATCATGCAGTTGGCAAAAACATTGTTTATACCATTGTCTACAGTGTTCAAGGTCAGTCTCAACCAAGTGAAGAAAGCAAGCATGGCATTTTTAAAATCAGGAACCTCATACCGTAGCAAGGACAGATGTTTCCCGGACCCTATTACAGTTGACATGCTGTCCTTCAGATACACTGAAACACCAGCATCAGTCACTCCTACAGACATTTGCATGCTATGGATATTTCTGTCACACATACTCAACCAAGTCTGAATATCTGGCTAATCACCAAACATTGCTGATCTCCTTTTTGACTTCTTCAGGAAAGATACCGGAGATACTAACCAGTTTTCTAATTAGATTCTGTTACATCAAAAACTGATATAGTGATGCAGCATAAGCTCCTACTTGCAGCTCTGCAGCAACAGAAGGTCAGTAATGGTTTAGTATTATGCAAAGTTCATTGCATGACTATTTATCAAGTGCATATTTTTAGTGAAAGTGTATATCTCTGCACTCCACTCTTTGGTGGTTTCTCTGATTGCCTTTAAATCTCTGCACATTAAATTTCTCATACCATCTAGTTAGAAGAGGGAGAAAGCGAAATTGGGAACCTCCCTGGTTGACATCTGGACTTCAGTTTTGTTATTTATTTGCTTTAAATCAGTCTGCAGTGAACCTTTGAAAAGAGAAGGAAACACCCTGAAATACACAGAGAAATTCATTTACAGCTTTGTAATAAAAATCTTAGGAGACATTTTAAATGTGGTCCAACTGGATTATAACTCCTTATAAAATGGAAAGGAAAAACAACAGCAAAACAAAGCAGCCATATTTTGGTTAGAATAGGCTTGTCTGTAACTCTGCTTCATTCAGAGTAACCTACCAATTTTGTTAGCAAAGTCACGCCAAAAATTTGTTCCTGAAAAATGAGAAAATCTCTATCTTCCTTTGCTAAAACATTACTAAAGCCAGAGCTGAAAAGTCAGATTTAAGATGAAAAACGTTTCATGATTTCCAATTTCATTTTTCATCAACAATGAAATGTCAATAATAATGAAATAGTTTTTAGTGCTTGAAATAATTATATATTTTTTTCTTTTTTGAAAAAAATTAATTATCTTTTTAACCGAAAGCAATATCATTAAGAAATAACTGTCTGTTTACTTTTATATAGCTTGGATTTGAGAGTTTTAAGATTTTAAAGCGCATCTTAGTAATTTTTTAACCAACTTGTTAGGCAAAAATCATTGAAAACCGTAACTGTGAATCTGCCAAGAGATTTCTAAGGTACAAAAGCATCTTAGTCACAGTTCAGCTTTATGTTACTTAGAGAAGATAGGTTTTGTGTTGAGAAAGCTTCAAGTTCTCTCTGCATCGGGGTATACTATGCCATGCCATGCCATGCCATGCCATGCCATGCCATGCCATGCCATGCCATGCCATGCCATGCCATGCCATGCCATGCCATGCCATGCCATGCCATGCCATACCATACCATACCATACCATACCACTTTCCATTCCAGGTGTTGTTTTATACTCAGTTACCATCTCAGTCCTTGGTCAGATAGTAAGAAATATATTTAAGTGCAAACTGGTCATATACAAAGCTGACCTATTAAGATAGTAAAATATTTTCGAATGCCTCTCTCAGGTATATACTGGGCGGTTATTTGGGACTCATTGATGTTTGCGTCAGAGGTACACATCTCTATATCATCCAGACTATCAGCAATATGGCAAATAATGACTGTTCTGTAGAATGACCAGCATTATGTCAGAATTTAGTTTTATTCTCATATATTTTATTATATGAGCAACTTCTGGCTCCAACTATTCACTTCTCACATTTAGACTGTATTTGCAATCAGGTTTGAGTTTCAAGTGCCTCCCTATATAATCCAACCCCAGAGTTCAATAACTTAAGGTTTAGGAAGCCCATTTTCATAAGACTTATTCATAGGTTTTACAGAATTTAGAAGTAAGTAACTTTGTTGAGTGTGTGCTTTTCACATTCACCTTTTTCCTGACTAATTGTCTCGGACTGATAAAATTACTCCACGTAAAATTAGCATCTAACATCTTTTGTGGATTGGAGAAATTTGCCAATGCTCTGTATGCAGCTCATGAAAATGAAGAAGCAGTGAAAAGACTTGAATGCTTTGTATGGTCTCCTGTGATAAGAGCACTTACAAAAAAGAATATGTGCCTCCCTTTGTTTCCTTGCAAACAGTGCTCCTGCCAGAGGCACTCGATGCTGATCCTCTAGAGTAGACACTGATTTCAACCAGAGCTCAGTTACTGAAGCACACATTTCTTTGTCCTCTATAAAATGTTAAAGACCAATCCTAATTTTAAAATCAACACAGCTGATATCTCATATTTCATTTATAGTCCGTCTTTTTACATCTGATGTCTTCCTTTACTTTTAAGGGCAGATTTCCATGTTCAACATAGCATTCGGCTTTAATTTATTATGACTGCAGTAAAATCCTTTAGGAAGTATGCTTCTGTTTCCTTTCCTCTAAACTGCCTCTGCTTTGTCTAGGTAATTACTGTAATGTCTTGACAGTTCAGATGTCCAAGAGTTCCCGAGGAGCAGTAAGCCAATGGAGTGTCTATCTGTATCAACAAATCACAAGCTTACTGAGCCATTAAATTTTTGGGTAAATTTAAATACACCTCCTAACACACTTCTGTGCCATTCAAGGTGTAAAAAAATAAACAATAAAAATTAAGGCTCTTTTGCAGAGTCTGGCTAGGACACAGATAGATCACATGGTGCTGTGTTTCCGATCTACAATCCAGCAATCCAGTCCTGAGAAATGACTGATGATATTGCTGAGCAGTGCTTGCAGAGCATCAAGACCTTCTCTGTTTCTCAGTGGGAAGAGGTTGGTAGGGAACACAGGTGAAATAGCTGGCCTATACTCACCTAGGTATATTCCATATCGTGTATTGTCATGATGAGCAATAAAACTGATGGAGGAAGGTCTTCCAGAAAAGCTATTGCTTGGAGATTGAGCATCAGAAGACCCATGGCATTCCACATGCATCTGCAAGTCAGGTGGGTCATCCTACGTAGGCACTGAAGCTTTGCTCAGTGGTGTTGTACTCCATTTGCAGAGCCAGACAGAATGCACTCCAGTCTCAGCACCTGCTTAAGTTTGCACATTTTCAGTGTGACTACTATAATAAGTATTAATTATTTCTGTATATTGTTCTTTTAATAGTAAGGATGCAGTTTTTTCCATTTTACACATGGCAGGTGAGGTTAATGATCTGGAATTTCACAAGCACTGTATCATAATTATATCAGTCATTAAATCTCTAATGGTATTTAGAAAAATGGAAGAAGCAAGAGCTTGTCTCACTGTTCTGTCACGCTCTAAGCTGATCTTAACTTTTCATATTTGCTGAACTTAGTAGAAACTAAGGATGTTAAACTTCATGTAGAAACAAGGTTGGCAGATCACTGATGTGTTTTCTCTAATATCCTACCTCTGAAATTAGCTGTGTTTACGGGAAGAATAAGGGCGGTACTGTAAAGAGTGCTTAGGACTGAGGCATACGTCTGAGGGCATTTTAGGTTCTAGTCTTCTCAGTCTCTGCCTAGTTTTATACTTGTGGTCATGCCATTTCAGGCTTTTGTGCACAATTCTTCTGTTATTTAGACTTCTTAATTTCTGCAATCAAATGAATTTCAGCATAAAAAAAAACATGCTTCTTTGTGGCAATGGTTCTTAGGCTTCCTGCTCTAATGTGAAAAAAAAAAAATGACTGGAGAGCTAGAAAGACCCCCATACTGTGGTTATTTTTATTGTTTCCTATAGTATAAAGTTGTTGTTGTGAGCATTGATGAAGGTCTTTTTCATTTTGTGACCATCATAAGACTACTGAGGACATGAATAAGTTCAGTCTGATTTTTATGTTCAGTTGCAATTCAAACGTTCAGAAGTTGTAAGCTGATTGGGAAAATAGCAACTTTTTGACATGTCAGTGAACTATTGGGCTCATCATGAATTTTCTTTCTGAAACAATTTAAGAAATTTAAGGAATCAAGTAATACACACTTTTACTGAAACTTTTTCTGTCAAACTTAAACACTGGGCATATAAAGAGAAGAAGATTGAAACAATGTTACTTGCCAATATATGGGAAGATGCCTAGCTGAAAAAGAACTAGACTCTAAGAAGCCAGCTTTGCCTTTTTATCATTACATAGCTAATTTGGTTTGGAAAAAAAATCCTTAAAATTCTTTTAAAAGGATAATTTCTCCTCACCTGCACAGCCCACATTTCTTTAGCACATTTCTTTAGCACATTTCTTTCCAAGCATCTCCCTTTCCGTACGTACACTACAGCTTCTCATCGAGTATCCATTTTTTGGAGGAGAGAAAGAACATGTTCTCTAAAGGGAACAATTCAGCCAAAATTCAAATTCCTTTGCTTTTTGAATGTTACTGACTTGGATTAGCTGTAGGAAAACTGTTTATGTTGACAAGAACCATAGAATTGTAGGATATCCCAAGTTGGAAGGGGCCCATGAAGATCATTGAGTCCAAACCCTGGCTCCACATAGGACAACCCAAAATTGATCTCTTACTCCACTTACTGTCTTAGCACCACTGAAAATGAATGTGTTAGGACTGTGAAATGCTTCAGCACTGACAGTGGAGAAGACTGAAAGAAAGAGTTAAAGTATTGATGATTCACAACTTTAAGTAGCAGGTTTGTTCTGTATTAGAGAGACAGTTTGTAAAGGAGCTGAATTACAAGAAACTGAGCAATAGCTCTCTGATAGGGCATTTACTTTCACTGTAATACAGATCTAGGATGGCATTTAGAAGCATATAAAAATGCACAAAGTGTGCTTCTGCATTTGCAGACCAGAGCTGCTGAATTACTTAAACCAATGTCCCTTACATCCAAGGACCAAAATCAGATGTTATCAGAAAAGCACAAACTGTTTGCAGGTGAATGACTGGATAACTATATAATTTAATTCTTAGGTATTTTCCTTACATATTTTTCTTCCAGTGAAAGTTCTTAGCTGATGCTTTGCCAAAGGGCATTCCCAGTTCTGAAGCCACCACTGTCTCCATGACCACTTCATGTCCCAAGTAGGCCATAATAAAATTCTGGTCCAGCTGAAGGGAGACTAAGTGCTGTTGTGGTCAAAACTTCAGCCAGGAAACTCTTTCAGCTGAGGAAGTAATGATGGGGTGGATACTTTCTTTAGGGGCTTAGGAGACATCTTAGCAAATAACAATGAGAAAGAAATATTTCAAAATAATATGTTTAGAACTTTCATTTAAAAAAAAAAAAAATCTAGCTTTTTTGATACTTTCAGTATCATAGAACAGCTTGAGTTGGAAGGGATCCTTTAGGGCTATCTGACTCAACTCCCCTGCAGTGAACAGGGAGGCCTACAGTTCCATCAGGTGCTCAGAGCCTCCTCCAGTCTGACCTTGAGTGTCTTCAGGGATGAGGCATCCACCACCTCTCTGGCCACTCTATGCCAGTGCCTCACCACTTTTATTGAAAAAAAATTTACTTTTTTGATTACTGAAAAATTGTATTTTTTAAAGGAAACATGAAGTACTTTTAAAATTTGCATTACAAAACCTACATTCTTTCTAGAAGAAATACTAATTTTGGACCACAACAATAAAACCTGCTGTTATAAATTAATGGATTATAGAAAACTTACAAATTTTAAGCACCAGGTGTTTTTTAGGTTCAATTAAAACTCAACTGCTGAACTGAAAGTCAAATTGCATGTTTGACCTTCTGACACAACTAAAAACATTTGTTATTGTTATTGTCATCTAATCTTGTTATTGACCATTGCTGATAAGTTTATAGCAATGAGGAGATTCTGAAAATGTCTGCAATAATATTTCAATGTTCACTTATGTGAAGTAAAAGACAAAAAAAAAGAATTTAAAGAGGAAATTACATGCTTTCTTACGAAGTACTGTATCCTTGATAAATGTGATGTTATTCTTACTGAACATAAATTATTATGTGTTATCTTTTCTGCTGGTTTTGTTCACTGATTTATTAGCAATAGGTTAAAATCATTATTTGAAAGTATAGTTTTGCACTGAGCTGTTAGGGTTAGTGAGCTGACAGTTTACAGAACAAGAGGTTATCATTTTGTTTACTTCATTAAGATGCCACAGTGAACACTTTTATTCTAAATTTATATCTTATCTTGCTTTGACTTATGACCAGCTTCAAAAGTAGATGACAGTTACTGAGGCAATGCAGAAGAACATAACGGATACATAAGCTGAAACATTTGAAATTATGCAGCTTAAGAATTCTCACTAGTGTGAGTACTCCTGGTGTCCAAAAGAGTTTTAAACAGTTTCTCAGTGTTTCTGTTACTTGTAGATAAGAGTTGGAAAGAAGCCATAAGTAAATAAATATAATTTGAATGGGAAAAAAAGATATACGTTTTTGAGAAACACTTCTAATTTTTGCTTTCCCAGAATCACAGAATTGCACAGGTTGGATGGGACCTTTGGAGACTGTCTAGTTCCTCATCCCCTGTTAAAAAAGGTTTCCCTAGAGTGGGTTTCATTTAAATATTTTAATATGTTGAAATGTTTTTCTTTTCATATTCTATCTCAAGTTAGCTACTGAAAGTTTTTGCAGGAAAGCATGTTTTTTAAGAGAAATTCTGGACAGAATTTGTAAAAAGAACTTTGTGACTATCTACATTCCCCAAGTGGGATGGGGAAGAGAATAACAGGAAACAACAGTAAAAATAATGGGTTAAAATAAAAGCAGCTTAATTGGACAGAACATGAAGGGCAATAATAATAATGAAAATAATAATAATAATGAACAGTAATAATAATAAAGAATATACAAAGTGAGTGATGTACAGCACAGCTGCTCACCACCACAGAGCATTCACCCCTGTGGCCAGCTCCCCCAGATCTATCATTCTATATGACACCACATGGTATGTGACATCCCTTCAGCCAGTTTGGAACAGCTGTGCTGGTTCTGTCCCCTCCCAGCTCCTTGTGCACTGGCAGAGCAGTGGGAGAAGCTGAATAGTCCCTGGCTCAATGCAGCACTGCTCAGCAGCAACTAGAACACTGGTGATGTATCAACACTATTCTCATTCTGAATCCAAAACACAGCACCTTTACCAGCCACTTTGAAGAAAATTATCCCATCTGAAACCAACAGAATATTAAACTTTTGTTTATTTGCAGATTTTGTTACTTGTCTTATTCTAGCAGTTATTGTAGCAGATAGTGTAGCAGATTTTAAAGACAAGAGAAATACACTAATAGCCGAAAAGAATAATTGTCAATTTCATTTATTTATTTATTTATTTATTTATTTATTTTACATTGTTTAGTAATTCATTTAAACAGGGAGGAATCTCAAATGCTTTGCTCTCAGATGAAATTGGAAACATCCTTTTCTTTTGTAAAAATCTAATCTTGGAAGTCAGAAATACAGTCTCATCTCCTTTTTCACGTCTTTTGCTTCCTGTAATGCTGTTTACGTATATTTTCCATTTTCACTGATCAATTACACTAAGCATATGCCACTACAGCTATATTTAAATGTAAGGAGTTATCTGAATTAGTGGATGATAGGGCAGTATACCTTCAGCAACTTAACAGATGACGCAAAATTGGTGAAGTGGTTGATGCATCCCAAGGTCATACTGCCATCTGTACAGACCTGGACAGGCTAAATAAGTGGGATGTCAGGAACCTCATGATGTCTAAGAAGAAGTGCTAAGTCCTGCACCTGGAGAAGGACAACCTCATGTAGCAATACATGTCATGGGTCACCCGGCTGGGAATAGTCATAGGAGAAAAGGGATTGGGGCTCCTGGTGGATGCTGAGTTGACCACAAGCCAGCAATGTGCCACAAAGAAGGTTTACAGTTCTGTTGGCTGCACAAGGCAAACTACTGCCAACAGCTAGAAGGAAATGATCCTTTCCCTCTACTCATCTCAGGTAGGGCCACACCTGGTGTCCTCTGTTCAGTTGTGGTCTTACCAGTAAAAGAGAGACATGGACCTACTGGAACAGTTCAGTGAAGGGATTCAAAGCATTGCTTGTGTGAGAAATAGTTGAAAGATCTGACTGACAGAAGACAGAGGAGAAATCCCTTCAATGTACATTAATACCTAAAGGGGGGATACAAAGAAGGCAGAGTCAGACTCTTCTCAGTGGTCCCCAGGAACATGACAACAGGCAGTAGGCACAACCCAGAGCACAGAAGATTCCCATTGAACATCAGGCAGCATTTCTGTGATGAGTGGGTGATAAAGCACTGGCACAGGGACTTCAAGATGCTGTGGAATCTCCTCCTTGGAGATCTGCAGAAGCCACCTGGAAATGGGCCTGAGCACCCTGCTGTGGATGGCTCTGCTCAAGCAGCAGCTGGGATACATGAACACAGAGGTTCCTTTATACCTCAACCATGCTGGAATTGTGTGAATAATATTGATTTAATCCTACTACTTCAATCTTGGTAAACTGAATTCCTACTTACCTTATTTCTTGCACAGTGTAATCAACAGCTCTTCCCTTCTTTGTGACTTATAACTCAATTTCTTACCTTTAAAAGAAACAAACAAACAGTTTTTCCTGTATCTCCCATTTATTATTATCATTTTCCTCCGAACAGATAGGTTTTAATAACTTTTTTGCAGAATTCCTCACAATTTGTCCTTTTTTTCCCTAAATATTCTTACAATAAAAATTGGAAAGTCTTGTCATGAAAGACTTCAAAATTCATGAGAATGTATTATTTATTTAATATGTGTAATATTGCAAGCAAAATTAAATATATCAGTGTGAGCTCAATGGTACTGATTAATAAACAGTAACATTTCACGATGCTTTTTGTAGAATCATAGAATCATGGAAGGGTTGGGATGGAAGGGATTTCAAAGTTCATGCAGTTTCAGCCCTGTGGGCTGGTTGCCATCCACAAGAGGAGGATGCCCAGGGTCCTATCCAACCTGGCCCTGAGCACTGCAAGGGATGGACACCCATAGCTTCTCTGGGCAGATGTGCCAGGGCTTCACCACTCTCTGAGTGACAAACTTCCCCCTGGCATCCAATTTAAATCTCTCTTTCTTTAGTTTAAAACCATTCCCACCTGTCCTGTCATGGTCAGACTGTGTAAAAAGTTGATTTCATTCTTTTTTCCATTGTTTAGTATCAGGTTTTTTTTTTTCCCTGGTTAAAATCAGTATATTACAGTCCTTTTAATATTGTCTGTTTCTCATGACATATTTTTCTACTCATTAGAAGTCTTTTATTTAAAATAGATTTCATGTTCCTTTACTTCCTCAATATTGGTTTTCCACACTAGTCCTATAACATATTTACCTCCATATTCATTTCCTCTTCTTCTATTTCTAACAGTGTACTGTTGGTTCACTTTTAATATGTAAAAAATGGAATGTTTAATTTTTTCCAAGTGCAAAAGGTATGCCCAGGCTCTCTAACCATTTTCCAACAGTGCAATCTACATGGCTGAACAGCACAACTGGAACTATATTATTGCTAGATTAGAAATTTAAAAAAGAAATTTATTACAGTAAAAATAATTAAAAAAAAAAAAAAAAGAGTTGCATTTCTTTTCCTTCAGATTTCTTTTTTCCTTCAGAACTATGATCATGGTATATTTTGAACAAGGAAAGAGATTTTTATTATGATTGAGAGCTTAAGACCAGTGAGAAGAGTCTGTTGCTTCTCTTAGAAAGATTCATCTATCAGAATTCTGTGAATTTCTGAGAATTTTAGCTATTTGAGAAAATAGATGTGTAATATGCAATTAATCATATGTTTGAAAGTCATAATTGCTATTGTTTTATGCTCATAGACCTTCTAAGAACTTTCAATAATGGAAAACGCTGGATTGCAGTTAGCTAAGATTGTTACCTCTCCCAAAGCTTTTGTTTTGTGAAATGGCATTTTCCTTGTCAGTAAGATTTGTTGGAAGAAATCAGTTGCACGTTTTGATGCCACGCTCAGTCCAAAGATAAGATTTGCTTTTTAAATGTGATAATTTGCAACAGTGTGGAATATCAGTAGCTCTGATGGAAATTTAATTGGAAGGCCTTTAAGAAAGCCATATACATTTTATTCTGTAGTTAATATTTGCTGATCTCCGTTCTTTGACACACTTAGAATTCATCTGCCATGCTATCTGGAAATAAATTACCTAATGTAACCTATCTAATTAACTTACACGATAGGCCTCCCTCTCTCCTTTTATGGCTTTGTTTTCCACAAAGTCACTGAAATTTAGTAACAGTGGAAGAAGACTTTGAATGTTGTATCTGTGCCTGAAGGTGGGTGTGACACACAACACATCTCTGCAAGGGATGACACTTGCTTCATAAAGTTTAGAAACTTTAATACTTTCGCAAAGAATATATTAACCTTAAGAACCAGTACAAAAATGAGTTGTGGGCTTGAATTGTTCGTGTCTCTTACAAAAGCTTATGGGATGTGATCCGAGATTTACTGACTGTTAGATCTGAAGCATGGTCAGTCATAGGATCATAAAATATTAGAATCATAGAATTTCTCAGGTTGAAACAGACCTTAAAGATCTCAGTCCTGTGTTTCCATATTCCTTTTACACTCTCAAAATATTAAAGACTTGATCTGAAGAGCAAGGTGGTACCAAGGCTTTAAATGCTCATACATTTAGGAGTAGTCAGAGAAAGCAATGAAGAAGTAATTCAGGAAAATTGCTCAGTGAATATGATGGGAAAACACACTCAATATACATTTTTTCTGTCTTTAAATAGCGAGAGTCATGACAGTTGTCAAATTATCTTAGAGAGCTAACTTCTGATGTTGGAAAAGAGAGCCAGGTGAGTATGCTGCCCATTCTATAGTGCAAAGACCAGCAAAGTGTTGTTCATAAGGCATGGTTATTTTAAGGTGCTTTTATGACCAACTTTTTTCCCTTTTCGGCGATTTGCTGCAGGGCAAAATCCAGATCTCGTGAAAACAGCAAGAAAAAGTTTTTGGAGAAAATGTGAGTGCTGTTTTAGCTTTTCATTGAAATCTTATCTGTCTTCCTCTGGGCTCCAGCTAAGTGATGGCTCACACTGCTGAAAACATTTCTGAGATTTGACTGTAAATAGCAGTGACAGTTTTTTGAGTGGAGCTGGCATGCTGGATGCTGGCAGGGTTAATAGTATTGGTTACAGAGGGAAATCCAAACACCTTCTGCATAGGACAGCTTGTGTCAGAGAGGGGTTTTCATCTTCTTGGGTATCCTCAAGTTCACAGTGCTCCCTCTGCTTGAAGCACTGTCACTTTAAGTCCCCAGTCTCCCACCCATCCCTCTTTTCTGCCACCTTCCCAACTCCCTCATCACATTGACTTCTGTGCTGGATTAGTTTAACCAGAGAACATCAGTCCTCCAGGAGAAAATTCAATGAAAGCGAGGCATTTCAAACCACTCTATTTTATGTTCAGCCTTGCTCTCAGAGGGCTTTGCAGTTTATGTCTGTTGCAGTGTCAGAAGAACAACATCTTCCCAGGAGAAGTGGAGAGGAAGAAAAGATTTGCACGAGGCACTCAAAACCAGCAGCTGTCACATGGCTGCATGGTAACTGGCATCACTGCATATATACAAAGTGTTCAAAAAACAATTGTCTCAAAAAGCATTGTGATGTGTAGAATTTCAAACAACACATTTAAATCATAAAAATAATGACCTTTTGTCCAGATAGAAAAGAACAGATTGGCTTAATTACCAAGTGGATGCAATGTTTGTTTTGGATAGGAAAGTGACTTTTAACTCCCTAAAGCAGTTTAAGGTATGTGTTTTGAATGTGTATAGAATATATATGTACTGTATATACCAAATACAAGGAAGAAGGTTTTTTCTTGTAAGGATGGTGAGGCACTAGCACAGCTTGCCCAGAGAGCTGGTGGATGCCCCATCCCTGGGGACACTCAAGGGCAGGCTGGAGGGGGCTGTGAGCATCTGACAGAGCTGCAGATGTCCCTGTTCAATGCGGGGAATTGAATTAAATGGCCTGTAAGGGTCCTTTCCAACTCAAATGATTCTATGATTCTGCAATTTTGTGAAGGCAAGACTGAAAAAGCCTCACCATGACTAAACAGCCTTAACAGTTTTTTCCACAAGACAGAACTGGGACAAGGTCCCACCTGGGATCAGGCTCAGGGAAACATCTAGAAACAAATTTGCCCTTATTTTGAAGGAATCTATTAATCTCACTGCCAGAGGGTAGAGGAGATTATCCAGATATTCACTCTCCAAAGGTCTATTTTTTTTTATTTTTTTATTTTTTGTGTAATCAGCACACAGTTAAACATGTTCTGCAAGATGTCTGTGAGAAAAAGGACACAGAGGATATCACCTCTTCATCAGGATTGCATCAGTGTCATGGAGAGACACCAGGTGAAATACAGAGTGCTGACTGTTATATAGGAGGTAAGCATTCTTTTGAGAATTTTGCAGCTTGCTAAGAGCTACACAAGCTGTATAAATCCCAAAGAAGGCATATTTCACCTAATCTTGCATCATTTGCTCTGCTCTGTTTATTCAGCCTGTTCAGCTAGCAAAAACAAAAGGCAATTGCTCATATAATCTTGCTATTACTATTCTACAGCTCTTGTTTTATGTGTGTAATGAGTGGAATTACCACACCTTGTTAAAAGCTGGTATAAAATAGCACAGGAATTTGGGAGGCAGAAGCTGTGGGATGGATGGGATTGTCACTTCCCCTTTTTCAGTAATTTTAATGTGAATTTTTTCTAGAGCATTGTTTTTCTAGATTGGAAGTGAGGAAGGAATGAATTGCCTTTAATACTTTGTAAAATATACTTCTCTTATCTGGAAACAGAAATTACATCTTTTCATGATTATACCACAGAAGTTGTGTAGGAAGAGGTGTATTTCAGTCCCCTAACTAATGAGTTACACATATATATATATATATATATATATATATATATATGTATATGTTAATAATTTTGAGTTGCGGTGTAAAGTTTGGCGAGGTCCCATCAAGGTGGCACCATGTGAGAGAGGTCCAGACAGTGTGCACAAAGGCAGGTCTGCTTTCCAAACGGGGTGGATAAGGGAGGAATGGGTTCACAGGGGCCCCACACAGTGCAGGTAGGAGCAGTGGGCAGCCCTACAGCGGGCAGGCAGTGCTGCTGTATTGGTTCTGTCTGGGAATCAGAGAAGAGACCTTTGCTTTGCATCTCTCATGAGCAAACACCTCCATGGAAACACGAAATGTCATTTTAAAGATTAGATTCGCACATTACCATGTTGAAAATTTGTCAGACTTCTATAATATTGACCTCAGACTTCCCGAACAGGAAGCTGGGACAACTGGCTGTCTAGAAAACAAGCAAACCAGCCAAACTGAGATGATGAAAGAGATTTCTCTGACATCCAGTGAATAGGAAAGAGATTCTCATTAAGGGAAAGTGAACAAAAAATAAGAAATAAAAGATTATTGGGAGCTACTCTTGTGAGGAGGCAACTTCAGGGAAAATAATTTGATCACAAGTAGGTAGGTCTAACATGCAGAATTAAGAGGTGAATTCAAAGAAGATTTTATTCCACAAAGAAGAGATGCAAATAATCTTGAAGTTTTCCAACCACAGTAGGAGAACCGGATACAGGTTTGTTTGTTTGTTTGCTTATTTACAAGCAATTAATAAATGCACTATGTCAAGTCAGCCAATGACCAACACCAGCTCCTTTGGTAGTATTATCAGAATTATTAGTCACAGAATCACAGAATAACGTAATCCTTAGACTTAGAGGGAACTTCAGAAAGCCACCTAGTCCAGCTTCTCTGCAGTGATTAGGGATGCCACAGCTGGATTCACAGTTAGATACAGAATGTGTCACTAGCATAGGAAAGAGTTTTCACTGCTCCCTTTGTAACACAGCAAAGTCTTAGTTGCAATCAATCAGTACCTTGGAGAAAAACAACGGAAAGAAATTCTGACAGATTTCTGATAAATTCTTACAGCACATACGAATATATATCAAAAGTGGCTGACAGTTTTCTACTAGAAAATATAATGGTACTTTATCTACTCTAAATGAAATATAAACTAAATGTTTCCAAAATATAATAATGTGAATTATTTTTTCTTCAAACCTACAGCTTAATTTACTTCATATTGAGAAGTGTTTATGTCTTCAATTTATTCTCAAACTGGGACTAAGCCCAGATTTGGGCTGTTAAGAATGTTCTTGAAAATGAATACATATTTCTTAATATCTTGGAAAATGTATAGTGTAACTGCTCCTGACCATGTTCCATAGTACTCAGTATTGGCGGAAAAGAACTTTTAGCTATTATGTGAATGAGCTATTACTAGGAATATGGAAGAAACTGTGTGTGTGAGTACTGAAGAAATAGAGAACAGTGGCAGAACTTATTCTGAGAGATACTTGTGTCTTGTATGAAGGAAATAAATTTCTGCCATGTGTCAACAGCAAGTCGTTGGTTATTACAATATATGAAAGTATACCTGAGACAATCCTGCATTCACTGCAAGGGAAAAAGTTACTTCCTGTTTCACAAGACAGGGTGCATTGCAGGCAATCGAAATATAGCTTACTTTCCGTGGGCTCAGTAACTCCTCTGAGTTAATAAAAAACACTATTAATAATGGGATGGTACTGCAGTGGCTGAGATTGGCACCACTAAAGGGATGTTTGCACCATTCTCTGTGGCCCAACCATTTTAAGAGCCCATGCTTGGAGACACTTCCACTCCTCACCAGAAGCAGTAACACACAGCCTTTCGCTTACAGAGGACACACTACAAAGCCCCCACAACGGCGCTGTACGAGAGGTATGTGTAGGGGATGCATTCTGTGGTCAATGTCCCAGTGCCCTTTTCCGCGTGGAAGGAAGTCAGTGTCTGCTACCAGTACTGGCTCAGGACAAAGCTGCCCTGTACCAGGGCAAGTATGATGGACAGTGTATGCTTTCAAACTGTGTTGCAACACCAAGAGCTCTTATAATATGTAGTGGTTTATAAGCAAACTGTTACTCGCAGACACTCCGGCAGGTTACGCTAGACAGAAACATTCATCTACATGCATTGCTCTCTTTGAGGTGTCAGCTTTCATGACAATTACAAACCTCCCTTTTTAAAAACAGCTTTTCACATAATATATCCTCTGGTCTTACAAAATCTCTCAAAACATGCAGAGTTTTTCTCTCTTTCCTTTTCTATCTCTATCGCTAATCCCTACCTATTTTTCTTCATTCTTCTTTTACCATTTCAACCAAGAATAATGTTGGTGGATTTGGCACATTTTTAAAACAAATGACTTCTTCTGATGTCCCTTTCAGTGCACATTTTGGAAGGTATTTTTTGGCTCTCATCCTCTTCTGGCATAAAAAGCCCTGGTTAGTATAAAATGAATGAGATTTGTGGTGTGGGTGAAACTGCAAATCACTTCACTGCTGGTTTCGCATTACTGATCAATAAAATAAAATAAAAATTATAACTACAACCAAGGAATCCTTTTTGTGTTGCGCTGATGAATGTTCAGAAGCTTCTCGATGTAGAATCAGATTTGGTGGAAATGTAAAGAAATAAAAAGAGGCACACTAGAACTTAAATTTTTGGATCTTTTTGGATAAGTCTGGTAAAAATCGTCAGAAAAGTCTGCAGAAAAATCTTTCATGCATAACCTCACATATAAAGCACAGTCTGGGGCTCTCTGAATTTATTAAGCATTGAGATCTATAAAGGTATGTGAGCTTTGATAAGAAGCTGAATATCAAACTGCATCAGTAAAATGAAAAGTTACTTCAGTACCTATGTTCCATTATAAATGTGATCCTGAATTGAAAATTATTGATTAGTTTAGAACATGGCACACCAAAACTGGCTTTAATGCAGGACTGATTTAAAGCTATGGATAAAGACACTCCCTAAATCAGCGTCCTACTTTTTAATGTCTGGTTCGAATTTTTGCTGAAATCTTAAGCAAAATAACCTAGGTATTCTGACTCTTACACTTTTCACTGGATGTTATGTGCCTAATTCTCTTGGGTGCATTTGACAACTGGAGTAAGTATTGCTAATAGTGCAGCAAAGTATTGTTCTCTCAGCATCAGGAAGCAAAATTTAACACTCCTATTCTGAACATTTATTTACATCAGCTTCACAGAACTGCAGAATCCTGGCATGGCTGATGTTGGCAGGGACCTTTTGGTCCACCAGGCCCATCCCCTGCTCCAGTGGGAACACCCACAGTAGGGTGCCCAGACCATGTTCAGGTGGCTTCAAGAAATCTCAGAGGAGACCCCACAGCTTGTGTCGGGGCTCAGGTAATCATGCAGCACAGAAGTGCATGCTGGTGTTCAGATGAAACCCCCTATTGCTCTGGTTTGCACTCATTACCTCTTGTCTTCTCACTGGACATGGTTGAAAATAACATGTCTTTCTTTTCTGTACCCTCCTTTCAGAAATTTATAGACATTGATAAGACCCCCCACAATTCTTCTTCAGGTTGAGCAGTCCCAGATTACTGAGCATCTCCTCGTAGCAGAGGTTCTTTACTCCATTGATCACCTTGGTGGTCCTCTGCTGGAATTCATTCCAGTCGTTCCATTTTTCTCTAGAACTCGGGGTCTCAGAATTGGACAAAGAACTCTAGATACAGCCTCACTGGAGCTGATATCACCATGTAATTTTAGAGATTGCTTTAGTTAGAGAATAAATGACTGTTATAAAGGATAATTCCAGTCCATGGCACAGTTTGAAAATGCTTTTTTTTTTTTCTCCTTTTCCTTTCCAAACAGGAGCAGAATCAAAGACTTTAAAATAGTTTCAGAAAAATAAAATGAAAAGCATTACAATACAATAAAGGCATTGATTTGATTTGAAACACAATAGGGGAACATGTAATTCTGATACATGAAAAGTGTTCAAAGCAAAGCATGAGGGAAATCTCATGATCTGCAATTTAAGATACTACTGGTTCATGCATTCATCTTTATCTAGTCTGGCCTTATTAGCTCTTTACAGATTATCTGAAATTAGAACTTACTTCAAGGCACCCAGGGGAGTTTTTGCCTAACAGGCAGTAGAATAGGAATAGCTTTTTTCTCATTATTTCCTTACCAATGTGACAGAAATGTGAAACTCCATGTTACTCCAAACATACCAATAATTCCTAACTCGATGTTATTTTTCTAACAATCTATCATTTCAGGGAGATAGATGTTTCAATATCCTGCATGTCTAACATCACCTTGCTCTCCATTATTCTGTCTTTTGAGTGGACATCATGTGGGTCTTGATGATTGATGGTCTTTTAGTCACAACTGCTAGTGATTAGATGTTCCTGCTGATGTACTTTTGTATCTGACATGGCTACAGCTGAAGGGTCAAGATACAGAACTGAAATTTAAAAGTAGACCTCATGCCAGAAACACACATCAAATAAGTCATTTTGGCTGTTTAAAATCATCATTGCCATTAAAAAGTTTCCAATAACTTCTTTTACTTTATCGTTTTAACCAATGGTAAAAATTTATGTTGCAAGTAAACAAAAAATAGGTTGTGACAAGCAGAAGTAGTGGAATGAGAGGGACAGGAAAAAGAAAACAGAGATGTGCAAAAGAATACAAATCTGAATCAAATTCAAAGATACTGATTGCATGCTAAACATTCAGTGTCCTCTCAACAACAACAAAAAAGTAAGCCAGCTTACCTACTAACCCAAAAAGATTTATCATCCAAGAAGTTTAAATGATGTGTGGAGCAAAGTAGTTCTAAGGAGCATTTTTGCAGCCTCAGGTTGTCCAAAAGACAAGGAGAATACAGAGAAAATGCTTCCTGGAGACCAAGAGAGGTGTGAAAACAGTTCTAACTGTTCCTCAGAGAAATCCAACAAGTGAAGTTTTTCTTTCACTTCCTTTTTTATCTGAGTCCCTTTAATGACACGTTCTCTTTACTTCCCTTTGTTTATTATAATGTTTGTTATTATAGTGGCTAACGGTCACCTTATGATATCTTAAAATTTTGCCTTAGTTTTAGCCAGTATCAAATATGAGGCTCTTCTATCAGCAACAGGTTCCCTTGGTTTTTGTGATTTCATGAACCAGTGGTATTAGTACACTTTTATTTCTCTCCCATCTCACCTAAAAAGAAGAAAAAAAAGTTTACTTTTAGTGATTAATTATACATTTGCATGGGAAAACACAGCAGGTTTTATTTTACCTATCCTCTATACCTTATTATACAATCTCATTTGTACTTTTACAAATCAAAAAAAAGTAAAGTCACCTCACTGCCCAATGAAAAACAGTACTTCATGCAACACAAAAATGAGATAATGGATGGAGACTACCCTCCAGGAGATAAGCTTAATGTTCACTTGCTTATATGCATATTATTGCTAAAAGGGAAGTACAAAAGCAGCAAAGAATCCTGAGATATTTTGAAAAGGAGTAGCAAAAATAAAATAAAATAAAATAAAATAAAATAAAATAAAATAAAATAAAATAAAATAAAATAAAATAAAATAAATCTGCTTTTCCACAGCTGCTTTTTCTCATGACAAGTCCTCCATAATAGAAGTGCATGTTTTATTGGTAACTTTTGCCACCCATTTTTCTTGAAGATTTTCACATGCAGTCCAGCTTACCTGCTTGTGAACATGATGCAATGTATGGCTTTGATCATCTTTTAATAGAAGGATAGATGTTCTGTAGTCTTAATTATTGCATTCACGTCTGTGATGGTAAGCCATGTTCTATCTGAACTAATGGGACAGGAGATTGCACAGGAGACCAGAGGATGATGGTTATCACTGGAGTTACTTCAAGGGATGACCTTGCTTTGAACAGGAGATTGGACTGGAGATTCACTCCAACATGAATTCTGTTTCTTTTCAGTCTCATTCTGCTTTTATCTTTTTTTTTTCTTTTTTTTTTCTTTTTTTTTTTTTAATAGTGAAATCTATTGAGAAGCAATATCACTTACATCTTTCTTTTGTGAAACAAAGTGATTGAAGTACTAATCTTTAAAACTCAAAAGATAAGATCCTAGGGTGCTCAGTATTACAGTGTTCAATAGGTAGGAGACTGCAGTACCCAATATGCCTGAGAATACCCAGATCCAAGCATTGTCTCACCACCTGGCCACGTTTTATTTTAGAAAGAGCTGTTTTCTACAGTGACTGTGAAACTGCATTTGTTTTGCACAGATTTTTCTTGTCAACAACAAACTACTTAAACTGACTAAATCATCTGCTTAATCCAACAATGCAGAAGTATAAACTTTAGAGGCATACATGCCAACAGTATAAAAATTACAGGGCAGGAACATTTTTCACATCGCCATGCCAGAACTTTTCTCAAAGAGGATAAAATATGTTTCAAGATAGTTCTAGGTGCAGCATTACAAAGGTTTGAAAGATGGTGACAGCCAAACAGCAAGTTTGGACCCCCAGGGTAAGACTCATGTTGCAGCCATGCAGAACTTACTAACCAGAGATGACATTCTACTTTTCTGTGGGTTCTGTTATTTATCTTCTGTATCTCTTTGGTCACCTGCGATAATCAGAACAATGACATAGATCAAGGCTTTCACTGCTATGGTGCTCTGGAACAACAATGCAGACAGCAAGGCACACCCGTGCTAAACGAGTTGGCTGATCTGAAGAGTCTGATGTGAGCACTGCTGAGTACCAACTCTATGTGTGTGCCACAGTGTTGTGCGGCTGGTTAGCAAATGCTAAAAACTGGGCTATTCTGAACTGAAGAGCATTATGAAACTGGCTATTTCACTTTAGATGACCAGGATTGATTCTACAAATGACATCCAGCTCAGGATAGCCTACAGTCCTATGATTCTATGAATCAAGTTGAAGTTGTAATTTGCAGCAGTGAAAAAAAGGATAGTGACTCAAACAATGTTAGTTCTGATCAATTTTCTACTTTAGTAATTGGCAAGCACACCATCTGGCTCTACGCGTAGTTTCCTGACCATCTTCTAATTTACCTGCCTGAGTTAAAAGGCTGTTCTCTACTTCATAGCCAATGAGTGAATTTAAGTTCCTCTAGAGTGTGATTTGTGGTATCTGAACCTGACGGTGCTAAGCACATTGTTAGTCTGAACTCTTCACTTCTTGCCCACCAGATATCATTTTACCTCTGCCAGCTTCTCTTTTATCTCTGCCCTAAGGACATCACAAACGGTCTGATGCAATTAGCAATCCTCCCATAAAATGTAGGCTTTTCTACTGGGGCCCAAAGTAACTGCAACTGAGTAGATGAACTGAAGAATCTCCCTCCTGTCTGCAGAACTGCAAATTTGACCAGTCTGTGGGATATCTCCAATTAAAATGGAGCATATGCTTGCTAGTTTGCTCAGAGCCAGCTTTATGGAAGGAAAAATTTCTCATTTCCCTTGGTAAAAAAAAAAGAACAGTGTTCTAATAATTACAAATCTGCTTCCTTAACCTTGTCCTTGGCTTGGAGAAGGGAGGAATTAAAAACTATTTCTTCAGCCAAAGTATACTGTTTTTTTTTCACTGTGCCACTATGATGTGCATTTAGTATATTTTCTATCCCAAAAATCTATCTCCCTGAGGCATTACACCTTGAGATTTCTATACAGTGTAATTTTTGTGTACTTCCTTCCAAAGTTTTATTTCATAAGACTTTATGAACCCTTTAATGATATGGTCTTGTCATTCCCACCTCTGTGACCTCTTCCTCAAGCACTCATGCAACTCACGCACATCTTTAGCCTATGCCAACTTGACTTCCTTAGAGAATCCTAGGTAAAGCATTTTTGCTTTTAACACTCTTACTATATATACATTCATACCCTTTATTGCCTTCCTCCAGTTTTATTATTGCTTAATGTTTCAAATTCATCAAAAGGACACTGAGAATGAAGAAACAGCATCCGCTATCTGAAGGAATTTTAAACATCCCCCATTAACTGTGCCCTAAATAGCATGTACCTCTGCCATATTGTGGAAGTGTATCTAAGGAGATACCATCAAATCTCATGCCTGCTTCTTATATCTCAAGGAGATGCAGTTTGCATTTTCCTTCTGACTCAACTAATATATTTTGGCATTTTGTCTTTGCAAATTTGAGTTTTCAGCTGTATTCTATTTTCTTTAAACAATTATCACGCATTCTTTCCTATTTCTAACCTTCTCAGTTGTCTTTATCTGTTGTAAGTTTAACCAGACTTCCCAATTTGTCACCAGTTCATTTAAAAAGAAAGTAAAGCTGAAAAAAACATAAATGCACAGCTTTCATACTATTTGTCCAATTTCTTGGCTATCTGTTGTGAAGCATCTTTTTTCTATTTTTCCCAATTAAAAGAAGATCTGAGATTGGTAACAAATTTTATGTGCTGTCTTTCCTCACCATCTGTCGTTAAGGATATGGAGATAGAGGAAGAATAAATTTGTTATGACAAAAATTTTATTCATTAGAAGGGCACATTAGATCATATTGAAACTTTTATAGCATTTGTGGCAAGAAAAAGGATTCTAAAAGACAGATCTAGATTTTTTAAAGATATTTTTCAGCAATCTCAATCAAATAAATGAAACAATCTGGAGGCCCAGCCACTTTTTTTTTTTTTTTTTTTTAATAAAATATGCACACAGTGGTTTTCAAGGAAAAGATCAGATAACCCTTTTAGTTATTTTATTTGATTAAAGGACATTTTACCATTGCTTCTCAAGTTCTAGTGGAGGTTGTGTGGTCAACAGCCAATGACATCATCTCACTGATAATCAGATTTTTATTTTCTTCACTTTTCTATGAGAAATCAAAGGAGGGACAAGAAACTAGATTTCCTCTGTCATCTGGTCTGGGGACATGTGCAAAAGGTTTACATATGTTATTAAATATAGTGTTTTGCAGTAACATAAATTACCCTAAGACTAACAGCTAAGGAAACTTCTAGAATCCAATCCAGTGTTTAATTTTATTGAATATTTCATGTATCATATTGTAATTTATTTTTTGTTGGTTCTAGTGACTGACACAAAGACTGCATCAGTTAAGGGGAGGATGCTATCTATATTCATATTGATCTCAAAGAAATGTGTAAGCACGCTGAGGTTAAATCTTAATTTAAGCGGCAGCCCAGCGCCGAGAATGCCTGAAGGACAGCTACAGTTTTTTAATGGATAAGCTTATAAGGAACTGCCTGCAAGACATCTGCCAGTCTCTCTTTTCTCTCTGCCCAAATGATATTACAAGTAATTTAACATGATTAGCAATGTTCCCATAAAATTTAGAGTTTTCCTTTGAGGCCCAAAGTAACTTCTAGAAATGAATGAGGAGTGTCTCTTACACCTGAAGAGCTGCAAATTCTACCAATATGTGCAGATGCTATCAATACCTGGAACACCTCTTCCTTCTCTACAAGCACACAAATCTCCCTTTTACTGTTCATCCTCTTATTTTGTAAGTCCTTTTTCACTTTCACTTTTCTAAAATGCGGTTTGGGGAAGAGCAAGGAAGTCCAGAAGCCTTTCTCAGCAGTGGAAGACAAATGTTTATGTTGGTAATACATATAAAAATTGAGACACAGCAGCGGCTTGTAACACTAGCACCCATCTGCGTTCCCACAGTTACAAGTGTTTATAAGGATTAATGTCAAACAAGTCAAAAGAATTTGTGCAGATTAAGCCTGCTTATGGTAGGACATATTCTTCTTGAGTCAAAGTACTGGTGATATATGGATTCCATAAATCATTCAGGTGTTTTTATTCTTTGTAGGGTCCTATCATGTAAAGGACTTTTCTCTCTCACCTGTAAGTATGCCTTATATTAGACATATTTTTCTCAGAAAACATCACTCTTACAGAGCAAATGGCAGGATGAGAAACTATCTTGGGATTCCATATTCAAGCATGCAGAAGCAGCGTCTGACTTATTTAGAACAGGAGCCTCCCTGGAATCTCAGCAATTCACCAAGCCCGCTCCCACGGCATCAGCCCTGCAAGGCTGCAATCATTTCTTGTTCTGCTGTTATCTGTGTGACTGAATCACTTTGCTTTGGAAAACACAGACTGCCCTCATTTCTAATGAGACCACAACACTCGCCAGATAAGTTTGCTTCTCCTTCTCCGCCCCTGTGCATCTTGAGGTCTTCTATGCAGTGCCAGTCACCATCAAGCCATGCATCACCCAGCTGAGGTCCTTCCTGATGCGGGAAGTGCCCAGCAGGCTTCCTTTTTCTGTACCTTCCTCTTAAGAGGTAATTATGTTGTATATGCTTTAAGCATCTACAGCAGAAAATCAATGTTTCACATCTGAACGATATGGGTGATTTATGACTTTCATTACATTTGATAGAAAGTGAAAATCATTTGCATTTTAATTATCCTTCCTTACTCACTCCAGATTTTATCAATTAGTTTCTGCATATAAAGTCTGCAGAATGATTGTCTTTAAAGCCTCAGAAAAAGTAGATAGAAAAGGACCAACACAAGAGATTTCCTTTTCCCCAGCAATTCTTTTTACATCACTCTTATATCTCAGGCTTTTGACCAACAGAAAAACAAACAACAACAACAAAATTATTAAAAAGGCTTCACAAGAAGTGGCTGCTTTTTTATGAGAATAATTTTATTTGTTGTCCAGTGAGTGATTGTATTCAGTTTTTGCAAACTTGCAGTCACTGATACCAATTTGCGCTGGTGTCAGGTTAAAGCAACAACAGCATGTTCACTGCTGATTTAGATGCTGAGTAATATCACTAAAATTTAATCCTTTACAGATGCCTATTAGGGCTTGTCATCCTATACATATGCAAAGCTAGCCTTCTGTAAAACTGTCCTGGTAAATATGTTGGTCACTGAAAATAATGCCTCCTAGTATTTCCGTGTTCCATTTCCAAATTCTCAGGTACAAAGCACTCCCTTTCAACACAAGCACTACCATTAGCTCTTCATTTTCACCAGTGATGAACAAGAGCCCGCACACCGCGCTCATAACAACCTGCACCAGCAGAGATGACCCAGTGTCACTGTTCCCACTGTTGAAATGCACCACCTACCTCTCGCTGTGCTCACATCCACTGGTTGGTCTCTGTAGAGTGTAATAAAGGAATAATCTGGATGTAGAACTAGTTATAAAGTTTAAAAGAGTTTTTTGAGGCTCTTTTTCCAGGAATTTGGTTAAGACTAAATTTCAGATTTCTTAGTGCCTAAGGCAGCAAGGACCAGTTCTGAAGAGTGTAGGAATGTACTTAAATATTTAATTTTGAGATCACAGTAGAAATATAAGTAATATAAGTAAGAATAAACATTCACTTAAAATTAGAATTAAACTCACACTAATATCTCATTTTAAAGGCAGAACTCATCTGATTATCAGATTAGCAGTGAAATTTTAAGTGATACATGCTTCAATATGTCAGTGGAGAAGACTGATTTTTTGGGGGTTGATTGGCTTTCATTTTTGTTTTTTAAAGAAGTGTCACACTGATAAATTGCTTGCTGCCACATCATGTGTGACAAAGTGCCTGTCCATGCAGCAGCTGGTACTGAACCACAATGGAAGCAGGGAAGCTTCCCAAAAACATTTGATGTTCAGAAGAGAGGTGTATGATGTCCTCATAGACATTCCCCTTTATAATAATCTCAACACTGTCCTGATACTTGTCTTAATGTTCACAGGAACAAGCAACTTCAAATTACTACTTGTAAATAAATGAATAGAACCCCCACAACCCTGCCCTTTGCTCTTTCCCTTGTCAAGCTTGAAATTAGTCCATAATGTATGTCATGGTATTTCAGTACAATCATGAGCCATGAGAACTGCAGAGATGATAGAGGCAAATAGTAGGCTGGAATAAAAGGCATTATATACAATCTTATAAGTGGACTGCATGCAACACAAGACATTTGTTTCTGATAGTTAACACTGAGGTGGCAATGAAGAAAAACAATTATTTTCAGCCTCCTTTCAAATCTCATCTTTCTGCTCCATAGGAAGACCTTTGTGATGTTTTGGTTAACCATCAGTACACTAGGACATGCTTACTGTTCTGTTTGTTGCTGGTAGAGGCAAGAGGCACACTCCTACAGTGATTAATACAATTTTAAGGTACACTGGTTCATGTACTGAAAGTATCTATTTATTCTTCTTAAAATGTGGGCATCCTACACCTCAGGGTGAAAGAATAACTTCATAGGTAAAGTATATTGGAGCCACTAGAACACACATATGAAATCTGCATGATAAACTGAACTCTGATTATTATTTTTTTAATTCTCTAGTGTAGTGATTTTCTTGCTCTTTAGGCACCCTGAGGGAGAGGAAGAAGACTAAAAACATTTCTGTAGAATATATTAGTTCTCGTGAAACAGTAAAAATAGTGAAATCTGTAATGGGAGGTAGCTTCTCATGTTTGAGGTACTCTGCCCAGTGATATCAGATGCCGAGCATCTGTAACTGATAGCCACAAAAGGCAGAATGACAGCTTTTATTTATGATTCCTTCTTTTTTCAGGGGAATGGATGCAGATGACAAATGGGAAGTAGATCTTGTGTGGATTTTTGTGGACAGGAAACTAATCAAGTATAAGCCAGTTGCTGTATTTCATTTGCAATGGGTAGAACAGGAGGTCCAAAGAGAAGGGAGACTTTAGTTAGAAGGAAAGATAGCTTGGAATGGGTTGTTGGCCACAGGACTCATACAGGAATGTTCTGTGATTCGATTTGTACCTCCCAGTGCCACCTTTTGAATGTGCAACTGATAATGCCAGGAGGTTCCAAATAAAGAAGGAGGTCCTGTGGAGGTTATCATCCAGAACCCATCTCCACCTTTTTTTCTGTTGTGACAGCTACCATGTTGGCTGACACACTGAGCCCAGAAGCAAGACACTTTCTTACTTCACAGTTGTTATTACTGAACACTTGAAAACAGTTCCTGCATTTTCAGCAAAGGAAACACAGAATCCTTCTGAGACACACAATCTGTGTAGTAGGCCTCTCATACATTCTATTGGAAAGAAATGCATGTTGAAGACTTGTGTATCAGTGACACCTCAGCTGTGCTTTCCTTCCACTCTTCTCCTTAGGAGTTATTACCTGAGCAAAGGCACTATGTCTAGAAGCCTCCTCTCACAGATAGGATATTTTAAAACTTTTCTTCCAAGGCTGGCTACTGGAGGAAACCTCTGGATTCAAGGACATATGCCCGTGTGATTTTTGAACATCAGTATGAAGAAATGAGGAGAAAAAAGACAACAAAAGAATAAAAATTAGATACAAGCTCATATATGAATACTGACAGAGCAATGCAAAGCTAAATTTGCCTAGTCTGGTTTAGGTAAGATGTTCTTTCTCATGTAAACACAATTTCCACCTCATATTTTTCATCTCCTGTTAGTTTCATTGGGGTATTAGTTTCATAGTTAGCAGAGAAATACAGAAACAGATTCCCTGATTGTTAGCTCAGTATACTTAGCCTGTAGGTAAGAGAATAAAATCTGACAGTTGATCTCAGGGTCATACACTGTTCAGTCACTCTTTAACATCCCATCAGGGCAGTAACATCTCAGCTTATCCTGTAAACCTGCAAAGTTCTCCTTCCCTATCTAAAGCTGACCATCTTCTAAGGATATGACCCACCTTTGTTTTAACATGGGTCAGGAGACCCATATTAATTGCTCCAGAGTAACTCTAAGGGGACAGTTCTATTCTGGAATACAAGATGGTGTGCAGCTATTCAGTGTGACATTCCCCTTCACCCAACAGAATGTGTCTATTTGTAAAACTGCTCCAAGCAGCTACAGCAATTCAGATTCACAACTCATCTTCCCATTTAAGTAAAAACAAATCATTCCATATATTTTCTCATCTGCTTTCTTGTAGGAAACATTAGTTGTAATGTGGTTCGGACTTTATGAATAGGCAGCTAATGTAAATTTATCTCTCTAATAATGCTTCTGAAAAAGTATTCCAATTTGTATCCATTTTCTATTATTTCAGTTTCTTCAGAAATAATATATTAAAAATATTCAATGAAATTAAGTATGAAACCTCCCTGTCACCCACCTCTAGGGCATTGTAAACAACAAATTTACTTCTAAAAAATAATAACCTAGTGATATTCAGAAAATACAAGTCTCTGGGCTATTATAAATCATGGTAGATGTATATAAATTGAACAGTGCTGATTTACTTTAGCTAATGGGGTTGACTGAGGATTTATATAGCAAAATTACATAAATCTTCCTACTGTGAGCTCATATTCATTTTCTAGAAATTCACAAATACTGCATCAATTTAAAAGGCAATTAAGTGTCCTGTGGCCTCAGAAAGGTTTTACAAGATGCTCCAACAACTTCAAAGTCATCATACCCCTTTTTGGAGATGTTCAAGAAATGGCTACCATCCAACTGCTCCCTACATCAGACAGCACTAGGACAACATTGTTCAGTCCCATACCGTCAGATCTATCCAGACTGAGTAAAATTACCTAAAAACAAGACAGTACAGAACTTCAGCCTCTCTTTGTGCCCTATTGCTTAAGCTCATAGAGCACATAACAAATGTCTTTACGTTAATATCAGTAGCCCATTCTACTTTTCAGTAGTTTGATGATCTATTAATAATACACTGAGAACACAAAAGATATAAAAATAGATAAAAACATAATTTTTGCTCCAACCAAGGCTAACCTGAGTGTGTCATTTATAGCACTTCCTGACACAAACTCAGGTCTTTCAAAAGAGCTGGTACATTTTGTGTAGCTAAAAACAAGCTGTACTATGTGAGATAGGAACATTTTTAATGAGCTACCAATTTCTGAGTATTGGTGCCAGTTATATATTCATTCTTTGCACCAATTGACTTATCTCCCTTTTTTCCCCCACCGCTGAATCCCAAAACAATTTATCAAACAATGTGATACTTCACAGCCTTTCCTCCATGATGCACCGGTTCAGGTAGTCTCTTCGGTTGTCCTGCTTTTTCTCTAATTTGATCTGGAAGATTTAATCTCCTTCATGCAATGTCAAAAGACAGTACTATGAAAATATGAGAGGCCTGGTGTTTCCTGAATTGGTCTTATTATAATACTCATTTCTAGATGGGAAGAGGAATCCACAACCCCTATGAAGGATGAGGAGGAGAGGAAGAAATATTGCCTTTACCTTTCAGAGCAAGAGTTTTTATCTGCATATCCACTACCACCTGACAGCCGGATTAAACTGGAGAAAGCTGCAGATATTTGCATATTTACTTTCCAACTCCTTGCCCGAGGGAAGGTTTTCACGACCAGTCATCTTACATCCACTTACACTCTGAGTTTATACTAGAAAGATTTCCCCCTGCTCTGTGCACTGTCTCCCCAGACCTTGACTTGGATTTGCAGCATACTTCATCATGAAGCTCTTTGTGATATTGTTTGTAGGCATTAAGGCAAACTCAGTTTTCTGAGTTACTTTGTCCTGTTGTTAGCAGGAAAGCTAGGTATTATCCCATTTCGTGTAAATCTCATAAACCAGACACAATACTCTCAGAAAAAAAGATGCACTGGTGTGAACTCCACTGGGTGGGAAGAATTGTAAAGATCACATTTTATATTGATTTTTTTTTCCATTGCTCTTCACTAGAGATATTGAAATGTATCTAGACATTTAATGATGTTTGTCTCACTCAAGCTGTTATCAGCAAAACTGGATTCTCTCCTGTAAATATAAGGAAGAGAAAGGCCAGAAAATAAGGAACAAAGCATTGGAGGCAGACAGAAAAAAAAATAATGACATGAGGTTGAAGAAAGGGTTAGGAAGTGGACACACATCAGTCCAACTGGATGAGAGCACAGCAGTATGCATCAGGTATCCCTTTGTCAATGCCAGAACTGAGCAGCTGTTGATCATTTTTTAGTGTCACAGGTATCTAACACACCACTGTTCCTTCTCATGTGATGAACCACTGGATATCTTCATCCATCAGTTTGGGCTCCAGTATCAGTCATCACAGAGATTTACAAGAAAAATTTTACTGAGTACTGTGTGCGCTGTAATTCAGCTACCAAAGGGAAACGATTTGTGCTTGAGCTTTCCAAAATGCAAGCAAAGAAGCAAAAAGAGTACATTTATTTAGCAGTCCTATATTTTCAGACTAAACAGCAATCAAATGGGCTGCTCTTGGCCATCTCTCTGTGATATACACATACATTTTATTTTTTACTTAAAATGCATTTAATGATCCTATGCTATGTACAAAGAAATATGAAAAGCAAGTAAAGATAGGCAGGTTTTATTCTATAGTTAAAAGATGTTCACAATTTAAAAGTGAATTTGCTAGAACTCATCCATGTAATGAAGTGAATTTATAAAGCAGAAAATGGGTTTCTCATACAGTAAATTATTTTATGTATTTCAATATATTTTTCCCTTCTGCTGAGTTGAGCTATACCACACAGAATGTACAATTAAATATAAGCCTAGAAGAAGACTAGTTCTATCACACTAATAAGTGGTTGTAATAATTTTCAAATATGCAGGATGGGAACATTCAAGTCTTGGCCCTCATATGTACAAGAAATATCATTTCCTATTTCTTCATATGAGAAGTACATCTACTTAAACAATCCCCCTTCAGTTATTTCAACTGCATAAATTGTATTTAATTTGAAATACCTATATTCTCTGTCTTCTGAGCATGATCAAACTTGTCAACACTACCAACAGTGATTTATTCTCTTTACATTTCTGTTATTGTTAAACTTAACTTTTTATTATTTCCCTGTTTCTTGTTTTTTTTTTTTTTTCTTGTGTCTTGTCTCCTTCCCCTACACATCATGCTGAGTCTACTCTGTAAGTTCTCCAAGGAGCACTGAGGCTCTTTATTTTTCCACCTGAAGACTCCTTCACTGCTAATATTGACATTGAATAAGTTAGCTGCCAATTTGCATTATTATTATACTGATTACTTATCAATCCTTTAATAAGTTACTACAATTATCTTCTTTTCATGGTTATCTGTATGACACCAAAGAGATGCAGCTAGAATTTCATTTATTAGATGCTTATAAGAGCAATATTTCATTAAATATATACGTATTTCTGGAAGACTGTGCTAGAGAAGAGTGAGTGCTGAGTTCTCATTTTTTATTGCTTTTTTAAAAATTAGTATTATTATTACTTTTTTTTATGCAGGATGCAAAGAAATTAATATAAATATTCCATGCTAGCCCTCACCTGAACAGCAAACAGGGGCCTCACAACTCTAAGAAAGAACTCTTCAGCCCCCTGGCAAGCCAGGATTTTGGTCTGCCTAGGAAATTCATTCCATACATATATGTCATCCAGATTTTTTGTAGATGTTTTTAGTTTTGGATGTGAACAGATTAACAAAAAAATAATCCACCAACAGTACTTTATTTGAGTTTTCTACTTAAAAGTAACATTATACATGTTAAATATTCTCAAAAACTGTGAAATATCAGAATTTTAAAGCCAGATTATATTGCAGAACTTTGGTGTTTTTTCAACATAGAGAAGAACTCCAGTCATTAATAGTTTTTTGAGTACGGAAAACCAACCAGTTAGAAATCATTTACAAATTGAAATAGAAAAACTGAAAATTCTGAGAGAAAAGCTAACAAATGCAGAAACTTTACTTTAGGGTTTTTGTTTGTTTTAAAATGAACATTTAGAAAGTGTTCAAAAGAACTACAAGAAAAGTAGTTTTTTTTTTTTTTTTTTTTTTTTTTTTTTTACATTGGACTTTCTAACTAACTGACAATATATAATAATGTCAATATTTTGTTAAAAATACTATTTTATTTCCTAGAATCATATCACAGAAACATACAATGGTTTTGGTTGGAAGGGACTTTTAAGATCATGTAATTCCAACCTCCCTGCTATAGACAGGGACACCTCCTTCTAGACCAGGTTGTTCATAGCCCCCTTCAGACTGGCCTTAAATGCTTCCAGGGAGGGGGCATCCACAGCATCACTGGGCAACCTGTTCCAGTCTCTCACCACGCTCACAGTGAATAACTTCTTCCTAATATCTAGTCTAAATCTACCCTCTTCCACTTAAAAGCCATTTCTGATGATGGGAAATTTTCTAATAACTGACCGTGTTTAGGGCTTTTAATACTTTTCATCATTTAAACTCTTTGTATGATTCATTTTTTAGTTATGATTTAGAACATTTTCAAACTGTTTTCATCAGCATTCCAAAAATGCTGCTGAAGAAAAAATGCTAAGAAATATGTGGATAGGTTAGAATATTCTTAATTTTCTCTCTATGTTGTTATTTATCTTAAAGGTAAAATTTAAAGGGCTCAATCAAACAGAACAAAAGCTTCACTTTTTTCCAATATTTTCCAAGCTTTCAGTGACAGGAGTGTGAGATAAAGTCTTCTCAGCAAAGATATATTAAATACTTTAATTAAACACTTCATTCCGTTTCACTGCCTGTGCTTTTTTTTTTTCAACCACAGTCACATAATCAAAGAACTGTAGGTGTTGGAAGGGACCAACTGAGATCATCCAGCCATCTTCAAACTGAAAGAAATCAATAGGAAATCAAGGCAGTATTCCTTAGTATGAAAGTAAGAGAAAAAGAGATACTTTTCCAGTGTCTTGGGCTGAGAGAAACCATACAAAAATTCATTAAAAAAAAAAAATAGTATTATTCAATTCATAGTGGTATATAAAGTACAGTATTAAGTTTATATTTAAGAGAGATATCTAAATGCCTCCAGAAGGAAGAGTTTCCAGATGTTAATCAGGCAACCACCTTTCATTCAGCTAGGTGATTCCCTGAGCAAACAGCACTGATGTAGGAGACTTTTGAGACACCGCATTCTTAAATGAGGAATCTTGGGGAAAAAAAAGTTAATGAAAAATAACTGAAAATACTTTAAAAAAAAAATCCAAAATAAACACTTTACAGCCTTGTTCTTATTCTCTAAAGTAAACAAAATTATTTTTAATCAGCAGAGGCTGGGCATTTTAACGATCTATTAAGATTATAGTTTATTTTATCTGAACTTATGTAAGCCCTGAATATCTAAATAGAATTGCTCCTATTGGATGCTTCTGATAGCTTCTTGCCATCTTAAGGTAGGCTGCACATCCTTATTATCTTCTTGCATCATTTTTACTAATATTGTTGGAAATGGAAAATTGTCTGTTCAGTTTTCTGTCCTTATTCTGAAGATGCCGGCGTCCTCTCATGGTTGCCAGCCGTATTACTAGGGTTAAACGTTTAACTGCAGAAACCAAACAGAGAGCCCATGAATCCACCCAATCTCTGTCTCCTGCAGGCATTTTCCAGAATATCATGAAACTGGGAAACCATTTTTTTTTATAAGCACGACATGATAGACAATGATTTACTGTATATTCAACAATAATTTCCCTAGACATCTCAGCAAGGCAGACTGTCAGTTTAAGCTGAAAAGTGCTTTTTTGATATTTTAACTCCTCTGAGGAACAAAGAGCAAAAGGTTGTGATGTGCTTTAACAGTTGTTTAGCTTGATTGTCACTAAAGAAATACAAACATAGAAGAAATGTGGGCTAAAATCTCAAAGAAGACTGCGGTCAATGAAGCCTTAAAATTATTTTGCAAATGAAAACAGAAATCAATATAAAGAGAACAAAATATACATTTGTAATATTACATATACACATTCCGGAGTGATAAAGCTGTAATTGTATAGGCAAAGAGTTTCTTCTTCAGAAAAGCTGCTCTGACCCAGTGGAAGTTCTGGAATTTCTGGCAATTGGTACATTGTGGAGATTTAAAACTGCAATAGCTGGTTTTCTGAAGAATAAAAAATAATTTATGAGCACATAGGTCTTAAAAATATCATCTCATGTTTGCTATCTTCTCAAGTTCTTCAAGTATTTGCTCCTCTTCAGCATTTTGGAAGAGTATTATGCCAAATGATGGATTGTATGAATAGATGTTTTTTTAATATTAAATCTCACATAGGTCTCATCAAGCAAACTCAAATTTAAGTTAAAAAAAACCACCTGCAGGTGACTAGATAGATGAGGTATTCAGGGCAATGTGACTTTGGCTGCACTTTTGCTGTGGAGCTGGTGTTTTATTCCATCACAACTCCAGTAAGAATTCTAGTATCACAGTGATAACATCAGTATCTTGACTTTGTATTTTTTATGAGTTTGCAGATGGCTGAACTAGCAATCAAAGAAGATACATGCTTAATAGCAATAAAACAGAGTTTTGGAGTAGGCTTTCATTCTGGTCAGTCATCAACATACTGGTCTAGATTTAAACTGGATAAAACATAGGTTGGAGTCAGGCAACATAAGATTGAAAATGACAGGCTACATTTCTACTCTACTTTTGCCATTCCAGACAAAACTTGACAATCCACGGAATCACAGAATCACAGAGACTGGGAGGGACCTCTGGAGATCATCAAGCCCAACCCTTTGCTAAAGCAGGTTCCCTACAGTATATTGCAAAAATACAAGTCAAAAATGCATTGCAATAGAAACTCATAAATTCTGAAGAAAGTAGAGTCCTGAAAAGCAATCTCTGCAGTGTTACCTGGAGAAACTATTCAATACCAGGGTGGATGGGGCTTTGAGCAATCTGGTGTAGAGGAATGTGTTCTTGCCTGCAGCAGGGGAGTTGGAAATAGATGATCATAAAGGTCTCTTCCTATACAAACCTTCCTATGATTCTATGACTTGCAAACAATCTTCTCTGCAACACATAAGAGCAGAGCTAACAGAAAAAAAAAAAAAAAAAAAAAAAAGACACCATCACAGCTTTAAGCTGTGAAACGTAACCAAAGTCTTGAGTGTATAAATGAGGTAACGTAACCAAAGTCTTGAGTGTATAAATGAGGTGGATAAATACTTAGAATTTCAACTGAAATCATTACATTGTTCTGAAGTTATTTTCTGATCTACTTCTAAAGGGACTCCATGTGCAAATTGCCAGTCACCTGCAAATCCAAATCACAATAAAATGGGAAACATAGCTATTGATTAAAAATACATCCTGAGAAAAAAAGCTGATTGATTTGATCACCTAGCAATATGATAGGGATCAGATATGAACTTGTTCCTATATCTCTGAATCACATAATTTTGAAGAATGGTATTATGTGCCAAAATCAAAACACAAAAATTGAATACTGATTAAGAACAGTTGCACACCTGCCATTTGCCTTCATATGCAAAATTGTTGTATTCCCCTGCCATTTCTATAAACACAAAAGGTATTTTTTCCAACTGCTTTGGGTTTTCTGAAGGTACATTCATTTTTGCAAAATGGTTGAAATATATATTGAAAAATAATTGCACTTTCCTTCTAACTGGAAAGCACCAATCGCTGTCATTTAACACCTAATATTTATTGCATTTAGAGAAAAAAATTCAGTGAATGATGTGCTATTTTCCACCTGTGGGATGAAATCTCCCCGCTTTTTTCCTATCAGCAGTTACATATCAAACCCACAGTCAAACTTTGTCTGGCTAAGGAGACAGAAAAACTATCTAAATACTTCTACAAAACTTTAAAAGAATAAATAATACATTTGTCTACAGGTCTTCACTATATGTGCAAAAGACCTTGTTCTATTTTTTTTTTTTTTTCAATCATTTTGTAAAGGAGTTATGCTGCACAAAAAAAAATAGCTTGTGATATTAGGGGGAAAAAATGACGATTAGGTTTCTTGAGGGCTTTTTTTTAATTTTAATTTGTATTATTTTGAATAATATTTACCAATGGTAAGTAAAATATGTGTTCTCCCCCCCAAAAAAGTAAGATTTGTAGAGATTTATAGAGATCATCGAGATTGGATGCAACTGCTCCACAATGGTAACTGTGGATCTAGGAAAGATCTGGCGTGGCGGGCACAAAGGCCAGGCTGTGAGGCTGATGACACCAGCTGGCAGCAGATTGTGAGAGGCGAGAAGACTCTGGGTGAGGGAGGAATATTTCCCTTGGTGCAAAAAGCCTCAGCATTGCCAAGCAGCAATGGTGAGATGGGAGTGCTCAGGGACCAGCTTTGCACAGCCAAGCTGGGCTAAGAGGCTGAGGGGGCCCATGCCAAAGCACAGAGGATTGCTGCTCGGACAAGTGTATGCAGGGAATCTTGTGCTGCGTCAGTGTAGACTCATTCTAGAACTATTTATGGTGATAGTACTCAGTCCAAGGCATTTCTTATTAGATCTCTTCATATTTAGCCAGAAGCATGTGCTTAATAAGCCCCAAGGGATACGGTAACAGTCCTTAACTGATGAAACGTACTTCAGAGATCATAAAACTTAGAACATTTTGATAAACAGCATGATTATTGAACAAGACTTAAGTATTAGCCTTTGATGAATAAGTTATTTTATTCTAGAAATAAGCACTTCAGCAATTAATATGCTTTGTGTCAAGAAAGGACAAGATCCATTGGTTTTGTAAAATGTACAGAGGAAAAGAAGACACATATGAGTGCTAGTGTTTCTAGTTTAAGGCACAAGTGGAGTGTGAAAAAAATGTTTTTACTACAACTGAAATCCATTATTTTCCCTTCACTACCCTAGACAATTTGGAGAAGAAAGAAAAAAAAAGAACAGTAAAAAGAATATCCAAATGGAACTCCAACCCCCACACTTTGTTGTTTCATATTTGTAATTCATTTAAAATAAGATTTGGTATTTTCTATATGAAAATGACATTTAGAATAAAATGTAGGAATTTTAATTAGAAGGATTAATGGAATTAAGGAGATTTTTTTGGGGTTGTATTTTTATCTTCAGTCAAGACTCTAGAAATTTCATCGGTGGAAAATCTCTGCTTTGTTTTTTTCTGGTAATAAAGTTCCCCTCAGCCCCTCAACATTGCCCCTTTCCCCTTGGATATCAAAGAACTCTTCACATAGTAACCCCTGTTGTCCACTGTGATGTTGAAGTGTCTGGGAAGTCACTATTTACATGCTAAAAATACTTTTTCAGCGTTATCCTAGCCAACAAGTGTTCTCTACAGGAAAACTGTACTAAGATGTATTAGTAAGATCCAGAGATATGTTAAATTTTATATGCCACAGGATGTCAGAATATTCTTCTCTTGTCTTCTGGCAGAGGTGATTGCCAAGCCAATTTTCACCATCTGTCTGCAGTCCTGGTTAACTGGAGAGGTCCCAGATTACTGGAGACTTGCTAATACGATGCCTATCAACAAGAAGGGTTGTAAGGAGGATTCAGAGAACTGAAGGCTTTGCAGCCTGAACTCAGTGCCGAAGAAGGTTAGGAAACAGACATCCTGAGTGCAATGACATAGCAGGTGCAGGACAATGAGGGTATCAGGCCCAGCTAGCATGGGTTCATGAAGGGCAGGTTCTGCCTGACCAACCTCATCTCCTCTTTCGACTGGGTGACCCACCTTGTGGATGATGGAAAGGCTGATGTAATCTACCTAGTCACTGTGACATTCTCCCACAGTATTCTCCTGGAGAAGCTGGCAGACCATAGCTTGGTCTACATACACCCTTTGCTGAGTAAAGCACTGTCTGGGTGGTTGGGCCCAGAGAGTGGTGGTGAATGGAGTTCAATCCAGGTGGTGACCAGTCAAAAGCGGTGTATCCCAGGGTTGGTATTGGGGCCCATCTTGCTTAACAGTTTTATCAGTGGTTTGGATAAGAGAATAGAGTGCACCTTCAGTAAGTTTGCAAACAATACCATGTGGCGGGGGGGGGCACATGTAGATCTGCCTGCGGGTAGCAAGGTCCTGCAGAGAGACCTGAACAGACTGGATCAGTGGGCTGAGGTCAGTGGGATGGAGTCAACAAGACCAAGTTGCAACCCCATGCAATGCTATAGGCTTGGCTGGAAAGCAAAATGAATCTGGGATGTTGATCAACACATAGCTGAAATGAGCCAACAGTGTGCCCAGGTGGCCAAGAAGGCCAATGGCATCCTGGCTTGCATCAGAAATAGTGCTGCCAGCAGGACAAGGGAATTGATCGTCTCTCTGTACTCAGGTCAGTTGAAGTCACACACTGAGAACTGTGTTCAGTTCTGGGCCTTCGCTACAAGAAAGATATCGAGGCCCTGCAGCTTGTCCAGAGGTCAACAAAGCTGCAAAGGGACCAGAGCACAAATCTTATGAGAAACTGAGGATTGCTGAGGGAACTGGGATTGTTAAGTCTGGAGAAGAGGAGGATAAGGAGAGACCGCATCACTCTATACAACTAACTAAAGGGGACTTGTGGTGTGGTGGGAGTGGGCCTCATCTACCCAGTAAAAGCAATAGGAAGAGAGATGGCCTCAAGTTACATCAGGGGAAGTTCAGGTTGGATGTTAAGACTAATATTTTTTCGTCAGGAGTGATCAGACACTGGAACAGGCTGCCCAGGGAAGTGGTGGAATAACCATCCCTGGAAATGTTTGAGAAAAGGATAGATGTTATCCTTAACTATGTGGTTTAGTTGGTAGTATAGGAGGTAGGTAGACAGTTTGACTAGATGATCTTAGAGGGTTTTTCCAACCACAGTGATTCTATGATTCCTAAAAGTCAGTAAGATTTCAATTGAGAAACTGTGGGGATCTGGCTCATTGTAAACAATTTCTGAACATTAATTATTATTTGTTGTTGAAAACAGTGCACTGTGTTGGGCACAGCTGTGACTGACCTGGTACACGAGTCCTTATGCTTTTACATCATGTATTGTTCAGATGACTGAGCAAATGCTAAATGAAAAAGTAGTTTTTCAAGCTACACTGTTTATCTCTTCTTTTCTTTCAAGGATGAGGAATGTAATTTTGCTAATTAATATGAACACCTGTGAAATGCTTGAAATTAACGCTGCTTATTTTGATATTTATTAGACTCTGAGGCTGGAAGAATTATTATTTCATTAGTAGATTGCATCTGGAATGTCTTGCTATAACTCATTCACTTGCTCTCCAGCAAGTGAAAACAGAAACATTCTAATTAATTGACAGTGCTTCTTGCACTTTTCAGTTGTGTAAATTCATATTGAGTAAATACATGTCAAATTCTGGACTATGTTGACTGGGTAAAAAGAGTGGATTTGAAAAGCAGAATTGTCTGTCTAGCTGTCCTTCGTAAGGTGGGCATAGGTGGGCACTAAAAATGGGCAAAAATAATCATTCCCTATTCGGTGTTTGAACAGTCTTGGTCAACTTGTTAATAGAGAGAAGACATCAGGACTGCATCAGTTCAGTTCAGTAAATATATTCTGGACAACTGTCTCAGATACAAGACTTGATTTTTGGGTGGTCCTGTGTGGCAGCAAGTTTGTTTTCTAGATCTTCATGGGTCGCTTCCAGCTTGGAATATTCTGTGATTCTATGCAGATGCACGATCATGGACATGTGTTGCATGTCAGCAAAATGGAACACACTCTAATCTATGGGTGTCCAACCTTTTGGATTTCTGGGTCACAGTGAAGTGGCAAAAAAAAATTACTTTTTCCAAGGGAAAGACTTCTCCGGCATTTCTCCAGCAGCATCACTCACCAGGATTTAGTCTCTGCAATGTCATAGAACAGATCCACTAACAATGGAAGTATTTTAGCTGAAACAAAACTGAAAATTGGATTCTACTTTCCAGCATGCCCTTTGGTGCTTCTAAAACTGTTATTGGTTGTTTTGGCTGATGATAATGCTGCTGGTGTAATAACAGTAATAACAACGATTAGACAGTTATTTGCAATTGAATAGCCTGAGTATGTTCCTTGGGATTTTTTCTACTTGAAAAAAAAAAAAAAAAAGAAAGAAAAAATCAGCTTTTTTTCATTCTGATAGTGGTGAAAATGTTCATTTCATAAAATGCAAAAAGCATCAGGTCAAAATTGACAGTGAAGAAAGATGTTATTCAACTTCTCAGTATCTCGAACTTAATAGAAAGGTCTATACTAACTGCAGCACTCTTGGGATTAGAGCATAGGGATGGAAATGAGGCTGCTTTAACCTGATAAAATGATTTCCAGTCAAACACATTTACTACATGCGCGGTAGAAAGCCAAAGTCATATCCTGCAGGTACAGAAATTACGTCTTAGGAGGATTACCTCAAGCCACCTGAGGTATGCTTAGAAGAAACTATTTGGATGTAAATCTTTCTCAATTATTCACAAAACAAAGATTAAAATTATAGAATAGTTTTCTTTCTTAGATTTAAACCAATTTTACATAAAGAATTATTCCTAAGTTTGCTGAACCCCCTGGAAAAATTGCCAGGTCTGGATCATGTTCCTGAGTTATTTGTGTATTTCAGTATTATCCTGAGGAACACTACAAGGCTTTTTTTCATTTCCTTTCATTTTCTTTACTAAACCCTGTAGTGTAAATTGTGATGCTTGTCTGTAACAATTAACTTGAGTATGGCTTTTATTTCTGCTAATATGTATTGATTTCACATTAAATCATTTGGGAAGGGGGCAGGCTGAATACCGCCTTCACGAGTATTACCCTGCCTCTGCAAGGATTGTAGAAGGTGGTCATTCTGAGATCAGAGGCTCTTTTAGGGATGTGAACAGTCTGTGTTGCTGTGTCGTGGGCTAACAGTGTTTGCCTCGTGTCACCTTCAAGGTGAGCAGGACTCTCATTCAGGGGATGTAGCAGCAGCCATTCACAGCAGTTGCAACAGACAGGGTTGTGTTTTATATTTATTTTCTTTCTCAAAATTTATGTCTGATAAAGAGAAACAAATCAAGCTGGGTTTGAATGCTCCTCTGCTGCACATTCAAAAAGTAATGGTGAGAGGATATGTGAAATGAAATCTTCTCATTTTATTGGTGGAAAATAAAAAAATAAGAATTCACTCTAGAAAAAAAAAAAAAAGGAAAGGAAAAAAAATAAAACATAAGCTTCTTCTCCCTAAATAAGTGGGGTTTTTTTTTGCTCTGAATTCCCCATGTTACACAGCAATAGAACAAAAAGGTGCGCTGCTCAAAATTGCAAGACTAGTTTTAATTTAGTATTGAGGTACTGAATTTCTTTGAAGTGAATTTCTGGGATTACCAAAGATTTGGGTAGGATTACAATTGTCCTAAATGTTTCTGAAAATCTCTAGTGGAAGCACAAGAACCACCTTTTTAGAACCACCCACATGGCATAATCAGCGTCTGACGCTGCTTACAAATCTGTTGCAGCCACCACAGGTCTACAGGAAGGCAACAAACTCTTCCTCTGGAAAGCATTTCTCCTGGAAAAGCACTCAGTGGCTTCAGATCAAAGCTTCTAGGCTTCTGGCCAGAAATGCCTCAAGTGCCATAGCATGCCATTTGCTATTTTCATCTCTGTTGGAGACAAAGAAACACACATATAACTAGGTTCTTAGATACACAGTGAGTTATATGCTTATAATCATATTTAGGATTTGCTATAGTTTGTTGTAGAGAGTGAGAAAGGGGATCAACAGATTCTTTTTGGTTCTTATCAGACACCGCTTTCCTCTTTTTTTTTTAATTTCACACACACAGAATCACACAGAATTATCAAGGTTGGAAAAGACCTAAAAGATCATCCAGTCCAACCATCACCAATACTCCCCAGCTAAATCCTATCCCTCAACACAACATCCAAACGTCTCTTGAACACATCCATGTTCGGTGACTCCACCACCTCCTTGGGCAGTGCATTCCAGTGCCTGACCACCCTTTCCGAGAAGTAATATTTCCTAATGTCCAGCCTGAATCTCCCCTGGCGCAGTTTGAGACCATTGCCTCTAGTTCTATCACTGCTATGTTCATATGCCTGAAGAATGGTGAAATTCTGCTTGGTTCCATAGGCTTCCAGCATTCATCTACCTTGCTTATCTCCTGTTTTCAACATAATAACATACATATTTTCCCTCTATACCGTATGCTGGATATACTGGACAGTTATGTCTTATGCATAGACACACGTCCTCCTTAGACTAATTTCTGCTGATGATTTTAAGAATTTCATTTAGCCAGAAATTTTAAAGTGCAGATTTCTTTCCAATTCTAATATAATTTAAAATGTTGAAGATTTCAGTACTTCAGGAGAACGGAGAGTCATCAGAGAAAAAAAAAAAAAAGGTGACTGATACTTCATGGACATCATTCAATCCTAAGAAAATCTTTTGTCAAATATTTCTTGCCATCTACTATTGTTTGGGGAAATAAAGGCTCAAGAAGTCAGCAAACTTGGGTAAGAGCAGAAACTTAAAAATTCAAGATCTGTGGTGATTAACAAAAAAACCTGCAAGATGCTGGAGCTCAAAGCTACTGTCTCTCACAGACACAGACAATAGCTGACTTTTGAATAGTCTCTGCTGGCTTCCCTTTGCAACTTTGACTCGACAAAGTCTTAGTTCTAAAAAGGGCTTCTAAATCTGTTTATCTCATGCCATACATGAAGAGGCTGAAGGATTCAGCTTTGCTCTCTCCACATACAGCCTTCTCAAAATGTAACAAATCAACTAGATAGATAGATAGATAGATAGATAGATAGATAGATATTTTAATTACAAAGGTTGAAAACTCTCTCCCTCATGTTCCATTGATGGAGATCATCTATCTGACAGCTTGACAGTTCACCTGCTATATTCTCTTTCCCTGTACCTTCTTCAGTTGGAAATACCTGAGTGTACCAGCAAGGGAAGATGGAAAGGTGTTTCTTTATCTAGGCAAGGAACATGAAGGAGTAGGTAGACAACTTGATTTTGCCTGCCTAAAGGCCAATTTCTATTCAACACCTTTTTCTAATATACTGATTACTTTTTCTAATATATTGAAAATATTTCCCTGTTTTGAGTGTGTGTGTGCATGTCTGTATATTTTGTTTGATTTTGGTGCAGTTTGCTCATACGATTTTTTGCCAAAGAAAGCTTGTACACATTAAATTTCTGTACTTTTTTTTTTTCTGCCCCTAGTTGATCCAGTATCCTTCAACAGTTTGTGATGCATAAAATTTATATTGCTTCCCATAAGGGACTGTACCTTCATACTATATTTTGTGTGAGTGCCTGAATCACTGGGGATTGTCTGAAAATTGTCTGAAAACCATGAATGCCATCATTAAGCTGAGCTATCTATTAAACTATCTATACAGGGATTAATTCATGCCAGCTTTTATACTGAATTTTGAGTAGTCAGAAGTGATGCTGAAGCAGAAAGATATTTTTTTTGTACTTGATTGTACATGAAAATTATACTTTTTTTCTCTTCTTTTTTAATGTAGGGTATTAGTACTATAACCTGAATAATGCTGCACCAGAAAAAAAAAAAAAAAAACACGATTGCATTTATTCAGCATTCATAACATCTAGAGAATAGGCAGAATAAACATGAGTCATAATAACCACTTTTTGTACGACAGAATAAATTCACGTAAAACAGCTGAAAAAATGCAGCTGAGTTATAAGCTGCTAATTAAAAGCATTAAAATATATGACTTTTAGCTAGACCACAATCTTCACTTAAAAAACGAAAAAAAACAACCCAGAACTTTGCATCAGGAAGGCTTTGTGTGAAGGATAAGACTGCCCAGGATTACGTGGGAGCACAGGAAATGAAATACAGTTTTGTTTTTGTTTCAGGCTATGGATATGACCCTGGTATGTTCATATCTTGTCATGTCTTGTCATAAAGCAGGCGTTTTATTATTCTAGAAAAATAAAAATATGCAGCTCTGTGATACCTCGTGAGATTTTGAAACAGTAACTTAATTTTTGGTTGCCTGTAGAGCACAACTAAGCTGTACTGAAAGATATTCAATAAATATCACAAGTCACCAATGTGAGGAAAGCTGTTTAGTTCAGGATGTGTGACTGAATTAAAACCTTGGTCAAGGAAGAGGTCCTAGAACCCAGGTGGACAACTCATTTACTCACCTAGGTTAAAAGATGTGACTCTCAGCTCTTTACAGATGAACTGCTTTCCTCAAATTGCAGTTATCTGATATGCAGCAATCAAGAAGCTCCTCTCCCCTGTAAATGATGTGTGGAATTAAGGAGAACAAGGCATAAATCAAAAAGAGCTGAATACGGAGGGGGGAAAGACATTCATTTGCATCCATCTGAAGGAAACGGTGCTCCCCTTTTTGTCCCTCGGGGATGGAGAGAGAGAAATATAATCCAAAGAGCTAGAAGACAGCTCTCTGCATTCATCTTTTCCTTGTACTAAATGCAAGAGCAGAGAGAAAATGCTATCAAAGTAACAACTTCGGAGGGAGGAGGGATGCTGCCTGTGTATTAGAAACACCCACGAATGTCAGGAACAACAAAATGGTCAGCGTAATCATCATTTATTATAGAAAATCCTACCAGGCCCTTTAAACCCATTATAGATTTAAGAGCAGCAAGTCCTGTTTTCCAGCTAGTCCTCTCAGGTAATGATGAGCAGCTGCTCTTACAACTTTTTCTTTGGTGCTTCAAAATCTATAAGGATCCATTTGACAGAAACTGCAAAGAGAAAAACGAAATTTTGGAAATAAAGATTTTTCTCAGCCAAAGAAATTAGGTGTGAAAGTAAGGTGCTGATGTTTTTATGGTGTGCAGCTATCACTGAAATACTTACCTTAAGAAATTGTTATTACTGATAGAAAAAGTCACTGCTGTGAACACATGTTTAAATTTGGAGCTGTATGTTGATTTCTCTGCTTAGTAGCCCTGCATATGTGACTATGTATGAAATGGTAGGGCTATGCACTAATGTAATCAAGGCTTTTTCAGTGTTATCTGCACCTCCACTACCAATTAAACACTGAGCCAAATCTTTGGCAAGATCTCAGATTTGAATTCTATTTCAGAACTTACAAGTCTTGAAGTGAAGTATGAAATATGTAAGAGATTTTTTAAAAAGCAGAACATACATATGTTTTTAAATGACACTTTCACTTAACAAACTTAAGTTTTCCAGAACTGAAAATTCCTGGTTGCACTTACTATTTCTGGTTTACACTTCAGTGTTGGCCTCAGGCCCATTTTTGGCAGTTAATGTTATTGATTCTCACTATCATCACCAGTCCCCTCACCAGCTTGTACAGAAGGTATATTTTAGATCAAAATACTTCTGTTCACTACTGAATATGGCTATTATTTGTTGATTTCTTATTCTTCTTTGTTATCATTTCATTTTATCCTGGTTAAAGTGAATATGATTCTTTGGTGCTGAAATTACTTTCACAAATCTAACTGAAGTTAGAAATTTCTCGAATGTACTGACATTTATTCTGTAGCTCCAAGACAGCATACTCTTGCATACAGAGGCAAACTTAGTTTCCAAGCCAGATTGTAATTAATTGTAGAGAACTGTAGTTAAGCCGAGAAATATCATTCCTTCATCCACACAGTGAAAAACCTGAAGTTTCTGAGCACTTGCATGTCACTGCTTTTTGAGAGAAAATGGACATGCATAGAGGGAAGCCTCATGAAGCACGACATATTCTGTAGTCTTGTGAGGTGATTGGTTGGTAAGGCTATTCCCTTCAATTCAGTGAGGTCAGTTACCTCCTCTGCTCAAGACAGACACTGGACCTCAGAAAACAACCACAGGCTTTGATTTTTGGTCTGGTCATTGCAGAGAGAAAGCCTGGTTAAACAGTGTAGGGATATAAACTTTGATCCATGCACCTGCTGGCTGGAAACACAGCACAGCTGTGTCCAGCAGCAAGGCATCTATCTCTGTCATCTTCACAGCTTGTGGTCTGCATGTTGACTCCACTTTGTGACAAAGAGAACTGGAAGATAAGTGGAGTAAAAGAGCAAGGTATGAAGCTCTTGGAAATGGGGCAAGATATTCTCCAAAATGTGCCCAGAGGTGTGCGATTCTTTATCACCTGCATATAGCATGATGCTTCCAACCAAAAGATTTAACAGCATCCCCTGTGAGTACTTAGAGATGAATGCAACAGTTTTATTCTTTAAATAAAACACAAATGGTTAGCTGTGCAAAATGGCATATTAGGAATAAGAAATTATTTTACATCTTTATTTGATAGTTGAGTACAGGCTAAAACCTGCTTTGGGATGTACTGCAGGTAAAAGGTATGTTTCAGATGCACCAGTAAATCACACTTGCAAATAAAACAAGTGATTGAGAGTGCTGATGTGACTTGCTATCTTATTTGTCTCAAGGAAAAACAGAGAAGCAGGAGGTATTTTCTCACACTATTATTCTCTCTGAGAGAAATGTCTTTGCACCAACAGATTGTTTATCTCAGGAAGAGAAAAAAAAAGAAAAGAAACAAACAAACAAACAAACAAAAACACCATGTGAGTTTATTTCAGCTTCCTAAGGCACTGTTCTGCTTAAAACCTTCACTAACACTGACACCTTCAGTAATCAGAGCAATTTGTCATAGGAGAGCAGGAAATCATTTCCTCCCTTCCCATGGCCACCTTAGTACAAATGCTGCAGGCACTATGGAACTTTACCATACAAATCTACTAATATAATCTATCTTTTATATCACTGCAACTTTCTGTGCACTGTCTGTGCACAGAAGTAACTCAGTTTTGTTTTGTCTTGCTCAAAAATACTAATTCTCAGTTAGAAAAAAAAAAAAAAAATGACAATATAACTGAAGAATTCAGTCTTACCTATTAGAATTATTGCATTTACACCGAAAAATATATATATATATATATCAAGATGACCAACCTGACTTACCAAATCCATCAGTAAACCATGTCACCTAGTTCCATCTTCATATCTCTTAAATACTACCAATGAAGGGGACTCCACCATTTCCTCTGTCAGCCCTTTCCAACTCTTGACCAACCCCTTCAAGAAAAATTTCTTTTTAATTTCCAATCTAAACACCTCTTCATGTAACCTGAGACCATTTCCTCACATTCTATCACACTTGAGAAAAGAGACCAATCTCCTTGCTACACCCTCCTTTCAATTAGTTATAACAAGCAATGAGGTCCCCCTGAAACACGTCCACAGAAGGGCAACGAAACTTTTGGGGGGTCTGAAGCACAAGTCTTATGAGATTTCACCATCTTATAACTCAGGGTACTGGGTATCTTGAGAAAAATTGGCCTTACTGATGAAGACTGAAATTAAAAAAGGATTTAAATACCTTATCCTTATTCTCATCTTTTGTCACTGTGTTTCCCTTCACATCTATTAGAAGATACAGATTTTCCTTAATCCTCCTTTTGCTACTGATGTATTTCTAAAAATATTTTAGTTGCAATAATATATGCAGTGCTGAAATGCACTACGTCACTTAACACGTAAGAATCATAAGCATTCAGATTAGTGTAACTAATGCAAGCATGCACATGAACTGCAGTATGGATACTAAAGGATTTTAGTGAAGGTGTAATTCACTAAGCACTGCTGAATGATTTTAGCTTGACAGATTATAGCTCTCTTGAGTCCTAACCGCTGCATTTTCACGTCAGTTAAATATGACAGAAGATTTTGGTTTGGGGCTGCAATTGATGGTCCCAACTCACTTTCACAATGAAAATGAATGTAACCTGAGACTCCTTGTTTGATTTGCATAATCCTGTATGCTTGATGTATGATAATTGACTGCTAACCCATTTAGATGCCTAGTAAACATCTTTGTAACACAATGCTGGCAATAAACTGCAGTTCTTGGAGTTCCATTGCAGTATGTGCAGTGTTGTAACCTTACCGTGTTTTCACTGAGTGATTCCTTATGGGATTCTTTTAGTTTCTCTGGGTGTGACTCTCAAGTTACTACATTCACAGATCAATTAAGGCTTGTTTTGTGGCTCTTTCAAGTGGGGTAGTGGTGCTGGCCTTTTTGACTGTCGTGCCAAGCAGGAAAGACCATATTTCTAAGCTACTGTGGGAAATAATTTTTTAGCTGCCTCGTCTTGTAATTAAAGGTGGAATCGTTGAATGTTACTGAATTCTGCTTTAGTGAATGACTTGCAAACTCAAAAAAACAGTTTAGGTAAATTGTATATTCTGCTGTTAATGTAGCAGAATCCTGATATTAATCTACTTCCAGTTAAAAGAAATACAGACGTATCAGCCACCTGTCATCACAACACCTGAGTAGTGGCAAAAAGCATGCATTCAGAACCAACCATATTATTTCACGTAATGTAATATTAGTTGCTTAATTGACATGTGTTATTGACAGGTATCCATTCATGAAAAAAAAAAAACATTCTCTGTAGCTGAGATACCAACTGTGTTATCTATATATTCAGAACTGTGAAATTAACTAAGTTGTAGCTTGCAAATCTATATATTGTGGATCAGCTGAATTCTCACAGTCCACATTTAAAAATGACATGTTCATTCCTTTTAAAATCTCCAATCACTTTAATAGCACAGCAATTAAATTTCCAAACTTGATGAGGTGGCGTGCATTCCCATTTAGAGTGACTGAGGTTTTGAAGCACATCTTGAGCTAATGAAAACTGCTTTGATTGCAGCTATTGTAAAAGTAAACTACAGGCAATATTCACTCTTACACTCTTCTGCAAAAATAGCTCTTATTGATTTTAATGAGCTGCACTTCCCTAACTGAACATCACATGGATGCACTAAAAAGGTATCTTTCTGACATATGTCTTTCTCATTGAAGAGGAAAACAGGCTTCCTGGCAGGGGAGAAAGACTACAAGTATATGAAGTAGGACATAGCTAGTGAAGTAATTAGCAACTTTCTAAGCTAACAAATGCATTTTTTTAGAAAGTCACTGAAACGTAAACATTATTGTACCAGAAATATAAATAAAATACTATATTGAGTGATTTAATGGCCTTTAAAAGAATAAGGAGAAGTATCTAATTCTCATGAACTCAAAGAAATTATTTAACTTGATTGCTTGAAGACATAATTCCTGAAAGATATCTTGAAATTCGATCTCCTATTCAGTTGTAATCCTTTTCTGTTTGCCATTTATACAGAATTACAGAATCACAGAATTGTAGGGGCTGGAAAGGACCTCTAGAGATCATCTAGTCCAACCCCCTGCAAAGCAGGCTCACTAGACCAGGCTGCACATGTAGGCATCCAGGCGGGTCTTTGGCGTCTCCAGGGAAGGAAACTCCACCACCTGCCTGGGCAGCCTGTCCCAGTGTTCACCCTTACTGTGAAGAAGTTCTTACACACATTTGTGTGGAACTTCCTGTGGTCCAGTTTGTGGCCATTTCCCCCTGTCCTACCACCTCACACCACTGAAAAGAGTCGGGCCTCATCCCTATGCCTCCTGTGCCTTAGATGTTTATAGACATTGATCACATAACGTCTTTTGTTCTTGACAAACACATAGTGAAAGTGCTAGAGAACTTAAAAAAAATGTCCACATCTTAATTTAAAATGTAAATGGCAAAACCTTCATAATTGCAGACGTAAAAAAGGAGAGAACCAAAAAAAAGACCCCTTATGCAAGAACATGTTGCACTAAGCTTTGGCAATGCTTCATCTTTCCCTTATGTTTACAAGGCAGTGCTCAATCAGGAGACTGCTGCTTCTGGGTGTTTTCAGTTGTGGTCATCCAGCTGGGAAACAACATTTCTATACTTTACTTCAATAGACAACCTTAGTGGAAAAGATAGAAGCATTTCTGGTATGAGACTTTCCTCACGAAAGAAAACCCAGCAAGGTAAGGCAAAGCACACTTCATCAAGTTTTGGTAAGAATGAAACTCATGAATAGCATGTGGCTACATGTTCAGCCTGGGGAGTCCCTCACTTTCTAATGGAGAAAGAAAACAAGCCTTGCTTTATTCCTTGCAAACTAAAATACCACCTTCTTCTTGACTGTTACAACACTTCAGTTAAATTTCTCAATTCACAAGTATGCAGTGTACTCACATACATGCTGTGGCCAATCTCAGTGCCTTCAGCTTACTTACTTGGACTGCTTGATTGTGTTGTTTTTCTTGGCTTTTCTTGTTGATAGTTGGTTGGATGGGTTTTTTTGGTTGGCTTATTCCTGTTGATCTTCCTTTTCATCAGGACTTATTAGCTGGTCAGCTGCTGACATGTTGCATTAGATAAGTCTAATCCATTGTATTTTATTGGTGTTTATATTCTGCAAAGCAATCCTTTTGGACTTCTTTCTGAATGAGCACTTAAATACTTTTTTCAAGTGGAATGATTTGAAGAAAGTAATTTTTTGCATTAAAAATAGGTAAGTGACTAAAGTCATTTGAAACATCTATGATATTGCCGTATTTGTACATATTGCATAGTTTCATCACTATTGAATTTTTTTTGCAGCTTCTCAGAAACACAGTGGATGCTAATTCAGGTCTCTTGTCTGCTACTGACTCTGCAGTAGACTTCATTACAAATGCTTCTATGATTTTTAAGGGTATTATTCACAGGAATTTACTCATAAAGTTGATTTTTAATTATTTCTTAATCCTAAACTCATTTTTCTTCTTGTTTTTGGATTAGGTAACAATTTTTTCTGTCTCTTAACATCTCACACTAACAGCTCAGCTTTTGACTTTTCTTTTCATGTGTAAATAAGAAATGTTTTACTATCTCTCCCATGTGGGTAAAGCCTCATCACTACAACATTCAAAGAGCAGTGTCAATTTTTGAATACGTCAAAACAGCTTTATACTAGAGACAAATGCCTTCTTTCAAATATTACAGTTCCAGAAGTGGAAGGTTAATAACAAATGCTAAACAATACTGTGAGTGAGCTTTCTATAATCTCCTGGTACCATTCCTCTGGAATTTTTCCTCTGGAAGCCTCACTAAGAGAGGTAACTGCTACTGGCTTGGTCTGTATTGTCCAAGTTCTGCAAGCTGTAAGTTCAAACTTGAATTTAACTTGGAAATTACATTTTCTCAGCACCATTAGTGCTATTTCTGCATGTATCCAGGTTGCCTTCAGAAAGGGAATGGAGGGAATGGAAATATTTCTGTTCAGTCCCTGTAGTTACAGAGTGAAGCTGACATCGTTCATGCTAACGCTTCTCAGAAATGCAAAGTTGTTGATGGTGATTTGACAGAGCCTCCTCTTTGTGGCTCTGAAAGTAATTCTACCCAGGTGCCTGCTTCTGTAGGGCTGAGGCAATCTCACATGTTCAGGTCAACAACAAGTCCAGCCAGATGGTAGGATTTGTACCTGCAGTAAGTAAAACAACAGACAAGCCTACTGCTTTCCTACACTTCGCTATGTTGCTGGATACTTCATCAAGTTATTCATACATCAGCACAGTTAGTACTTAAAAGAGATAGCATTTTATATAGTATTCACCTTAAAGGTATTTCAGACGTTATTATTTTCTACTCTAATCTCCCCAGCTGTTCGTAGGAGAAAGACGCTCTTCAAGATTATACCATTCAAAATGCTTTCCAGATTATCAAACTAATTTTATGACCAATTTATATTGCTTATTTCTTTGTTTATTATGCATTTCTTTCTCTCTAGAATGTACTTCATGGACATAGTAATAGACAAGAACAGTTTTATTTTGTTTCTCAGTTTCATTTACTTCATGTTTCTGTTCACATTCTTCTCTTTTATCCCCAGAACTAAGATGAGTTGGAAAATATGACAACTTTCATAGAATCATAGAATCATAGAATGGCTTGGGGGGGAAGGATCCACCTAAAAGAGGGAAGATTTAGGTTGGATGTTAGGGGGAAGTTCTTTACTGGGAGAGTGGTTGGGTCCTGGAATAGGCTGCCCAGGGAGGTTGTGGATGCCCCGTCCTTGGAGGTGTTCAAGACCAGGTTGGACAGGGCTCTGGGCAACCTGATCTAGTAAAGGTGTATGTTTGGTGGCCCTGCTAGGCAGGGGGGTTGGAACTACATGATCCTTAAGGTCCCTTCCAACCCGGGTCATTCTGTGATTCTGTGATTCTGTGATTCTGTGATCCACAAGCATCATTGACTTCCAGCCCCCTTTCCACAAGCAGGACCACCAACCTCCAGATATGATAGAAGACCAGGTTGTCCAGTACCTCATCCAGTCTGGCCTTGATCATCTCCAGGGATGGAGTATCTACAAACTGTCTGGGCAGCCTGTTCCAACACCTCACCCATCTCTCTGTGAAGAACTTCCCCCTGATATCCAAAACTTTTCTCTCTTCAAATCATTCATTCATTCATACTTTAAGCTCTTAATTTTGTTCGGCATGAACAACTGAAGTTAAATTAAAAAGGCAGATTCAAGCTCTGGTGTCAGATGAATGGAAACAATTTGCAAAGTGATTAAGACATACAGTAAAATGAAAATGCAATGTGATATATTTGCAATAAATTGATCCAATTGTAATACTGTGCTTTAATACAACTAATAGGAAAAACAAAAAACAAAAACAAAAAAAGAAAAAAAAAACAGGAAAGTCTGTTTCTATTTCAGAAAAGAGAAATTGAGACTGGTCACTCAAGGGAAAAAAAATAATACTTCTAATTTCACACAAGCTAAAAACATTTTTAAAGGTTTATAGCCCCAGAATATTAATATGCATAAAACTACTGAGTTTCAGAGCCCGCAGTGGAGGAAGATTGCAGAGTTTTAATTAGAGCTCTTGTGATTGCAGATCCTAGATACAGTTATATTATGCAAGAACATTTGATTTTTTAATGTGTTGTTTTTATGTATATTACCAGAATGACTGGCTGGTCCATTTTCCCATTAATATAATCATTTATTTGAAAAACTGCTCCAAAATGTGGCACACATATAGCTGGTTCTCACAGTGCTTGTAATGTTTATGAAATGTTTTTGCAGTTTATAAATTTCTTTATCTTTGCACTTGTTTATAGTTAAGATTAAATGATCTGGTGGCATAGATCTGCATGTTCAGTATTTTGAGTCATTTTGTCACAACAGTTAAAGTATTTACCAAAGTTAAAATATCTCATTCTCTCAGTTAGAGCAGAATATCATATGCTTGGTATCTACTGTTCATCAGTAATCAGTAATGCAGTGTGCACTGCCTGTCCTGGTGCTTACAACATTTGGAAGCATCATTGCAATCTGATGATCCATAGTGAATTCTAAAGTCACTGAACCAGCTCATGAAAGAGAAAACCACTAAAGGGTACTAAATATGAGGGCACGGTCTGAAAATTCATGACTGCCATTTCCCTCTTCATCTGCTGTCACCTGTGGACATCTATGAGCCTGCTGGTCTGACCTCTTGGGCCTGCTACTAGACAAAGAGTGCTGCTATCCTAAAGCAGAAAAGCAGAGAATCAGAGAAACTGTGAAACAGGCAATAGAAACAACTGCCTGAAAGCACCAGCAAGTTGGAAGTAAAAAACATTTAAATCCCAAGCTACTTGTGCATCTCCGAGTTGTTCTGTTTTGAGTGAATTCTTTCATTTGCTGAAATGCCTCTTTGGTTATCCAAGATTTACACATTTGGATTGAAATGGGAAAAGACTTTGCTTAGGGTGAAAAAATATTTCAAGTCTAGATTATCAGCTACTGAAAGATCTTCAGCAGCATTCACCCAGTTCGCTGGTAGAGGGAACCATTTCCCTTCTAGACTGAAGAACATTCACATCTTCTTCCCACACCTCTTAAAGTTAGGTGGTGTCACCTGACACATCTAATTTGCATCTTAGGTTTTTGAACTGACCACATTCTTCCTGCAATTCCTCCTTAAAACAAGGATTGACACTGTCCCTATAGAAAGTGCCCTGCCCTGCGAGCTGAGGACATTGCTCCAAGGACAGGCTGTAATTAACTATGAGAATATCTGGCAACTCACAAATTACAAGCATGATGTGGTTTGTTTCCACACACAGAGAGTGAAATTAGCCTTCCAGCATAATGGGGTGAGGCTTTTTCTCAGAGTCCTTTGAGACAATGGGCATCAATTGTAAAATCATGCTTTCACCAGTATTTATCATAATATCTGTGAGGCAGTATTTTTCCCCAGCTGAAGTAGATATTTCTTTTTCTTCTAAACAAAACTACTGTGTCTACTATTTTATCAAAACCTCCAGCCAAAAAAACACCTTATTTCCTTGCTCTCCAATCCTTCATCTTCTTCTCTGAAGGTGAAAACTTCAACTACTATCTTCATAATTAACCTACTGAATAACAAGGCCTTGGGAATAAAGCCATCTACTAAATTAACTTGATTAAATCCTAAATAGAGAATGTTATCAGAGATGTTTATTTCACTGTAAAAGACTTCTGTGCTTCACGGGTAAAAATGATACACATCTGTAGAAAATAATATTTACTTTCTGACTTCAGTCACATGGTCTGCAATATGTATCTGCCATCTGCTCCAAGTTCTACAATGGCTCCTAGTTATAGGAAATTCTACTCAGAGTCAAGCTGAAATTATGGCCTTTTGATTTTGAACAACAACAAAAAAATCCCCATTATAGCTTAATTTCCTTGAAATTATGGAGCTTGTAAATTACTGTAGATAGGAATCTTCCCTGTTCAAGAGCACAATGGCTCATGACTTCTCCTTCACATAAATGATCACACCTAATTTTTTAGCTTAACCAGAAGAGAAGAAGAGAGTCTTGAACCGTGAACCCTGCCTTAGCCCTGCCGGAAGACAAAGAGCCAATAACCAGTTTGAATCAAGGAGACGAAGTATAACCTTGTTTAAACTAAGCTTGTGCAAACAGAAAACATTAGGGAGGAACACAGAGAGCATAGGAATGTAAGGTCCCATGAAGATACGTGATGAGAAGTAGAGTTGCTGTTTCCAAGTCAGTAGGGGTTCCCCACTGTTGTTTAGACTTAAAAGGCATGGAGATCCAAACATGCTACTTTTATTTACAGGAGCTCCAGGCCGTTTTGCATTTGGTTTAGTTCAACAACTAACACTTCCAGATATTGACTGAATTGCTTTGCTAAATGAAGAATTCAGTAACAAGCATTACTGAAACCAAAAGAGAGTGTTTCACAGCAAAGGCCATCTCATAAAACTGAAAGATGGCTAGACAGTACATTATTTACTTTAAGAGCTATACTTTTAAGATAAGATGTGTAACTTTATTGCTGTCTTTATAAGTGTCTCCTTTACCAATACCTGCTGACATTCAGTCTCAGGTAAAGTTTTTCAATGTAATAAATTGAGACTATAAAATCCACAGACTACCAAGTAAAAGTTGGCTAATGTTCATATGTCAGTGAATCATTGGCTATGTATTTATGAAATTATCTGATAATAGTTGCTTAAACAGGATTCTTTGTGAAGGCAATAAAAACAGCCCATGAGTATCAAAAACAGGGATGTTATAATGGTGTTTTTTTTTCTTGTGATGAAATTACGTCCATGATGAAAAAGCCTGATTATTTGGCCAGAAAGTAAGAAAAAATCAGCCCCTGTGTATCCAAATGGAAATATATTTTCTTTTCCTTCTTTGTAAATATATGGAACTGGATTTCAATTTACAATCATGGGTTAAGACTTTAAAGCAATCTAAGTGAACAGTAAGTTGAGAATTTTTTTATCTAGTGCTGTCAGACAAATTGAGAAGTAATATAAAGTGAAAAATATGAATTATATATTAATAAGAGAATAAATCATAATAATGAAGAACTTAAATTCCTTAATATTAATAATATTCTAAGGCACATGACAGAGTCACCATGTATTCCTGTGCTATAAAGTCTTTTGTTACATTTAAATATGTCATGCTGACATACTGTTCAATTTTGCCAGTGAGAGAAAAGTTTAAAATAAAGCAGAAAATGAACTATTTGATCTTGTCAGCTAAATGTAAATGGATAAAAACAAAATTGTTTGTTTGCATTTTGGCCTAATTAAGCCCCAACTAACAATTATTATTATATCATATGAATTTTTAGGCCATGATAGTGCTTTAATTTATATTGCAGTTCAAATAACACAAAGTAGTGCTCATTCTCTTATTACTCAATTATTAATGATTTGATGGCTATTTAGAAGGAAGGAAAGGAGAAAAGAAGAACTGAGGGAGTAACGTTTCTACAAATTCTATCAATTATAAGAAAGTAATGCTAAATTAATACAAAAAAAGTAAGATTCTGAAAGTTCAATTTGAAAATCTGGCTGGGTCTATCTATAGTTTTGAGTCAGCACAGCTAAATGAAGGTTAGCATAACAACACCAACACTTGATCATAACAATAATTTTCTGATCTTGGATTAGCAGAGCCAATATTGGGAGCACAGAAAAGACAGTAAGGCCACATAAGTCACACCAGTGAATGGGGGGCTACGAGTTACTTTCCTTTGCAACCTTTTTGAGATGAAGATATGGTTCTGGTTCATGACAATAACAAAAAACAAAATTGCTTCTGATAAGAACAGCTGCAGAGCAGCATGTTACTTGTGTATTTGAGGTCTCCCAGTCTAACTTCTAATTCTCTTCTGCAGTTTTAATGGGGAATATAAAGGTACAGGCTCAAGATATGAAAAGTGGCCCCTTGCAAATCCAGTCTTTGTCATGGTTAAATTTCTCCTGTTAGACTCAGTAGAGAAAAAAAAAAAAACTGCATTTCCTTCTGCTTGATGCTATTTTTCATTTTATTGTTTCTAAAAATATTGCAGTAGAATGCAGCCAATAAAGCTCAGTGACATGGGGGAAAGGGAGTCAGGCAATGGGGAGGAACTTACTTTATCTTTTCTTTTGGCTATTGTCTATTCTTTTTAGTTTTCACTTAGCTCTGTACAATTGTTCAAAGAGTAGGCACTGTACAACATAATTCTGTGCCCTGCAGCTAATAATAACAAATGGCTTTTCTACAAGTGTAGGATGGATTGCCTATGTTTCGAGAATCAAAATGAAGTACAGAGGAGTTAGAGTTACTGGATGTCAGCCACAGCCTAGTAGGCATGGCCACAAGATACTAGAGAGTTACAGGCGGTAGATGACTCTCTGATCTTCAGTAGCTGAATTCAGCATTCCCACATTTTTATTTTTTTATACCCATTTTTATTGGGTATACCATTTTTACTGGGTATAACAAAGGGAAGCTAGTACAAGTATCCATTAGAAATATACCTTATGTAATAAATTCTGATGAACTTACAGACCAGTGAGAGAAAAATAAGAGAGTGTTAGGAAGCAAAATTACCTTAAAATAACTCAAGAAGGAGAAAGGTACATTCATCATTCACTTTAATTGCTTACAATGAGGGGATTTGCATACTGATGTCTGCTTACAAATTCCATCTCTTTCCTCATCCAACCTGAAGTCCCAGAAATCAAAGGAGAATAGGAAAGGGAAGCCATGACATCAGAGAAAGAGAAAGAAAAATAAAAATTGTTTCTATACACAGTTAGAATTGAGTATATGCAGTTTGAATTATAATTATTAGTATCACTGCAGTTGAACTAATAATGGTTCTGAGCATGGACTGACTGATGTATTTTTCTCACTGAGGTGCATTTCTTTGATCCACCTGAATGGTGTAAATTGTAGATTAACACATTTCCCATCTCGTAATTTGGGTGCAAGAATGTGGTAACAGAATGGACACAAGACTGGAGAGGGTAGCTTGGTTTGATGTGACATACTTAATTTCCAAAATGCAAAACAGAATGGTTGCATTCTAAGCACTACAGATGCCAAGATGAGTCCTACCTGATTTAATTCTCAATTTAATTCACTGAGCATAGCTGCATAACAACACTGAATCATGGTGATAAATAACATTTAAGTGAAGTCAGTTACATAAATGCAGTTCTAAATAACAAATCCAGGCATAAATTTTTCCTTGCTTTATATGATCCCAGTGTCACTGTGTATCTGTGGAACTGAATAGGTATTACTGTTTTCATTATTGACTTCTCAGTGTATTTCAGAGGAAGTTTTTAAATTTTCGTCTGTTTTTTTGCAGACACTTAATAATATTTACTATATCTTATTCATGAAATATGTAACAATATTTTACATGAAAAAAAATTTCACTTAGTGACCACAAATTGAAGTCTGAAGTGAGTTTAGATTGGAAGCTTAGGAGGTCTTCATCCTCTTCTATATCAGCACCAGTCTTTGCAACCTGCAAACTCCCTCAATTTTTGTAGATGTTTATAATTTTATGGCTGCCTTGAATAAATTGCTTATTAAGCCATTGTATGTAGTATGTAATTCATTATGGATTGATCCAATGGTACCAATTACAGCACTTTTCAGTAGAAAGCATAACTCTTTTCCAAAACTGAAATCTTCATTCTCATTTTCAGGGGAAAATTGAAAAAGAAATCAAAACAATTTCATTTTCTTAATCAATTTTTAGTTGTTTTATGTGAGTCATTTGAGTAGATGCCTCTTCTCTAATATGACACATTGCTAGTTTGTTCTTGCCAGAGAATAAAATCTTCTGGAGTCTTGGGGAGAAAACTACTTTCTCATTAGGCATACAATTTGTTACCTGACAGCTGCATGGCCAGTGGGGCACAGTGATATCACTAGCTTGTTAACTTATAGCTCCCACAAGTATAAGGCAGCTTGAATTTTGGAATGGTTCATGGAAAATCACATCAGCAATTCTTTCTGCTTTTGCAACTGCTTGATGTAGCAGGCTCTTCATAGCACTTTGAAAAGACACTCTACTTCTGTAAGATTGTCTGCCTTTGGAAATGATGTTCCCCAGACTTCAAGAGTAGAAGAAGAAATGTCACCATTTGTAGTCCTCTGTACTGTTGTAGCCAGAATTGTTAAGTATATTCAAGGAAGTGTACTGAAACAATTTTGCAGAGATTTTTCTACTTAAAAGTTGTTTCATTACTAATGAATAAAACCAAAGATTGCCTTAGCTTCTGATGTCAAGTTTTGTAGGACAATAAAAAGTTTAATATTAAACATTAGATTAATATTAGTTTTCAGATTAGTATTGATTATTACTTTAGAAATTTGCAAAAGTTCATGATACTGCATTGTTAAAGGCCAGATAACAGATATATTTCATTTTCAGTAAAGAAAAGATAACATATATATCGAAAAAACTGCCTTAGGAATTCATGGGTTAAGAATATGGATTCCTACTGAAGTTTTAACTCGAGTTTTAAGAAGTTTTAAATAGAAATAAAGGATCAGGAAATTAAATTTTTAGGCAACTGATAAATAAATAAATAAATAAATAAATAAATAGACCCAGAAATAATTCCTTTACATTTTGTAATTCAGTTCTGAAACGTACTGCCACAGAACATTCCCAATGTCATAGATTCAAAAAGCAAACAGAAAAGATTCTGAGGATGATTATACCACATAATTTTCAGTTTAGGAAGTCAGTATGCTATAGACCCCAAGAATATTGTGTGTATGTCTGGGAAAGCACATCATTCTCCTTCTTAATATCAGATACAGATTTGTGATAAACAGCCCTTACTTACCACAGGGGTACTTTTCCTGTACTTATGAGCCAATGGGAGTAATACAACAGGAGTAAAAATGTAAAAACTGTCAGGATAAAAGCTTTTCTTACTGTCGTTGCTCACAAGTTTTGTGGCCAAATGGGTGAAGAACTTTCATTCCACATGCCAAAAATTGCAAACTCTCCAATCACTCATCTGAGGCAATGAACAATCCAGAAGACCAAAATTCAGGGAAAAGTAACACGTATGTGCCAGTTCTAACACACTGAGGTTTCACTTTATTAGGTTATATTCATTTACCTGTCAGGAAACAGTTGGAAGTTAGCTGTGAAGAGGACATATGCAGAGCCATTATTTCAGAGTCACTTGTTAAATATTTAACAGCATACAAGCCCTGTGCGATTTCACTCAATGCATGTGGAGAGATTAATCTGAGGTGTAAGTGCAATATGTCTCAGCATAGATTTGTCAATAATGAGATACTCAATCTGTTCTCAGGAGGATGTGAACCTGCCTTAGCTACAGGCATAATATTTAAGGGAGAACTGGGGCTAGGGCAATGTAATTGTTCCTCTGAGTGACACTAAATTGTATATAAGGGGATGTTGTTATTTCTTTCTTTTTGACTTTGTAGAACATCAGAGTAAAATAAAAAAAATTCCACTGCTGTCAGATTGCCTTTCCAGATCTGGTCTACCAAAGCTGGTGGTGGTGAGCTTGGGCAATCTCTGTGTGAAAACATAGGGGAGTTGCATCATGAACTCCAAGAACCTCAGTGTTTGCTATGTACGAAAGGTATATAAAGAATCCAAACTTCCTCTCCCTTCCTGTATTTCAAATTCTTTGATGTCAAACTTTTTTTTTCTCCAGAATTCATGTCAATTTAGTATTTTTTTTTTTATTTTTAAGGAAATGACCAATCTTTTCCTGAAGTATGTTGAACATTGGTCGCAATAACCTTTTCCATTGAAGAACTTGTTCTAACAAACTGATGATAAAACATTTTAATTAAGAATTCTTCCAAACAGCTCTGAACTAATAAATTTTTAGGAGGCTATTATTTCTCATAATTTTATAAGGTTGGTAGGTCTGTGGAATTATTTTCTTAAGCTTGTGTTTTATAATGTTCTTTGCACAAAAGGAGATTGTATTTCTTCAAAATAATTTTATATACAAGGAGCATCTACATAATTAATTAATGCTTCATAGCTGTGTAGCTGACAGTTGAAGGAGCTAATTACATGCTACATAAATATTGCTGGGAAGTCAATGAGCCTTGATTTGGGCAAAGTCTTTTGTATGGTTTGTTGTTGCTGCTGCTTACAACAAATATTTGTTCAGACATTCTAACAGAGGAAGTTCATTACAACTACTCATTGTTTTTGAGAAATGTAGTAAAATGCTGGAGGATAAGTTCAGTTAATTACCTCGATTAACTCAATTACACAGCATATAGTTACTGATTCAAGGTTGGTTTCCATGCATTGATAAGTTTGTCCTGTACTTCAGCCATATCTTAAAGGAAACTACTTTATACTTCACTAAAAAGACATTTTAAGGAAGGCTGTGAGATAATTGAAAACTGCGATTCAGATTTTTTAACTACATTACTCCTTTTTCCTGTCTGTTTAGAATCATGTAATTGCAGAGTTGGATTGGAAGGGACCTCAAAGGCCATTCAGTTCAAACCCCCCTACCATGGGCAGGGTGCCCCCCACCAGATGAGGCTACCCAGGGCCCTATCCAACCTAGCCTCGAACACCCCCAGGGATGGAGCACCCACAGCTTCTCTGGACAGATGTGCAATCAGAGCAAGAAATTTCCTACTAACATATAATTTTAATTTCCACTCTCTTCATTCTGCCTTCTACTATCACTATTAGACTGTGTAAGGTCATTTGGATGTCACAAAATACCACACTCTAAAAGCCATGAGAAATTCCTCTGACTAGAGGGCTCTCAGAGGGGCAGGTGGACAATCAGACCATACCCTTCCACTAATGCCTATTAATCTCAGTAACCTGCAAGAAAAGATTATTCTCTAAGTTTGACAATTGAAAAGATTTTAACCAAAACAAAGAATTCAGACAGAGTGTATTTGTATGCTTTAAGAAAATTGGACTAAAGTGCTTTTAATGCTCTGCTGAAGATCAACAGACATTTCCTGCTCATTGCTGGGGCTCTGTAATCTGTATTATGTAATTAAAAGTGCTCTGCTGTCAAACTGGGAGAACAAAGCTCACAGCAGCAAGCCTGGTAATTCAATTGCTTCCAAGGTGTTTCCTCAGCCTCCTAACAGTTTTGGAGTAAACACATTCTCTCTACATGGCTTCTTCCAGTGAGCTAGGAGAACAAATTAAGCTAATTCTTTTAGACAAAAGGAATATGTTTTCTTAGTATCTTTGAAAATACCTGCAGTGCAAACTTCTGCTTGTGCGTAAAGGTTCCACACTGAATTGATTTGGAGACTATATTTTTAAGCCAAACAGCAGTGTAGCTCTTGTCATATTAACCAAAATTGGAGACTTCACTGTTATACACAGGGTTTGCAAACTGTGGTTCAGTAGATCATTTGTTTAGCTGGAGGTTCAGAAATCTTTTATTTGGAGTTATAAATGTGATAATAGAAAACAGCTCAAGCTGAAGTCTTGGGGTTAATAACTTAAAAGTTTTAACTGTGTGGATGAACACACAGAAGAAAAGTACTGTGTGTCTCATGAGGAAGTACCAAGAAAGACATTGAATCACATGCTATCAAGATTTAAATTCATATGAAGTTTAGCAGTTCAGGTCAGATCCACATCCCATATAAGCTGTCATACCTCAACTTGTGAGTCACTCTCAAGAGTGAGAATTTACTTCAGCTGAACATTTTCACTGTGGAGACTGACCTCTGAAATGCTCGGTAAAACTTTTTCATTTGGTTGTGTAAGAGAAAACAAAGACTAGAATTTTATGTCTTTTGCTTCGATTACTAACTATAGTTGGTTTTAACTAAACTAACTAACTAACTAAAATCTGTGTTCAGATTTTCTACTCTTTCTGTTGTGGTGTGGTGTCAGATCTAAGATAATTAGATTATCCTCAATTCTTGTACTGTTTTCTATTATGGAAAATGCAGTTTGATGCTAAAACAGAAACAGATTTTTAAGATTCCCACGGTATTAACAACCGGTAGCTTCAACAGAAGACTGTAAATTCAGATCCTATGTTTGCACTAAAAGTTTGATAAAGCTGTATGAAGAATTATAGCTGTCAAAGCAACAATAGAAGCAGTGACCTGAGGGAAAAACTGTTGAATTTACACATTTATTAAGTCATAAGATTTTGGAACACTATAAAGCCAATTTTCTCAGACATACTTTCTTTGAACTAAAAACTAGATAACCTAGTATTTAGCTGCAATGATCTGAGTACATATAGTAAAAATTAAAAAAATATAAAAAATATGTCCATGTGTAAGTAATTTATGTAAATACTGAAAGGTAGAGTGTTAAAAAAAAAATCCTGCTTTGTCTTCATATTCAGGTTACCAGATTTTCCTATTTTAGACCTACTTTATCTACTAGAACAGTGTTTCACAAAATTCTTAGAATTCATACTCTCATCCTTTCATGCAATACCTGCTCCTCCAGATTTCTGCCTGGTATCATCTGATTGGCTTTCACCTCTCCTCTACATTAAGTTCCTCTGTTCCTATCATAAAAACCAGGAAGACACGAAAACATTTTAAATTTCAGTATTTATTTATTTGTTTGTTTGTTTGTTTATTAAATACAAGCTTATATTTATGTGCCAATCCTGGAAGATAGTGTTAGTATGCATTAGATAAGAGATGTAAGGGCAGTGATCAGCTCCTGGCTGATCAGCCACTCTGGATTTGTTTTACATTTCCCCAGAACAACTGCTACCAGTTGTCAGAATAATGGCATTTCTTCAGCAGTTTTATGGTGTATGGGCTTGTGACAGATCTGAAGATCAGTGAAAATGCCATCTTCATTTCTCTTGAAGATCAGAGGACAAGAAGGATTCTCCATGACTACTGCTTATAAAAACAATGTCAACATCTTTTAAATCTTGGAAATGAGAAGCTAAGCACCTTTTGAAGATGTGGCAATAATTAAACAAATTCCTCTTTGATCATACTTTTATACTGTATCTTATTGTTTCTATCATAGCATTAATGTTAAAAGACTTGAATGAGTGAAAATCACACCAAAATAATTGTAATAATATTTAAAATTGTTTTTGAAGAGAAAATAAGGTTGTACCATATAGTGAAAATCTTTTTATTTCCTACTTCACATAAATCACTAATATAGTAAGAAAAATCCAATAAATTGGGAACTTGCCTAAATTAATCTGCCATTTAGTCACCATTTTCTGCATGTAACATAGGAATGAGGCAGAAAATTTTGTTTGTGGAGCTCTGTGGCAGGAAAAGTGTGTCATAAAAATGCACAGCCCAGGTATTATTGTTGAAGACTGATACAAGAAATCTTTTTAAGAAATAGTTAACAAAAATGAATAAATCAAAACATTTTCAAACAAAGCGTATTTACGCAAAAGAATGATTAAGCAAAATAAATATCACAGTCCTTTTTTTTTCCTTTTTTTTTCTTTTTCTTTCTTTTTTTTTTTTTTTTTTTTTTTTGTCCAAATTCCTCTGTGATGATTTTGTGAGATGTGAAATGGGACCAGTCAAGATAATTACTGTGGTTGGAGGACTCCTTTAGAGGGCAAGCATACTCTAGTCTCTGCTCTAATTTTTACCCTTCTGAGAAAAATGTGCATTTCCTTCTGCTATGTAGAAGAAAAACAAGATCTGAAAACTCAAGGTGAGATTACTTTCTTTTTTGAAAACCCCTACCAAGCACAAAAAAAACAAACAAACAAAAAAAAACCCACACTTGTCGGGAACCAAGAGTGGGTTTCTTCTAAGTTGTCTATTCATACCTACAGTACAGGTGTGCATACTTGAGCTAACCATTTTAGATTCATTAATATTATCTGGTCAGTACAGTGTATGTGGGACAATTCATAAGAGTAGATGAATATACCGATTTTGGGACAAAGTTAACAGTACTTATCACTTCCTTGCCTACATCTGCCAGATTATGGCTGACTCAAATGCAAGTTCATAGAGGGAAATCAGCCAACGTTTGCCTTGGTGCTAAGACTCCTAGATCTTGATGAGCTTCCTTAAGTTCCTGTGCAGGGAACCCAGTAGAAGCGTTCTGTTATGAGGGACTCATAGCTACCCAGTTTAAATGCAGTATATACACTATCTACAGTTATGACAAGAGAGAACTTGTATCTGGAGATGTTAATTAAACAGCATTACTTTCTGGCACTCAGTGCCCTAACACTGTAATTCAGCACCTTCAGCCTTTAACAGAGACAAGGAAGTCCCCAGTCAGCAATATCTGTGAGAAGCACTACTCAATGCCCTCAGGGAAATGACTAGGTGCAAAGGCTGGAGCTTCAGGATCCAGAAAGAACCATTTCCCTCTGAAACTTGAAAATTGTAGCTACATGAAGAAAAAGCCAAAATACTTCTTTTAAGCACTCTTGGATTTCTATCAAGCTGATTTTCATATTTTCATTTGAATAGCATAGTGGCAATAGCTGCACACTTAAATGGTATATTTAGGACTTTATGTTTATCTAAGTGCTTTGTATTGCCTGCAATTCTATAGAAACTGAGCACTTGAATTGCACTGCAGTATAAAACAAAGCTATTATCTTTTTCTTGTACTTTAGTTAAGGAACTGATATACTAAATACCTGAAAAATACTCTTTTGTCCTACAGGAATTTTGCAACAGAGCGGAAATCCTAATCAAACTTCCATTCTTCAAAACCAGTGCCCTTAATTCTTCAGCTGCTTTCATCCGAAATTCCCAATGAACTCCAGCACTGAGACTGCAAGTTCCACCTGGGCACAAAGGCATTCATGCACAGCCACTGAACTCCAGCCTTTCTGGATCCTAACTCAGCAATTACACAAACCTGATCAACCCATGAGGATTATAAGACAGGACAAGGACTTCAAAAGGGAAAAAAATTGGAAAGATTTCTGTGATAGCTCTTCTATCCATTTACACAGAGAAGACCTTAAAGTGGATTTTGTTTCCCACAAGTATTCTCTTCTATTCTTTATTGTTTATGAAAATTAAGCATAAAAAATTAAGCATAAAGGTGTTCTTTAGGTGAAAAAAGAACAGATTTTAAAATAATCAGTGTGACACTGGCATAGCAATCTTCGAGTTTTCTTGAAAACTTTACTTCTATAAGAATGGTTATTCTGGACCTTGGATTCTGCTGAAAATCAAAAATCTATTATCAGAGAGTTTCTTTATACTGTTAACTTCAGATGCCTATTGTAAAACAAAGAAAATCAACACAACCTATGCAGTCTGATGAATTCAGCATCAGGAACACACACAACAGTCTGGATTCAGTGAAAGTATGATATAAATTTGCATTACATTTCTTAGCTGAAAATCCTTTTTTTTCTGTTTGAATATTACACTCTACAGTAACATACTTACTGAATCTGTTTTGCAAGAAGATGAAAGAGTAGACTGAAAGTTCTGTCTGTGCTAAATATCTCACTGATTGCAGAGCCTCTGTTCTGACTGATTGTAGTAACAGTCTGGATAACCATCAGATTTACTCTCATAGGAAGAAAAGAAAACATTACATCCAGCTTCATGGAAATGTAAATTAGCTTCTTCCAAGATATCAACAGAATAAGAAAAAAATCTGTTGCCATGAATATTATGAATGGTGGCCTTGATTCTACAGTAAATAAGAGCATCACTCTACATTATTGTCTCTCCTCATCAACAGTGATTTGCTATGTGTTTAACTTTTATTGTCATAACTTTATGCAGTGCTGCTTGTCAAGCTGCAGAAGATTTAGATTTTGTTTTCATCTTTCATAATGTCTTCTTTTCCTGAAGCAAGCTAATAAGAATGCAGAAGGCAATGACAGCATGCTGCTGTGATCCTGCATGTGACCTCTTATGAGTTAAGTGAACCCCTTTTCTTCATTTGGGGTCAATAATAAGTCATTTGCTACCAGTGTTCAATGGTTGGCCAGTGAGCACTTGCTACTGAGCAGGTTAAAGATGTCAGTACATACAGAACTCAGGGCAACTGTGCACAAGATCTTCCTATTGCTTCCTGGGAAGTTTTGCTACCTGAAGGACAGTGGTCTCTGCCAAAAAAAGAAATTAAAATCAACAGGCTTCAGGTGAAGACGTTCTAATTTACAGGTGTGACTGGAAAATAAGAGAATATAAATAAAAATTCCAGTTGGAACTATTAATGAATACCCACTGCAATTCAGGTGGAGAGAATATTGCTGTTTTCATGTAGTCAGTATCTGTTATTTTATCTTATTCCTTTCATCTAAGATTTTTTTTTCCCGGATGAGTATTTAGAGCTACCTTGCTCTCAGTTATCTCCTTTACTAATTACAGTGACTCTTTTATAAGCTATATAGTCTATTTGCAGATGTCACTTACCCATGCTCTCACAAACATGACAAATTACACTACGATTCCTCTTCCAGTTTTATGTCAGACAAAATGTCATCAGAAGGAAAATACAGACTTGATTTAATTATATGTTTGGAAGTACATTTTTTTCACAATTTATGTCTCTATCAAGCAGCTGATTATAAGCATTACATTATTTTTACTGAGAAACAGCAAAATTCAAATAAATCATGAGATACCACAGTTCCCTGACATAGTTGGAAGCTCATCCTTAACTCATTTTTACATATATTTCCTGCAGCCTCTCATTTTTAACTTAAAAGAAACCAACTATCCTTTGGAATGCAAATACACAGATGTCCTGGATCTTTGCAGTAGATTATCAGCAGCTAAACTGCATTTGCCCTGGTAATTTTCACTTCAAGGCAAGGCAGTGTTAAAAGCTTAGCAAGGAATATGTAAATGACAGTATTATTAACAAAATTCAGTCTTTACTGAAGATTCATGGCAGCATACTAAACCTTGAAAACTGATAAGATCTCTGATGTTCTTTATTCAGTGTGATCAACTGAAACAATTTCAAAATAGATTTCTTTTGAAGCAAGATAGCATGGGTTTCAAGAGCAGACTGCATGTTGTCTAAATGCTGGTCTTCAATCCCCAGTAATTTTACTGATAGAGAAGAGAAACACTCAGCGCTGTTTAATCAAGGCTGCACTTGTTACGCACTTGATATAAACTATATCATTTTTTAAATCATCTAAAATGAAAAAAAGACAAGAGACATGAAATGTAACATTAACCTTTCACACTAGGGATTATTTCAATAGTACCTTCCTCCATTTGGTGCTTATTTTTACATAGAAGTGATGATGATTATTATTATTATTGAGAAATGTTGAGTTTGACAGTAATTTGTTGAAGTATTTATGGAAGTTTGCTGAAAGCATTAAATTCATGTGTGTTATGAGTTTGGAAAATAGAACTTTTGCTCCCACGAAAGTGGTCCATGCCTTGTTTCGCAGACCTGAATATTTATTTCACTGCTGATGAGATGATTCAGAAACATCAGTTCATTTCCTATGTCACAGAATGCACATCTGCTTCTGCCATTGTTGGTGATACTGCTTTTTAATGTATTTTGCAAAAATCTCTATAGAAAATCAATAAAAGTTTGTGATACTTCCTTGACATGGGTCAATTTTTTCCTTTTAAAGATCTCATTCATTTTTAGTGGTAAATCTCTGTTCTCATTATAAGTGATTTCCTAACCATCTCATTCTGTTCTAGTTAACTGCATATAAATGAGGCTTTCTAATAAAAAAATTATGGCTCGGGAAGAGTGGAATGGTAAAGTGCAAGTTTTGTCTGGCAATTTCCTCCAAAGACATGATGCTTTTGGTTGGCATTTGTTAATGAAGTGGACCACAAAACGTGGTGAATTAGAGTATAACGTGTATGCTTTCTCTTTGATGAATTAAAATGTGAAAGCAAAATTCATAGGAAATAAAACATTTATAAACTTGCCATATGCTATCTTTCTGGGGAATTGGCAGGATTCAAACTTCTAACAAACTTTGCAGCTAAGCAGAATCCAATTCTAGATACTGGCTTTTTTTTTTTTTTTTTTTTTTTTTTTCCTTACCTTTATATATTATTTTTTTATCCCTAGATAAAGATATCTGGCAAATATTTTTGGACAGAAAATAAACATTTGCTCGCAGCTGCTGGGATGCATCCTTCTGCTCAACCTATTTTCCCAGTTTGCAAACACCTTCCTGAGTTTGTGTATTTCTATCATTCCATTCTCTCTATAGCTTGACAGACTGGGGTAATCACTGCTTTTGTCAAACGTGTCTCCTGACAAAGAATATTCAGGGTTTGCTGTATTGTCATAGCTATTTGAATATGCTCTGTATAGTTAGTTAAAGACCTGGCCACTGGTGATTTTCCCAAAAGTCAGCATTAGTGGAAAGCTACAGCATAAGATGCTGTTGCGGTGTGTTACTTGTATGTTGCTTTTTGAAAACATTCCTATTCTTCAAGATTATTGAGGAACATTAATTCATATTTTAGCCTGTTACCATCTGTAAAGTTAAACAGTATTAATGCTACATCTTCATTTCCTTGTATCCCATATGTTTTTGCACCTTTTTTTGTTGTTGTTGCACACCAGGATTTTACATCATAGAATTGCTGAATCATTAATGTTGGAAAACAAACACAACATCAAGTCCAGCCATCAACTCATGCCCATCATGCCCACTAATCACGTCCTTCTGTGTCACGTCTACCCTCTTCTTGAACACCTCCAGGGATGGTGACTCCACCACCTCCCTGGGAAACCTGTTCCAATGCATCACCAGTCTTTCTGAGAATAATTTCTTCCTAACATCCAATCCAAATCTCCCCTGGTGCAACTTAAAGAGTACATTTTCTTTTTCATCTTATCCCACTGAGTATTAGTGCATGAAGACGTTTTTTAAGTGTAGAGATTCGATATGATGTTAATGCTTAAAAAAACTGTTAGAGGAGGATCTCAGTGCCCAGCTTGTAGAAAGAAAATGGGACAAAATTTATCTTGAAACATTTCAGTATATGTTTTAGAGTACTGACTAGGAATTTAAAATTGGAAAAAAATGATCCAGCAAAGATTTGTTAGTGGTATTATTACTGTACACTTAGTTAAAATAAATCATTCTTCTCCTTATGGTGTGTAGTAAAGCAGCTATGACCCAATGGGAAAACTGAACTGGTTTGATGAAGTGTCCGCATACTTCTTACTGAGGTTTTTGAGGACTATTTTTTTTCCAGAGATTTTCAACTAGAAATGTACAATGCAACTGGAAAGACTGAGTAGCAACTCAGCCAGCTGCAAGTCTTCCTTCACACTCTTGAGATTTTCCTCCTACTTTTTCCATCCTTTGCTTCTGCTCTCTTTGGTGTACTCTCACCATAAATAATGGTGAAACTGTAATTGCATTGTAGAGGAAATGCAATGAAGATTTAAAGCCTTCACATTTGGGACAAGACTGTTTAATTTAACTAGGAAAGAAGACAGGTACAATGATATATCAATATATATTTTATTAAGATGTTGCAGGACATATAGAATCACATTCATATGGGAAGTTGCACAATTGTCATGGTTTTACGTTTTTTTGGTTTTCAGTATTCCACATCAACACATCATGTAGTGCACTGGAACTAAAGTGTTAATACTCCAGCTCCATGTACCTATCCCTGTACGTGACGGAAGTCATGGGATCTGACCCTTCCGGGGGATGGGGTGAAACGCTCACTTACTGCTTTGCAGTGGGCCCATGGAGGTTGTGTTTTCCTAGCCATCCCAAGCCTTTCAGGTTTGACTTGGTCTCGGGAACTCTCTCTCCTATCTTATTTGATTTATTAGTCTCAATTTCAATTAGATCTTATTATATTGTGTTATTTTGCATTTCCAATATCATAGATAGTAAAATAAGTTTTCCTCCATAGATTGTTGCAGCTGTTGTTTTTCTTCCCCTCCTTCCTTCCCATTTTGTGTGGGGCTAGGGTGGGGAGTAGAGGGGAAGGGGCGTACTGCCTCCCCCTGTCACGGGCATAGATTGATCTAGTTAACGCCGTGACAGCAATGCAGGCACTGAAGCTTTGCCAGTTGATCCAGGGAGTGATGGCATCCAACCAGCAGAAGATCAGGCTTCTCTGAACCCTGCACCCACAACAGCTGACATAGCTTCTCAGACAGAGCTTAGGAGGGGACACACTGCTACCCATGTTTCAGGCTGCAGAATGTGTCCTAGTCTTATACAAGCACAGCAGAGGTGTACTAACCTATGGGAGGTGCACCCAGATGGAGGAACTTCTCCACTTACATACAGCATGACAGGAAGAGGAGGCTGCAGGATGTGTGGAGATGTGATAGGGAAATATACTACTACAATCAGTCCCTGCATTCCCCGTGACAGGTGTTATTATTATACATACTGCAAAATAGACTTCAGTCTATGTCCAATGTATGCCAGTGTATGGAAGGATGTGTATACATTCTTCTGAGACACATAAGGATGTGTTTTTATATGAAACGTAAGTTGGTTGCATCATTGGCACTGACATAAACAATTGCCAGTGCTACAGATTCTGCAGACTTTTCATTTATAATTGAAAGCATGCTTTGTCAGAGGAGTAAGCAGGCTTCAGATACTAGTATTATCAAAAAGGTCTATTAAAATTATTCTCCATGGTATTGATACAGAAAAGACTGCCCAGGGAAGTAATGGAATTGCCATCCCTGGACATATTTAAAACAGTGACCCTTAGGGAGACTATTCAGTGGTGAGCTCTGTTGGAATAAGCTGAATAGTTGGACTGGATCATTCTAAGGGCCTTTCTAGCCTAAATGATTCTATGACTGTGATTACATGTTATTTGAAAAAAAAAAAAAAAAAAAAAGTTTCTTATACCCTATAAGAATTTTTTTTTCTATACCCCCTCCTACAGATTTGACATTTTATGAAATGTTTTTGCAGTTACCTAGGATGGCAGATTTCATACAATATGGTTGTTAAATACCAAGGAATGTATGAAGTCAGGCTCTTTGAACAAAAACTGTGCAGAAAAGGTTACAGCAGAATAGCTTGAGAAGTAATAAAATCCTAATTATCAGTCAGTCCCAAAAGCTCTATTCCAGTATTTTACCTCTGTACTGAGAAAAATGTTTCTCCCACTTATCATTTCCAGCAGCTAATTCTAAAAAGTAAAACTTTGAAAACTGTTTTAAGTTATAAGCTCAATGAAAACACTGAAGGAAAAGAACTGCATATGCTAACATCATGGAGAAAAAGGGATGTTTTATAGTCTTGTGAGTCCAATAGAGTAGAAGGAGCTAAAAGAAGAAATTACATATTTACTCAAAGTCTTTAATTTGAAATAGTTTAAACTTCTGCTTTAGGTGCTCCTAAGGATGAAAAAAATCAGGACATTTTGTTGTTGTTCAAACTAATGCAGCCTGCCCAATGGTTAATAAAACAAAAAGAAAATCATTGTGCTTTCCCTTGCCTATTATTTAGCAATTTGAGAAGAGTTTTCATTTACACTTAATTTTAATAGTGTCCTTCGAGTCCCTATTATTAAACACTATGAAGTTTGCAAAATCACATAGCTGATGTTGATACTACATTCCAGGCCATCAAGATAACAGATGCTGTATTTGCATACATATGTTCTAAGGGACTGAGGGAGAAAAGACATTGAGATGACTTAGTTACGCGTTTTTTATATCACTCTTTTTTCATGGAAATGTTGGCTTTTCCCTTCTTTAATGACTTGGACAACTTTTATCTCTACTATCATTACTCTCTTAGGCAGTATAGAATTAAGCTGAAGTTTGATAATGGTTGAACAGAGAAACCGAAGTGCCATTCTGATGACAGATGAGAGAAAAACAACTTAGGGGAAAAGAATCATCATCGTGTGGTGCTGGAATTTACACTGAAACCTTTTACAAAACATCCACTGAGGGGAAACAGTCACCAAGGAGCATTAGCAAAGCAAGTTGGTGTGAAAATGAATTACAGAAATGTTGAGGGAATGAAAGAAATGAAAACAGTATTTAAAAACGAGTAAATCCAGATCTTTATCAGTTAAGCAAACTTAAGGCATTTAGAGGTTTAACAAGAGTACATGGAAAAAGTGCCCAAACTCAGCTGTTCCCATCCAATTTACTCTTAGTTACTCACCCATATAATCTATGTATTCTTTTGTATCGTTTTTTTTTCTACGCTTCTTTCTAAAAGTTTAAGCTCAGACATTCACAGACAAGCACAACTTGGTCACACATTCTCTGCGGTGAAGAAAAACAACTGCCTGGAGTTCTGCTTCCCCAGATCTGAGTGGGGTAGATTTTTGTGCAAGGGACCAATAGCAATCAGTATGCTTCCGAGCCTACCACAACAGGTAGGTCTGTAGAACAGACAGCAGCAAGCTCTGCCTCCTACCCAGCTACACTGCTAATCAAGGACGGGGTGGTAGGGCAGATCCATTTATTTGCAGACTTCTCTGTCCAAGAGGCAAAGTGGCCACGTGCAAATATAAGAAAAGAAAATGTAGTCTTATTGTTGTGCTCTCAAAATTGCTGTGTGCTTCACAAAATTGTTTTTGTGAAGCAAATTCTGTTCCAAGGAAACCACAAACCCTTGCCGCGAGTTTATCACAACAAAATAAAACAAAATAATAATAATAATAATAATAATAATAATAATAATAATAATAATAAT
>JAPSGF010000201.1:178483-225880 GCA_035772895.1 Perdix hodgsoniae
GGAGGATAGAGGAAGAGAGAGGCAGAGCACTCTATATGTTTTCCCAGTCCCTGTGGCAACACAAATAGTATCCCGCATTTTCCCTCCTCACTCTCAACTATTAATCTGTGCTAATAAATGAAATGTACTTTAGGAGGATGAATAAGTAGTGGAAAAATACCAAAATTCTTATGTAAAATCTTTGTTCATGTATTTCCTAATATCTGAGAGTACATTGCCTTTCCAAGTTCCACAGCAGGACTTCCTCTATACCTTGCACATCTGTGAATCCAGAACACATGCACAAGAACAGTGCTTCCATGCAGTGCTTGAGCCTTGAGCAGCCAGACAGTTGAGAATATGTGATGGGGTGCTCACTTCCCTGCTTCAGTGCTCTGAGACATGATGGATTATCCAGAGTTTCTGCTCTCAAAATATATCACATTTTACAAAATTCTAATAATATAATGGGACTTTACTCACTGTGCCTTTTGACAGGTTTTTGCAACAAACTTTTTTAGAATGCTAAATTCATTTTGTCTCATGTCATATCTGTATAATTTTAATCTCATCTCCCCAGGGAGAAGCTCTCTCTTTATGGGAATAACTGAGAAGACATAACTGCAAGAATAACGATACATTCCTCAGACGAACAGTCCGAAAGTACCTGAAGGGTTTCCCAGCCACACCATAATCAAACAAATAAATAAAACCAGAATTAATTTAAATAAGAAGGTGTTGGAGAAAGAATAAATCATTTTGCTCAATGCTGGATTCACAAAACATAAGGAACTGTTCAGAACACCAGATGTGTTTGTGCCATCCATGTGGTTCCTTATCCTAGAAGATCAGGTTTAAAGGTCTGGATAAGAAGCCTTGATCCTTGTGACCTGTGCAGTTTTTGTCCCTGTACCATAAATAATGCTCTTCCTCATTCATAGGCTGAAATAGCTCATCATTATTAATCAGGTCATCTTTACAGACATACTTTCACAATTGTTATGTTGCTGGCTTTTTTTCTTACAGGATATTTAAGAGTAGCTGATACGAATCCTATGGCATCTTCCTGTGTTCAAATAAGTGCTTTTGCAGAATTAGAATATGCATGGTCTGCAAAATGTGAACTACAGTAGGCTATAGGGACTGAAAATACAGCGCCTCCAGCTGATAATGTATCCAATTTTCTTACACAACAAAATGGAAACAGATAGTTCCCTTTGTGTGTTGTCATTGCTAAGCCCTGATCACTACTTAAAGGAAAAAAAGAGGGCTGTAATTAAAAATAATAATAATAATAAAATCTCACCAAACTTTTCCAAAGTCCTCTGGCATTACACATATAAAATATGCATTGACACATCCAGAAATGGCAGTCATTAAACAGCTTACAAGAAGAAGAGAATGTTAATACTCCAGATGCTGCTACAGAAAAGAATCTGACAACGTGAAAGGCAAACAGTCAAGACTGGCATTTAAAAAGGTAAATGCTGTTTCACAGAAACTGAATAAAATCAATTTCTTCTACTTGTGTACACCATGTTTGTCTACGTACCTGATCTTTTGCTATTATATATTATAAAATTATATAATTTTTTCAAAATTATAATTTTGAAATAAAATAAATAGTTTTAAAAATAAATTTATATTTAACATTTTATTCAGTATATCAAGTATACAATTCAATTTTTATGTAAGTGGAAATTTCCACTTCTTTTTCACCTCTACGTATTTAAATGCACTTATTTTATGTTTTACTTTTATAATCGTATATACATCAACTAGAATATTTAAATAGTAAAGAAATACAAAATGCCACTTTTTGCAACTGAAAAGAAGGAAAACAAGACTTCCAATGGTGTGTTTAGATACTATTTGTCAGTGTTGTGTTCATCTGCATTCACTTAAAATGCTGTTTGAAAATTAGTCCATTTAAAAATCTAGCTGCTGATGGAAGAGTTTCAGTGAAGCAGGCTTGACTTTTCATTTATTCATTACTGTTCAATTAACTCTGTTTACTTTGACAAGCGATCCTAAATAGTAAACTCTTCACAGCAAGAATTCAGTGCTGTCCTCCCTCCATCTGCTTGGAAGCAGGTGCCGGCCTCAGTAGGAAATATCAATGACGGCCTGTCTTGGGAACTACAGGAACATCTGGATTTCCTGAAGGGGCACATTTGTTCTGCTCAGATGATGATGATAAGATCCTGCCCTGAGATTTGGTCCATGTGTGGGTTCCTCATACCCATTCAGGGGTATGAATTGACCTATGTGCCTTCATTTCAGTGAGTTTTGGTTAGGCCATGGCTGCCAAGAGTTGCAAGACAGTCCGGGGCCCACCAGAAATATCAGAAAATGGGAAGCATCCCTCCCCTTTAGCAAACAGAAGTTCAAAAAATTAGATTCAGGCTGACATGAGAAAAGTTTGAGACTGCTGAACTCGATGAGTCAGCTTCTTCAAAGTATATCTGAAAAAGCGGGGTTCTTTCAAGGATGTCAAATCCTTTACTTAGTATACTTGTCCTCAATATTTAATGATTCTATAATTGCTTAGATCCATGGAATTTTTTGCTTCCAGACATGCCTCTTGTTAGACTGAGGGCACAATGTTGTCAATGTTTTAAGTGCCTTTCAAACATGACAGCATCCTTCTTATCTATGAGGGCTGCTCCAAAAGTGATGTTTCCTTTTTTATGATGTTGACCCACAACACAGATGTTGGTGCCATGGCAGTAGAGACTGAATCACTTTGTCCATACGCCATTACATTTTGTTGCTGTGTGACAGATGGCAGCAGAGAGGCAGTCTGACGGAATGGCACCTGACATGGAAGTGCAGAGAAAGCAAATATATGTCACTGAATTCTTCCATGTGGAAAAAATGGCACCCACTGACATTCATCAACACTTCCTGAACTGTTACGGAGTCCAACCAATGGATGTGAGTGCACTGAGGCCATCTACGGTGCACTTCAGCAGTGGCAACAGTGTTAGTGGGTCACCTCCAATGGTGCAGGCTGTTATGAGTAAAGCATGCATGCTCTTGTTCATTGCTGGTCAAAATGCAAAGCTGATGGTAATGACTGTTGAAAAATAGTGTTATGTGCTGAGAAATTGCTCTATCAAATAGTGTTTTTGTGCTCTTTAAATGAGTTGTAGTTTCCTTGGAAATAAATAGGAAGCATTGCTTTTAGAGTGACCTACTTATTTAATAGAATTCATTTCTACTCCCACTCTACAGAAACCCTTCAGTCCGGAAAAGGAGGAAGGGCAACATCTTGATAAGACAACCATACACCAAGTGAGAGATTTATTGAGGCCCTAAATACCATTCAGTCCCCCTGACCAGCAGTATGACTGATGGCTGAAGGCAAAGTGGAGTGAGAAGGGGAAGGGAAAATAGAGCAAAAGAAAGGGAAAGGGCAAAGGCAAGGGAGAGGGAGTTTCTGAACTGAAAATGACACCCCCGATCTCCCAGGAAACAGAAAACAATTGTCTGGAAATGGTGACAGATTTTTCATTCAGTAAGAGCTTGGAATCCTTTTTATCTCTCCAATGTTGGGAGATCCCATCCATTCCCTGTGATTCAAACTGCCTCTGTCACACAAGCCCCACTGTGCAACACAGATGAGTTCAGACATGAACAGGGGGAACGGGGAAAAAATGCATAGCAGTTCAAAAGCAATTAAGCAGATTTTCACTGCTATTTCATTACATTAACCACAGTAATTGCATGATTAAAGCAAGAGTAAAAAATCTGAGTTTTAATCATTTTTTTTAAACTGCCTTCATTGAGATAAAAGATCTAATACTTTGGGAATAATGCTGAAGAAGGATGTTTTTCTTGTAATCTGTTAACCGATTTTTCCCCCTCTTTAAATAATTGATTAAAAAATGTTTTTTTGAGGAAGATTCCTCTAATTAAAGTAATTTTGTCTGCAATTTCCTATCTCCAACTGTTATGTTAACTGTGGTTTTGTTATTTATAAGGGGAACAGGTATGTGGTTGATGAATCACCCTCTGACAGATACATGGGAGAACTTCAGGAGCTTCCTCTTCAGCCTGAATTTTCCTATTGTAAAATCCGTTCCAAAAATAAAGCAGAAGACAGGATTCCAACACATCACTTTAGATACATCCTTTCTTAATTACTTCTTGTTTCTTCCCTACTAAAATAAAAATTTAAAATGGGCTTTAGTGTTTCTAATTTGAATTTGCTTAGAAATTTCACTGTTTTGAAAGATCCTGCAGCTACTCCGAAGACCTGCAAAGAACTCTGTCCTGCAGGAGCTGACCTAGATGCTCTGTTCCAGGCAGTAGATAAATAATGCCCTCATGACTAATGGATATGCTTCTGATTAAGGTTTTTCATCCTTTGGACTGTAGTAATTATACAGCCTGTGCCAACTCACCTTTCTCTGCAATATTTCTGAACATTACATTTAAGGAAAAAATCATGGGAATTTTTTAAGCTATGAGACTGAAGAAGTGAAATGATCTTTTTTTGTTGGTTTTTTGTTTTGTTTTGTTTTGTTTTTTTTCCTTTCTGCAGCATTGCAAGCTGTGATTTAAAGCTGAGATTATTGTTTGTGGTGCTTTTTCTTCATTTGATTTTTTAATTACCTAACACCTAATAGGCACTTAATGTGCAAACCAATCATAATCATTGCTGCATCACACCATACCTACACTCCAAAGAGACAATTGCCCTAGGCATGCCGGTTGATACAAGTGAAGTACCACAACAAAATGGTGAAGCAGCAGTGCTTCACACCCAGGAGATGTTCTCATTCAGCTACACCTTTTCTTCATCAAAAATTTAGGTAAAGAAGTCAGAAGGTCTGCAGCATCACCATTAAAGTACAATAAGTTGCAAATTCAGGGCGTTCTGGCTTGATGTATTTTTTAAGCTGGAAGATCAAGAATATCCTTGATAGAAAAGTTTCCTGCAACAGAACTAGGAAAGTCACTGTTCTGTAAACTTGTGTTATAGACAGCCTTCTACAACACTCTACAACACAGTTTTTATTTGTTTCCCAGTCTAAAAATATCTCATATCCACATAAATGACTGAATTATTTAAAAAAATAAAATTATATTAAAAAATAAAAAATAAAATAAAAAAAGATTCCTAAAGAGAAATACAGTGTTTCTGTTCAGTTAATTGAAAAGCATTTGTTCTGTATGGCAATTAGAATATGATGCATTTTTCAGCATCTTCCATATTTATTTTACATTAGCTTGTGAAATATGAGTTAATTAAAATGTCAGAGTTGTTTGATTTAATATGGTGTACTGGTTCCAAACCCATGTGTTTGATCAAAGAGCTCTCTGGATGTTATGGAATACATGAAGCCCTTCCATCTTGTCATTTGTTTTTTTAAAAAGCTCTGCTATACTGTATGGCAATAGATAATGAATGAAACTCTGCACAATAAAAAAGCTAAAGAAACTCTGTATGAACCCTTGCCAGTGGCATCTTAAACAGCCCACTTCACTTTGTTCACTAATGAAATGTCCTTGGACACAGTCCTACCAGTGTCACCATTTTCTTGTCTGCTGCTTTAATCACAAAATTGCAATGCATTGAAGCACAAAAAGGCTTGATTTCTTGTCCTGAGCAGCTCAAAAACCAGACACAGAACCCTAAAGGCAGGTTTGAGAACAGCAGAGGAAAGTTATCCTCTTCAGCCCTAGCCCTGTCTGGTGTGGTGCTCTTATCCACAGTGCACACTGCTGGATTAGATAAAGCAGGAAGTAACAGCTGCTATCAAAAATGATCTGTGGCAGCACAGTGGAGAGAGTGCAAAGCATGCATGTCCCCTTGTCTCTGTTTGATCATATATACACATACACAGGAAATATTTTTTCTGAGTGAGGAAGAAGACCTACCGAACGAAGGCAAGAAATGAAGTTTCAAGTACCATTTATGTAGATGTTTTTGGTGATAGTGGTAGTGGTGTTTTTTCTGTGGAAAAATTAAAGTAAGCAAGTAAACAAGAATAGAAAAGAAAAAAACCTCTTAATACCTAAAGTGCCTTGTATGCTAACACATCGGTGCCCATTTTAACTAGAGTCCTTTTTTTTTGTTAATGAGAAATTGATGTCTAGCCAAAGTGGTTCTGCAGGAACAAAATCACTGTATCAAGCTCAGATCATTACTCCCACTATATAGGTGGGGAAATTGTTATATTCATATTAAATAACAGTATCTGAAATGCTTTCTGTAAGAGTGATAAAGCTGAATCTCGTGTATTAGTTACCATTTTCCTTATGAATATTTCCTCTTTTCTGCACTCATTAAAGGGTTTATTTATCCAGAGTACTTTTGTCACTGAACATCCCTTAAGAATAAAGAAAATTGGTAACCAAGACACAGTGTTGAAAGTCCTTCTGTTGCATGTTACTGCTGCTTGCTAAGCAGCAAACCACTCCTAAAATATGATGTGCTTTTTTTCCCATCACCTGGGACAGCATGATTTGAAATGACAGTGGTGACAGCAGTGTGATTTGGTATCACTAGGGGGGATTTGCCAGTTGTCCTGAAGAGAAGATAAACAGACTTTTTAAGAATTTTGCCCGGCGTTCTGCTTTGGAAAGAAGGCTGTGTGTACTCACTGCAGTGCTGATCCTGGGGAGGAGACTCAAGGAGAAGGAGTTGCTTCTCCTTATTTTCCTTCTCCATATTTTTCCATCTTCCCTTCCCTCATAAAAAGCTGCTATGGACACTTGGGGTAATTTCAGGCCACAAGACAGACTTGTTGTATTCTTCCCTGTTTTCACAGTTCACTGACTGTTAGAAAATGCTGCAGTCTGCTCTCTGCATACAAGAGATTTCAGGCTGAAAATTCGAAGTAGGAAACTAAGGAAAGATAGACCAACACAGTGGTACATGTCCTACTCACAGAATACACGTGGGACATGAGACAGAAATTTATTCCTTACTTCTGACTGTAGTGAAGAGAAAAACCTTGGCTTGTCTGCCTAGGGCTGGTTCCACTTGTGCAAATTTTATGCTGGTAAAATTATCACACTGAATTTTTAGTATGAGGAGAGATGAAGACAGAGATAAGAGTTGAAGATCAGAGGAGAGGACAAATTCCAGGCATACAACACAAATGCAGTGCAAATTGCTAAAAAGAAGATAAAAATTAGACTCATATTCTTCATTTTTTATCAGCTCTATAGTAGATCCCCCAATATGGGCATTTGGAAAACTCCACCAATGGCACAATCCTTTGAAAGAGAGAGGATATGTCACATGATACTAGTAAAATACAGCTTCTGATCTGCTGCTGCTGGAAAACATTTTGGCTATATAGAACAGAATTAGCATAGCACAGATCAAGTTTCTTACAGTCTGATGGTGTGCTGAGCCCAGGCAGATGTAGAGCAACACAGTTGCAACTACAGGCATTTGAGGATATTGCATTCTGGCCTCTATTGCTCTATTTGTAAAGTTTCCCTCCTATTATAACTACCTTGAATAATATGGGTAGATAAGCAGCCTAAAGAAGGTAAATTCAATTTCATTAATTAATTACATTTGATTAACAGTTACCATACTGTGTTGAAGGGTGTGGCTTAAAGAGTCTTCTCAAAGACAATAGTATGAATGGATTTGAAGGAGCAGTTGTTTCAGTCTTACCTAACACAGAACAGCCGCAAGAATCAATTTTTATCTTTGCTCTGTTTGGAGGAATGGTAGTCTGATGTTTTCACTTCACAGATTTGTTGGGCTTTTTAATTTTCGTTGAATGAAACTTTTTTTTTTTTTTTTCTTGAAATCAATGAATTTGTTGAATGCCTTCATTCAGCTTGTTGAGATGAATATTTATCAGTAAACACCAAGACCTCAGGACAGACTTTTAAGACCTGGAAAGTTTTTTTCGTGCTGTTAATGTTTATTTCATCACATTTTTACTAGCATACTGTAATAGAAATAGCGTGTTCACTGTTGTTTTCATGATGATAACAGAGGTGAATTGCACAGCAAAATAAGTGCATAATCAGGTCCTGATACTTATGTTATTTACTGGAGCACTAAATGAATCTCAGGGGATCACTTCTCAGGGACTAGATAATTGTTTCTATGAACATAGCACTTCTAAACCTCAAAACTGTTCCTTACAAATGTAAATGAGATGTAGCTAATGCTGCCATTTTCTTTTGCCTGATTCTGCTGAATTTGATGAATAAAAGTATATTGCCAAAATGTTTATGGTACTGTAGGACCAATTTTAGTAGGTAGCAAAAAAAGCGTGCCTATAGCAGATAAGAAATAACTAGATCTTGTTTCTCAGCTTCTGCATTCAGGTTAGTCAAGAATTTCAAGAATCTAAATGGAATGTGATGGTATTAATGACAGTCCCTTCACTGGTCTTTTAGAGAAGGAGAAAAGGGGGACTGGGGATAGGATGGGGATAGAGTGATCTAAAGTAGGTATCCATTAGTTTCAAGAAAAAAAATATTTCAGAGTTGTGTACATACATACATGCACACTGTATAATTCAACATAGACAACCATGGCAAGTGTGGGTTCATAAGTTCATTTATTATCATTACTCACACAGCACTTACTGCCATAGTCACTCCCCAGAATCACTCTGTACTGCATGCTGTACAAGTAGAAATTGCTAACAGTTGGTCTGGATAAGGACAATGAGCTAAGAGAGGCAGAATGATGAGCTTTTATATTTACTTCTTGCCTTTCAGCATGAGATAATTTATAATACTCCAAGCCTGTGCCATTGAGAAGCAATTTAAATGTGTAAATTAAGTTATCATTTTTTTCCAATTTGCAAATGAGGATCTAAGAGAGTTAATGACAGTAGTTTGGGCAGACAGATTGATCAAGGAATTTAACTCCTGTCTCCTGAGTCCCACATTAGTTCCACTCACAGAAAGAATTATATTCTACCTGTCCTACAAGAAGCTATCTGTGAAGATACGTAGTTAGACAACTACAAATAACACTTTTTGATCCCATGCACCCGGTGCAAACATCCTTTATGGGTATAACATACTGTATACACACTGAAACATTCAAGAGATTGAAACTAGCATCATGTATGTTCCATACAAGAGATCTGTGTCACTTGTAACTGTTGTGGTTGATATGATGCTGACTAATACAATGAAAAATGCATGTGAAGTCACTTTTTGGTTGTAACCCATGCTTCACATTTTCTATCTGGCAGTTTTACAGAGAGTAATGTTTACTAACGTACAGTCCTCAAATGCATTGTAAATGATGTGTGTACTCTTGCAATATAGATTTTAACAAGGGAATTTTAGCCTGCTATTATTTGCTTCTAATTTTGTTTTTCAAAACGTATTGAAAGGAGCAGGACTGGAATATGCAATCAGCTTCTCAGGCAACTCACATTACTGTAGCCAAATCACAGATGCTCGGTTTTTAAACTAAGGAAGATTCTTTATTACTCTTAAAGAAAATCATAAAAGACGCTTCCAAGTGAAAAAAATAATTCCTACTTCAGTAGTACAGGAAGAGAGGTATGAAGGAATGCAAGTTTTCATGACATGATTTTTGAATCAGCTTCTTTCAGAGTGGTTGATCTCATCTCCAAGTTAATAAATGTGTGTTCGGGACTAATTAAAAGCCTAAATATTTTACCTGATCGCACCCTGGAACTGCTCACCAATTTGAGTGAGTCCGATTTTCTTCATTCAAGTTGCATAGCAGAATTTTTTTCCTTGCAGTGAGAAATTTTCTCAGCCTGCCAAGAGCAATGGAACACTTCCAGCTTTACCACTTCACCCCTTCCGGAAGCTGTTCACCTTACAAAATGCTTGCAAATGAAAGAGTTCATTTAATGCTTTTTTGTTGTTGTTTTGGGCTTTACTTAAAAAACCATCGTCACTCCCGAATTAGAAAAAAAATCAGCTACAGGATAAGACTGTGAAATGGAGCTATTGGTGACCTTTACAGGAAGTAAAAAGTAAAAGAAAAGTCTTTACAGGAAGCTTTAAAAATCTCTGAAGTGCCAACTTAACACCATGATTTCTATTGTAAATACTATCTGCCTATTTTTAGTGAACTCATAGTCCAGCCTTAGAAAAGTTCTGCTGAAAGAAAGCTAGAGAGCAGAAATGTAGTTTGAGAGCAACAAACAAGAAAAACCCAGACTAGATAAAACATTTTAGGTGGAAAATTCAAGAATCACACTAGTAACTGAGTGGAATAGAACTTAAACTGATGCTATACCGTTCTAGAAATAGAATAACTTAACTGTATGTTTTGCTGCTATATCTGTTTATTAATTCTACAAGGATCAATCAAGTTGATAGGAGCTTAGGATATTCAGAAGGGCAGGATGCACTCATCAAGCAGGGGGTGAAAGCTGCCTTGCAGTGCAGGGGAAGTTTTCCTCTGAAAGATTTGCTTTCAATTCTTAGCTGTATGTCTTTATTCTGAGTGGATCCCACTGCATGTGGGTTATTATTTACCACTGCTTTTTCAAAGGTGTTCTGGTTCTATATTGTCTTGCCTCAAATCACTTCTGTATTTTTTTTCCTGGGATTTAATTTCCATTTTAAAAGCTCTTGAGACAAGGATATTTTAGCTGTGTATTGCTAAAACTTAGAGAGCAAAAGAGAGATGCCAATGTGAAGAAGCCATTTCTCCTCTTTATCTACAAAACTTCTTTACAAGCAATTGTAACTTTTACTTACAGGGGTTGAATGTTCAAGCAGCTTTTTTCAGACCACAGAATCTGTCACCAGAACAGATAAATCCTGGACTTAACACTGATTTTGTTAAGACTCAAGTTTTGCAATTTTTCTACTGAGCAGGATAAGTTGCTCTCATATCTCACACTGTTTGTATACCTCCAGTCTTGGTGGAAAAAAAGATTGTTTAATGTTGTTTTCTGCTTTGTTGTTGTTGTTTTTAATAGTCTACATCCCTTTCACATTAATTTAAAAAGTCAGCAAGATTAAAAAAAATCTACTCAAAACTTTTCTGATGTATGCATTCCAGTCAGAATCTTATGTATATTCTTTATAAGGTAGGACTTGAGGCTTCCTTCAGTTGTACAAATTCAAATGGAAGCATTTTATAAAGAAATAACTTAAAAGTTGGCATATCTGCCTCATAAAAACAGGTAGATGACATCCAGGCCAGGTAAGAGACAAACCCATTTTACAAATGTTGTTCATGCCTAGAAAAATATGTTTGTAATGTTTAGCGCAAGTTACTTTCAGAGAGAGGTTTTTCTTAAAGATCTGTTTCCAACAGGGATATACTCAGTCTTCCTACCTGCAGAATTGGAATTGTCTCTATTTTCCTTTGAAATAGCTCGTTCTAATGGTTTGAATGAGTATGCATTGATATTGCTACTGGAAGATCTTGGTTAAGAGAGAGTTGAGAGTTCAGTTTACGTTTTGGCTCATGAGAGGATGATCAGAAATTGCTGATTAAGGATATTAGTTATTTCTCTTTATTGCAGAAGTAACTGCCTAACACACAGAGATTTTTAGGATAAGGGTAGAAATTTGGGGAAGCAATAAGCATAGATGAAATGTTCTGGTTGATAATGGGTCAAACATATTATAGGTCCTTATATTAAACCTAAAAAGAGTTAGAAGGTTTTCGGTTCATCCAGAAATTTGTCCCTTTCACTCTGCTACATCTCTACATGAAACAGATGTATATTTTTACATACAATCCCACCAATGAGAAAATATGAACTAAGGGTGTTGTTTTTAAAAATTGTATTTCCTATAATCTTCTGGGGAAAAAAAAAAAAGTGTTTATAACAAGATTTTTTTTTTTTAATATATAAGACAAAACTTATAATTTCATCTCATTATAAGATGAACTCTGTGTCTGCTTCAATGGCTTTATTCTAGCAGAACACTATTTAGGCTGATGGCAAGTGGACAGAGCCACAGAAATGTTTGCAAAAGTTTGTTTGAAGCTTGCTTATTTGCAAACACAAACATCTGCAATGGCATTTCAGCACCTTAATGTAGCTCCAAGTAGTTTTTGTCAAACAATAAGCTTTGTTATGTTGCCATTCTGTAGGATATTTTCTTTTGTGTTTGAAAAGATTATGAGATCTCTAACTGTTCAGAAATGCCAAATCCAGATAAAAATTCAGTGATGGAAGAAAGCTGTTACTGAGCTCTCAAACAAATTTTCCTTGGCATTTATTAACCACACCTTATTGCTGTTCCTTTGCTGATGGGAATACCAGCACATCCTTCCAACCAACTGTGCCTGAAGGAGCCTCAATTCTAGGGGACCAGGAAGTATGTGCAACAAGGAGTTTACTTTGTCAAAACCTTTCTGTGATGTTTTCCTGGAGCTGCTGTCATAAAAGTATAAAAGTGACAGGGGAAACATCCTTTTCTTAATGTGTAAAGTTTCTTGCTGGTAAAGTAGTGACTTCCAAGCTGGTACAGTACTGCTCTGTAGCTCATGTAGCTTAGACCAAAGCTTTTTGGCTCCTGGGGCTCTTCTGCATTAGAGAAGATGAAGATTTACCAAGAGTAGCACAGGTGAGAGTGTTGTGATGCCCTGCTGCAAGTTCAGAATTGTATGCATGGATCCAGCAGAGCAGTGCAGGCAGACACTGCACCTGTTTTGTGTCCATGCTTCCTGCTGATGACTCAGTAGAGCTAAAGCTACTAATTTAGCAGGACGTTGGTGTCACACAGCTGTGTGATATTTCTCACTGCAGTGTCCCTGAATGCCTATGATCTTGGCAGCAGGAAATAATCACAAAAGCATCTCTTTGCTTTGGATTGTCTTTCCACATGTTGTAACCACATTTCCCCTGTGTATTGTGATTCTGCAGCTCCTCCAAGGCTGCTTATGAAGCTAATTCTGAGATGGTGCTTGGAAGTGTGAGCTGGCAGAGTGATTCCTTTTAATCCAGCTCATCAGCCTTTTGTTCATCCATTTCTCTTCATCCAGTGGCTTGTTCTTTGCTGTTATTACACTTTAGCATTCATAGATCATCCACTGATTGCAGTCATGCTCTGACAATTCACACTGTAAAGTATCACAGTGTTAATGATGAGTAAATACACTTATGGCCTTACCAAAATCTGAAATGGGGCAAAACACTTTTACTCAATTAACGACTCCAAGAGATGTCAATTGCAATTTTATGCAATAAAAATATATGATTGTAAAATAAAAGGAGGTGAGAGCAAAAGAAAATGGGGGTGATGGCTTATTTAATAATTGAAAATAAGGAAGTGTGAACAGAAGTCAGTAAATGATGAATTATGTCACATGAACAAACTTTATTTTTCAGACAGAGTAAACTGGACTCCAATTATGAGATCCAATGTAAGTCAGTTGTAACAAGTAGTGGCAGATGGGAACATAGATTGTCTGAGAGTCACAAATGAAGCCTCCCTGACTTCTCACCATCTTTACAAGATACTTAAAATTCTGATAAAAAGTCTTGATCAAGAAGCACAAATTCTTACCAGAGCCTTTCCTGTGATGAAAGCTATGAAATTTTACTCATATTTGGAAAGTCTTAATATTTAGAAGACCTTCTGTAGGCTTAATAGTAATTAAGCACATAAAAGCTCTAATAATCTAATTTAATGATGTATTGGATGATAATGTCCAAATATTCATTTACTTTTTGTATGAGGTTGCACAAGGTTTGTCACCAGTTGATCAGTCTTCAAAGGAACAAAAATTCCAAATAAAAAGATGTGGAGTGTTCCTGGCTGTTTGTTTCAATAGAAGTTTCAATTTTCTGATGCTCTGCTGGCACAGTTCCACTAATTTCAAGGGTGCTATACCTGGTGAAAATCTGGTGTATATCTGTAGAGACATGAGAGATTTTCCATCTACTTACTCGAATCATAAGAAATAATGATCTGTTCCTTTGACTCTCATCTCTCTTATTTCTCTTACACATTTTTTTTAACCAAAGCTTTCATCTTTAGTTATTTATTAGTGGATTTTTGGAAGAAGAAATTTAATTTCATACAAATATTTTGTAAAATGGCAGCACTGCAACACTCCTGTCTCACTCACAAATGTTCAAATGAATGGCAAAAAGATAATCAATTTTTTGCTTCTCTTCTTCAGGCATTTCACAGCCTTTTCAAACCTCCTTGTTACCCATGTTACAAGATATTTCTCACCTTGAAACGATTCCTGACTGTTGTCCCAGTTTGATATCTTGTGAAAACAAGTTTTAACTTGTTGACATGGGTAGCACATCATTTTTTCTCCTGTCGTCTCTAAGCATTCTTAGTTAATAGCTCTCTTCTGGGAGTTACTCTTTTCTAATTTACACACACCTGTCTAAATCCCCGTTTTTTCTAATTTTCTTAAGATTCAGTTGTAGCTATTAATGAATCATGTTATTTGATGTGAGTTTATTTAGTAAACACCTGTTCAGATGCTTGAAAACTTTACTCTGACTTGGAAATGGAGGAGATGAGAGACCAGAGAGCAACCAAACAGAAAGGATGGATTCATGCTAGTGGGAAATAAATTTATTGGACAACATGAGAAAAATTATTGCTGCTAAGTAGGAGCAGAATATCATTATAGTATTCATAGAATCAAAAAAGGCTTGTTAATAAATGGACTACAATTTCTGTTACTTCAAGCTTGTGAGACTTGGAAGAGAGTTTGTAGTTTCCATTACCAGGTTAGAAATGGACTATGCATCTCATAAGCCATTATAAATAATTCTGTTAGTGTTCAAAGGAAGAATGTCTTGAGAGGAGTGTGATGTGTGTCTAGACAGATTCACAGTGGTACCACCAACCTGCAGGTTCTATGTGAAGTCACTGTGTAGAATTGCACACCCTCTCTGGATGGAGTCACAAGAATGAGGTCTCCTCACCCTGGAGGACTCTGTGGTTCACTGCCATGAAGCAAGCTGTGTTGGACAGCCTGCCAACTCAGCATAGATCTGAAGCTGAGGGAGCCCTCTGACTTGTCTCTGATAATGCAATTGCAGAAAATGTAGCTCACATCTGTGCAGATACACACCTAACAAGTCTTCAGATAAGGGAAAGGAAGCAAAAACTAAGCAATGCTTCTATGTGTCTTCACTTCCTATGTTCATCAGTAGATACTGTTGAGGAATTAGTGGATTTCCTTTAAACTAGGAAAATAATGTTGCTGTTTTCCCTAGTCTTTAAATACTGTAATAATTTATACCAGACCTCACAAGTTCATTGGAATACAAAGCATAATTATGATATTTTAATAAATCCCATTTGAACAGATCTAGCTGCAGAAAGTATGAATGTATTTTATGCTAGCAGTACTTTTTTCCTTGTTTTTGTATGTAGGAAAAGGTAAAAATCAGTCTTCAATGGGTCTTTGTGTTTTTGAGGAACTGTAATTTAGTTGTAAAATGCTGAAATATAATTCAAACCCAGGAAAGCTACTTATTAATGTTATTTAAAATGTAAAGAAAAAGAAAAAAGGAAATCAGAGGCATATGCTGAGAAAAGGTTCAGGCTCAGTCTCCAGAGTACACCTGGAGAGACTCCATAGTGCTGAAAAGGGTATTATATGAGGAGCAGACCCTAGAGATGCCTCTGTCCCAGGAGGAATCACAAGGACAAGATTATCGAGATGTCTTCAGTTCCTCATCTATTCCACAGTCTGTGAGTATTCCTGATGAGTGCAGTTCCTCAGACAAGCTGAAGTAGAGCTTGGTTTTCATAAGAATCACATCCTTTGTCTCCCTTCCTTAGCAGACAGGTTTGAAAAGATTTGCTCGCCCGCATAAATGTCAGGGTTAACAAATATTTCCAGTCTTGCTCTATTTAAAAAAAAAAAAAAAAGAGAGAGAGTTTAAAGTGTTTTCTGGGATTTCAGAACAGGAGACAAATAGCGGTGAAAAATTTCCTGCAAAGTCCAGCCTGTGTTGCAGAAAAATGTAAACAAACTGCAAGGCAGAAAATAGGTTTTATTTCAAGGATCAGTGAACTGTTGAGTGACCTAGAGGTACTTCAGTGCTAATTGTAATTTACAGGACAACCAGTCTGTTCTCACAGCGAGCTGAATTCGACTGAACTCTTGCTTCTGAGATTGTTGGAGCTCCACTGAGCTGCCACTTGCATATTCCTCTTTTTCTTTTTCCAGTTCTGAATGCTACAGAAGTCAGATGTGATACTTTGATGATCATTTATTATTTGATGATGATTTATTTTTTCCTCTGGATTTTCAGACAAAAAGAAAAAAAAACAGCCCTGCAACTTGAAAATAAATCCTGCAAATTGTTATACTGCAGTACTAGTAAGTAACAAGTACCTAAGTGTACCTCATAGAGAGTTGGCAACACATAGGATGATACATTCTGAATTAGTAGAATACATTGCTTTATTTTATGAATTTAGCACACACAACCAATGAAAGAACAATCTGAACTCAGGATCTTATTATAAGCAATAAAAAGGGGAAGAAATAGTATTTATGTAAAGAGGTATTTGACATGACTTCCTTTTTCTGCATATAAATATGGGACCAATATTAATACCAACATAAAGTGCTTTTCTTAGTAGAAGCTCTTCAGTATTTTTCATTTCCTAAAAGCAGCAGACTTTCATGGTGTGTGTATTTTAACAAACCTCTGGACATAAATATAGCAGTAAAGTCATTTCTAAGGTTCATTAGTATTAACCAGAGCAGAAAAAAAAAAGTGAATCAAAATAGGGATTTTTAGAATTGTATCAGTATATTCTTAATGTCTCATACACAATGACATTCATTTTAAATCAAAAGACAGTTCTGTCAATAAGGACATGGAGTTGTTGGAGCAGGTCCAGGGGAGGGTCCAGGTCTTCAGCCTGGAGAAAAGAAGGCTCTGAGGAGACCTTAACACTGCCTTTCAGTACCTAAAGGGGGCCTACAGGAAAGCTGAGGAGGGACTTTTTTTAAGGGCATGCAGGGGCTGGACAAGGGGAAATGGTTTTAAACTGGAAGAGGGGAGATTTAAACTAGGTATTAGGAAGGAATTCTTCATGGTGAGGGTAGTGAGACACTGCAACAGCTTGCCCAGCAATGCTGTGGATGCCCCTTCCCTGGAGATGTTCAAGGCCAGACTGGATGGGGCTTTAAGCAACCTGGTCTAGAGGGAGGTGTCCCTGCCTATAGCAGGGGGATTGGAACTAGATGATCTTAAAGGTCCCTTCCAACCCAAATCATTCTATGATTCTATGAACAAATGGAAATCATTTTTTTTTCACCCACCGTGTGTAGTTCTGCATGTTGTATGGGTTGTACATGTTGAAAACTTACTAAGTCAGACAAGTTTGTGGAAGCAAATTCCATTGATGGCTGCAGAAGTACACCAGCAACAATTCAAAAGAGGCCATGAGCTTGTTTTGCACAATTATGATGATGCCTTTTCCCCTGTCTTGGGTATTCTGTGTATGAATATTCAGAGAGAAGATACCTGGCAAGATGGTACTTTGATAAGGATATTAATGTGTCTTGCTGTTTCCTTGTATCTGATTCTCATTTGGGGCTCATATAGAATCATTCAATCACAGAATGGTTTGGTCAGAAGGGACTTCCAAGCCCTCCCAGTCCCCACTCCCTGCCATGGAGTAATTGCCATCCACAAGATCAAGCTGCCCAGGGGCTCATCCAACCTGGCTTTGTCTACATATGATGTGCCTTGCTGTCTGCTATTTTCTAAGTCCCATGTATATATCTAGTTTGATTGAGGCTAGGTTTAAGTTTGTTACAACTAAAACTATCTTAAAGTCATACCTGCAATTCAGAATGAGTAAGATTTTCTTTTTGGATCTTTTTGAGGCCACCTGAATGTCTGGAGTGTAAAACAGAAAACGGGAATTAAAAGCTATTAATACTTATTTCTATAAATCTCAGAGGACCATTTGATAGATGAGATACAATGGGAAAAAAAAATGCATCTACTAAGCTGTCACGCTGAAACTTTGGCAACTCTAACACAGAGTTTGTGTTTTTGTTCACATTGATAAAGAAACCTCTTAAGAAAATGCTGATATGTCATCATTGCTCTAAAAATATTGTCACAACATGCTGAAATGCTTTCCAACTTTAATTGGAAATTAACATATTTACAGCACTCTGAAATCATATTTTACACACAACTAGAGCTTTCTCAAACACAACTCCCAAGACACTGAACAGCTCAGCAGGAAATTGCTATTACAGTGACTGATTTCCAGTAACTTTAAGCACAAACATGATTTTTTCATAGTCTTAGAATATGAATTTGCTTCATAGAAAATGAATTTTAGGAGTAGAATAGAATTAATTTATTTTTTTAATAGAGCTAAAGTTTGTGGAATAAAATTACATTTATTATAATAATTCTGTACCTACATGTTAAACTTAAGCAATAGATTCTGGAGCATAGCAGTGCTCATTAGAGGTGTGAAAGAATGTATGCATAAAGACCAAAAAGCCTTTGAGTCCATCTTCATCTTATACACTTTAATATAAATCCAAGTGATTCATAGTGTTATCTGTATGATGGAACTTAGGAAGAAGCATTCCGCTACTCAGAGCTGAAGATACAAGATAAAAAGTGTTTCCTGAAAAGGTATTCAATCATTTACTGAAGAGATGCAAAGATGCAACTTTTCAAAAAGTGTGGAATGGAGTTTAAGCAAATGCAAATATTTTTTATAAGACTCCTCTGAACAAAAATCTGCCAGAAAGTATTTACAAATATTTAATATAAATCTCAGATTTCAGTCTTATCAGAAGCGTTACAAAAATACTGTTTTGATATTAACAAATAAAAGCCGTATATAAATTCAAATGTATAACTTCCTATCCACAAATGTTTAAAACATTTGTATAAATTAGATAAGGAATAAAAAGACACTTCGTTCTATGTAATCATAATTTTTGTTAGGTATTTTAGAAAAAAAAAAAAAAAAAGTGTGTTAGAACTGTTCCTAATAATGTGGTCTTAATTAAACAGTTAAGTTACAGACTCTGTGGTTTGAAGTACTTGCTATGCCTTACATGGCACTAAATCATGTAGAACTGAAGACACTATTTCACATAATATATAATAGGATGTAAGAAAGATACTCATTAACTGAATTAGGAATAATTTTCTTGTCTTTTTGTGTCAACTAAGGTATTTGGTTTTTCTGTCATCTAGAAAACAGCTGGACATCACTTGAATAGTTCCTTGAAATTGTATTTTCATTTGTCCTTACTGCTCTATTTCTCTGCCAAAACAAAGACTAGTGCTATCTCATGCTAACAATAAAAATGTTAGAAATTAATACTGTATACAAAGTCAGTATGTTATTAAAACAAAAAGGCTGATCTCCTATATTCGTGTTTGGGTGAAGAATTATCCACCTTTCCTGAAGCACTGTGTTCATTACAAATAGTCACAGTTCATTTCTCTCTGAAGCATGATACATAATCTTGGTTTTGGAGTACTAGCAGAAAATTCCTTGTACAGATGTCTATATGCATATTTAGAGATTAACTGTTGGTGATTCAGCCTGTGCTTGGGAAATTATTGTAGGGAAATTATTCCCATGCTTTGTCACCCTCACAGTAAAGAAGCTTTGCTTTATATCGAACTTCCTGTATTCCCATTTCTGCCCTTGTCCTGTTGTTTTTCACCACCGAAGAGAGTTCCCACACAATAACTTGATTCCAGCAATTATTTCAATATTGTTTCACAAGACCATCTGGCAGCATGACTTTAATTCAGTTTAATAAACTGTTGCTGCCATTGCTGTGCTTATGTGCAGATGCTGCACTGTGCTTCAGCAGTGCTGGCTGTCTTGCAGTGCTGCGGAGACAGGATACAGTATTCTTCTTCAGACATGATTTTGACGATAATGAAAAAAACAATATAGAGGGATTTTCCTTGTCAATTAGACTTTAAATTCCCCTTTGGTACCAATTCCACTAATAGAAAGGGCTGGAAAACTAGGAGGCTGACTGGGAACAGGTGGAAAAAGACTTCAATTCCTCTAATCACTTTAAAAGAAAGAATAACCTCTGGATGCTTCAGTAGAGAAATTCTGAGCTCTTTTACTGAACGTACAGTAATTTCCCAGTCATCTACAAAAGCAAATCTGATAGGACTTCATAGGTGATGGTTTAAATTGGGATATCAACTTGTTACATCTAACATTACTCTGATAATGGGTTGCAGGCTTTTTTACTTCAGACTTATAAGCCCAAGGGCTACATGTTTGTGAAGGTGAAAGTCAACAGCTGCAATGACTCCATTCTTAACAACAAATTCCTCAGTCACATGTGCACTGTTTATTACTTGGTTTTCCATGCCGTTATATAAAAAGATGATGAGCCTGCAGAGTTAATGGGACAGATCAGCCTGAGGAGGATCAGACTTTGGCTGACAGCATTGTCAAACATTACAGTCTAGTAAAAAGAGTTACAGTAGAACAATGCTGCTTCTCACACTTTTCCAAAATTTGCCTGCTAACACTGTGTGACTGACTCACAACTACACAGCAGCAGTTTATCAGATATCTCTTTGCCAGTGAGGGGAGCATTCAGGAAAAGATGCATATAACAGAACTAATCATAGCAACAAGAAAGATATTCCAGAGGTTTTTCTGCCTTTTGATCTTGAAAGGTTTTTCCCTTTTTTCTCAGACCTGAAAGAAAGGCAAGAAACACTCTCTCTCATTTGGGCTTCAGCATTTCAGTAGACATTCTGACACTCCCAGAAGCTGTATCTTCTTACATCTGTCTCAGATCTTTGCTGATTTTCTGATGTCAGGAAAAAAATAAGCGTTGGTTTTCTTTTCTATCTCACAGATGACACATCTCAGATGGTGGCAGTACTTAAAAAAAAATTTAAGCAGGTAGGAAAAAGATTATTTAAAGACATGCCTCCTTAACTTCAGAGGTGTGCTTTCAATCAGAATCACGGAAAGAGGTTGATCCCATGGCAGTGAGAATACACAGATACTCCAAACACTTCTTGTGTCCTGATGAGCAATGGAGTAGTCAATGCAAGACTTATTTTTCTTTAAGATTAAGTTTAGCATTGAAATGGGCTGTCCAGGCAAACAATGAAGTCCCTATTCCTGGAAGTATTTAAAAGATGTGTAGATGTGTCGCTAAGGAATGTGGTCAGGTCGTGACTGGACCTGATGATCTTGAAGGTCTTTTCCAACTTGGATGATTCAATTTTTGTTTGCTAGATTACTATAAAGCTAAATAAGGTTGCTACAGTGAGAATGTGTCTCATTTCCTGATAGCCTGAATTGATCTGTGACTATGCTTAAATGGTTCCAGTTCTTATAAGACAGGCGGTTTGTGGCAGCCTATCAGAACTAAGCTGACCTATATCTGAGTTATTTTGCCTACCTTTTTTAAAGAGGGAAAGCTGCTTTTAAATTAGACTCGTTCATTTGCTGCGAAACGCTGCTGGACCAAGACCTCTACTTCATCCATTGCTGACACAAATTACTGGCTGAATAGTTGAGTGGTTCTGAGAGCATAGCAAAGTCATAAGCCAGAAGACTCAGAGGGACCAATTAACCTAACACTGTGTAGTACTTCTGCATTTCTTCTTCAAGCATTCTGAGTCAAAATATATCTGATTTTAATAGATGTAATAATTTTCAACTAAGAAATGCAAAGGTGAACAACAATTACTATTATTTTCTTTATCTTTGACCCAGAAAAACAAACAAATAAAACAAAAATTTTCTTTCTGAAATATTGTCTAAGGATACATGTAGATGCAGGGGTAAAAAATGAGAGAACAGTAATCAAAGAAAACGTTGCTGAATATATCTTTTTGTAAGCATTTGACTACATGTAATGAAATAAAGGACCAAAATAAGGCCAGAAAAAGAAAAAAAAAGAAAAAAAAAATCCACAGCAGCTATTACACAGTATTGAGCTGAAGTGTGAACCCTTAAATCCTTTGCAATGACAAAAGTTCATCCAAATTCTCTAATGGCAATAAGCTAGATAAAGTAATTTACGGTACCAGATATCAGTCCTGCTGAGGCTGAATGCAGGTAAGTCATGGATGCCAGCAGCTACTTTGAAACTACAGAGTAAATTATAATGAGGGGGACAAATTCTAGTCACTTCTTTCTTCCAAGGCATAGCCCATTTCTGCACATGTTAAGGCCTGGATGAAGAGAATTTCAATTGTCATGCCTTTAAAAGAGCTGAGACAGAGTTATCAAGAAATACTGCATTGCATGTTCTTTTTAATGCGTTAGTACAAGTCTTTCCTTCCGGTTTCAGTTCCGTATCACATCTAGCCTTCCATGGCAAGGCAGCAGCAGCTGGTGGGGAACTGAAGAAGAAGAGCTTTCCAAGAAAGGCCACTACATTTGTGTAGGTTGTGGTGGAAGCAGCAGTCAGAGACTTTTTGCAGGATGCTTTTTACTGAGTCAATCAATTTAGGCTGAACTCTGAAAAACAAGATGTGTTAAGCAAAAATGGACTCTTGATTATTTTTTTTTAAATTCCCTCTTTTCTAGGGGGGGGGGGGGAGTTGTTGATATGGTGTATCTCCATAGCTGTACCTCCATTTCTTCATTTTAAAGTTTATACTATTTCATTCTCTGTTTTGCAGTGCAGAAACTCTTCACAGTGGCCTTCTACCATTCACAGGAACTTAACTGGGTGTGGCCTAGTAATGCAGAACTGATTCTGCTGCACCGGATCCTCTCACAAGACAGAATGAAGTAGTGATGCTGAAAAGAAACAAAAAGACAAAAACAAATAAAAATAAATAAATAAATTAACCTTACTTTATGTCACTAATGTCCTTCTAATAGAAGCTCACTTTTAAATGGGGGTATTTTTTTGAATATTTTCTTATGGAGTTAATGCCATGGGCACAACACCTCATAATCCAAATGACTTCATGTGTGTCAGTGACATTAGTATAGACCTGATCTTCTGAATGATATTTACATGCCTTAGGTGTTTGTTATGGAGTATATGAATTTCTGATTTTGTCTTTATACAAAAACAACAAACAAAAAAACTCAACACCCTAGACTGAACCAAATGTGCATGCATCTATCATAGAGATTCACAGAATGGTTTAGGTTGGAAGGGACCCTAAAGATCATCGAGTTCCAGCCTCCTGCCATGGACAGACTGCCACCTGTCAGATCAGGCTGCCCAGGGTCCCATCCAACCTTGAACACTTTCAGGTATGTGGCATCCACAGCTTTTCTGGGCAGCCTGTGCCAGCACCACAGCAGCCTCTGAGTAAGAATTTCCTCCTCATATCTCACCTAAGTCTCCTCTTTTTAGTTTAAAACCATTCTTCCTTGAGAATTTACTGTAAGTTAACCAGAGAAAGCCTGGTGAGATAACCTCTAATGAGAAATGTATAAAAAAATGAGTATCGAAAAGGGAATTTGGTAGAAGTTGCTATTTCACTATTCCATATATATTAAACTTGTAGTGATAGTGATATAAACATTCTCCATTCCACAAGGACAATCGTAAAGCAAAACAAATCAGTAAAGAAACAAAGATGCCATCAAGATTTAGAAAATTAGTATTTGCATTGCTCCAAGTTTGCTCCTAAAAATATGTGTGTTACAACCTAGCACAGATATGTCCTGACACCTCTGACCTGGAGACATTGTGCACACATTTTCTTATTAAACTTTCAAAGAATCAGAACCTTTGGGATTTTCAGTCTTAGTAAACAGAAAAGAGAATAACAGTGGGGATTTTTACATACAAATTGAAGGTTTTTTGGGAACATAGCCCTAACAATATTTACTTTTCCAGGAAACTCTTCTAGGACAATTGTTATATCATTCATTATCTGCAGTTGTACCACAGCAGTCAGTGGTCAGGGATCAGGTTTTTCAACCTGACTCCTCTGTAAACACCACAGGAATATTCAAAGTATATTGGGCTATGGATAAAACAGCATTTCTTGCTGTGCTTCAAAAGATGATGTAATAGTCCTACAAATTATGCAGACCATTAGTATTGTCCATGAGGAGCCACACAGAGGAAATAAAGCAACTACAGCATTAGTAAGGGCAAATCTCTTCAGCTACTGCCTCTCAATTACTCTAGTCTTATTCTCCCTGAAGGATGATAAATGCATATTTGACAAAAGGATGGAAATAAATGCAGGAGCACAGATCCTGCCAAGATACCTATAAGCAGATGTGTAGATAAGCAAGTTACTGTTTCAGAAACAGTCAACAGAGGATGATTTCCGAGGCACACCCCAAACAATCATAATGCATAAGGGCTGGCTACACCAAAGATCAGACAGCCAAGCACCATGAACTAGCAGAAGCTTTACAGAAAATTCAAGACACATTCAAGTGTGTCTGGCTATCTTTATGCAAGAGTTGCTTGAACATTTCTGTATCACAAGTGGGAGTAATTGGATGGTGCATTTCTGTGTTCCTTTTTCTGGTACTGTGAAGGAGACATTTTGTTGGGTGAGCACCTCAGATGGTGTTGCAGGTAGAAGAAATTAGTCCTGCCACCAAATTCTCCGGTCTCAGTGTTGTCAAGTCAGAAATGCATCATTCATGGATACAGACTGAGAAATAAAAAACCAAGAACATAGGTATACAAGGACCATCCTACTCTTACAGAAGGTTGGGGAAAAAAATGTTAATTTACTGTGGTTTACTAGAAGGTGACCATGGATGGGAGGTCTTTACACAAGGATGGGAACTACTGTACAGAGTTTGCACAAATTTGCAAATTCAGTGCTGCAATTCTAAATGCAGGGTTTAACTTACACTGTACTACAAGTAAACAATGTTCTTATTACATAATGTGTACAGAAATGTCGTGGTTTCCCAAAAGAAATTCTTTAAGTGCCTTGGAAAGCAATGCAATTTCCTGTCTTGAAGGACAATAATATTTTTACTTCTACACTGAACATATTTGGGAAAGTTTCTGGACATTCTGATTGCTTGTCTGATAATGTATTGTTTCTATACTCAAAAACTCTCTTAACCTTCAAAAGAGAATAGCCACATACAAAACACTTGCCAAATGGTCCCTCAAGCATATTCATACTTGAACCACATCTAGGATTTACTTGGAAGACTTCTAACTGAACAAAATAATACCAGGGAAGACTTCATGAACATGCAAAGCGGTGTTGTTTCAGTATCTTGGAAGCTACTCTGTGTTGTTCTTTTTATACAGAGGTAACCTCATCATACTATGGCACTGTTTTCTGTATTAAGTTATAGTGGAAAAAATGGTTATCTTTGTTTCGAGTAAGCACTTTTGAAGCCATAATGATAATTGATGAAATTTCCTTCACTGTTAAGTAGAGAAGGAAAAGGCAAAATAACAGGAATTTTTATTTTGTACCTGTTCTCCTGTTTCTGTGCAAATAGTGTGAAATTTGTTCCACCACTCAGTCTCTTGATTGGAAGGTGTAATAGTATAATAATCTAACAATCCTTACTCACTATATTTGCAGATTCCCCACGGTAGGCAAAATCCTTCGTGACTAACAGCCTTGAAATGACATAAACCAATTAATGCACACTGAACTATAAAATTTGCTGTTATAGTCTAACTCCTTATATGATTATAATGTAAGTGAAAGAGTTATCATCAAAGCACAAAGCATGAAACCACAACTGGTTACATTCCTGTTTCTTTTCAGTACTACGCAAGGCTTTTAATGCGGTTTTAGGAGCATTTGGGATTTTTCTGCAGCTCCTACTTTTAATAAAATTTAAAAACTGCCACAGTTTGTTTTCCTGACAGCAGCAATGTCTATCAATTTCTTTTTTATTTGATATGTAACTCAATAATAGAAGTTACACTGACAGCAGAATGGTTTCTACTGTATGCTGGGATTACTAGGAAAAGAATTAAATGTTATGCATTCAAGGTCATTTAAAAATGAGAATACAGAGGAGGATAGAAAGCAAACCTACTGAGAGCAGACTACATTAAGAAGGCTTGAAACCCGAACAAACATCCAATGAAAGTGGTAATGGGATGGAACTCCACCTGTAAAGGAACTTCTGGCAAAATATTGAAAGGTTGATATAGGCATGGAAACATTGTCTTTCAGATGTTGATCTTTTATTTTCATTATCTATGGGGCAACTTTAATGAATTTACTGCATTTTCCTGCACAGTGTTGAGATTTTTCTCCCTATCATGATAGTTCAGTCTTATATACTATCTGCAGATGACAGTAAACTTAGATCCAAACAAACATTTCCTCATACCTAAACTATTTTCATTATTTATAGCTGGATATTTATACCCTTTGCTAAGTTTTGGGGAATAACAAAATCTTGAACTGAGTGCACAGTTATTGTAGTTTCTCAGCTGAGCGGATGAGCACAAATTAAGATATATGCAGAATAAAATGAAGAGTAAAATTATGGAAAATCACCTTTAAGACTTCAGAAAAAAAAAAAATAATAAAATCTCCCTGTTTAAATAATGTGCTGCTGGCATTTTTTCCCCTTTAATTACATGGCCCAGCAAAGAAAACCTGTGGTTTCCTGTTGGTTACATATGAATAATCTGAATGGCAAAACTGCCGTGAAATCATACCACACTTAAGGAGACTGACAATTTGTACAGGGAGAGAGGTGAATTAAAAACTGCAAGCAAATATTTAAAACAATATTTTAAATAATGCATTGCATATAACTGAATATGTTAGTCATGATTTTCTTTCAAATACATCACCATAAAATTTGCAGCATGTGATGGTGTGCTCCCCTGCCGCCACCTTCGGTCTGGCTTTCCTTGCTAGAGCACTGTCTGTTGCACCCAAAGCTTTGCTCAGGAAGATAGCAATCACAATACTGACTAAAACTGAGCACTGGAAGAACTGACAGACGTCTTATTCAACAGCTGAGGGCCAAATGAGCATGCACCAGCAAATATGAGTCAATCATCTTACCTCATAAATAGTGAGCAGCACATGAGTCCTTGAAACAATTCTGCACAGCAGCTTGCTGCATAACAGGATCTCCCCTTGAGTAGGGATGTCTCTTGATGTTATGCATGCTGCAGAGACCTCGATGTCAAGAGATTCCTTGCTGGTACAGATCCTCAGTATGAGACTAATCATTTGTTAAGCTTTGAAAGCTTCACTAAGGTTATATCTTAGGGAAAGTGTTTGCCAGCTTTCAGTCAACTGAGACTTATTCAGATTCTCAAGACTACTAAAAAATAACTAAGACATGTCTTGCGGTGACATAAGCCAGCTCTTTCAGCATGCTGGGAAGAATCCCATCAGGCTCTGCAGACTTACAGATACCCAGCTGGAGCAGCAAATCCCACACACGTTCAGTCTGGGCTAAGAGGTTATTACTACCATAGTCCCAGTTCTGTGGCTCTTGGTTTCTGGGGGTCCCAAGATCCATCATCAGTGTTGAAGACAAAGGTGAAGAAGGCACTGAATGTCTCTTTGACTGCATCCCTGTTTTTGACACGGCCAATCTCACAGAGTAATGGACCAATGTTAGTTTTGGTCCTCTGTTCATTGTTAACGTACTTGAAAAGCACTTTTTGTTGTCTCCCACAGCATTGGCCAGCTTCAACTCTAATTGAGCTTCAACTACATGACTTTTCTCCCTATAATGGTAAATTCTATCTCTGTAGTCCTCCCGTGTTACCATATCTCACTTCCAGTGGCCATACACTTTGTTCTTGTTCTTTGTTCTTTGTCACATCAGCTTTCTGTCTTGCTTGCATGCCTTCCTGCATTTTGGAATTGCCTTTTCCTGTGCCCTTAAGAGGTGGTGCTTAAAAAGTGACCAGCACTGATGGACTCCAATGCCTTCAGAAATAGTTTCCCAAGAGACCTCGCTATTTCTTTGAGCAACTTGGTCTGCTTTCTCGATACCCTAAGTTAAAGTTTTGCTGACATTTTTCTTCCTATCACCAAAGATTTTAAACTGAGCTGCTTCTTAGCTCCTATGGTCAAAATGGTTGCTAATCACCAGTTGCCCTACAAGACCCTCTCTGTATACAAACAATAAATCTAACAGGACATCTTTCTTAATTGGTTCCCTGAATAACCGTTCTGAAAAGATATCATCAACAAGCTTTAAGAATTTCCTGGAATTGTTTGTGTAAGCTGAAGCATTCAAGGATAATTGTTTTAAGAAGGATCATTAAAAATATTAATGTATTTTTCATTTTATTCATACCATGCTACCTGAAACTTCTATAACACTGAGGATTATGAGAGAACATTGGCATCTATCAATGGAAAAGAATATCCTGGAGCTATGAATTATTTATCTGTTCCTGTTTTGGTTTTTCTTTTCTTTTAACAGCTGCAGTTTAAAGTCAAAATTAGACAGTGTTGCATAAAACTATACAATTAACCCATTAGAATAAAGAGCATGGGGGAGATTGTACAGCATTTACATATAGAACTCTATTGAGTTGAATTAGTACTGAGACTATTTTCCTTCAAACTGCTGACTGGTTCCAAAAAACAGAGAGCTCACAGAGATGAACTGAGATAAAGTAGTATCATGCAGCAACAGCCTATTTGGCTAAGCGCTTGTTAACCTGCAAGATCCTAATTTTCATTAATATTATTTTATCCTTTTCAGTGATTCTAAGGAATAATTTGAATTTAGTTTCTCAGAGGAAGTGACTTTATCCTAGAATAACAGAACACCTCAGTTAATGGATTTCCAGTTCAGGCATTGGTTATTGTTATATTAACTGAAATTCCTCCTAGTCATTATGTGAAATGTTCAGATTATAACAGGATTTTCATTTAGAGAGAACAACATTAAAAGAAAATGTACCTAGAAACCTTGCAACAACAAGCAAGTATTTTCAGTAGCCAGTCTTTAGGTCATGCTTAGAATCCTCCTTCATTTTTTTAGTACTGCTGAATAATGATACCCTCACCTCTGTCAGCACTGAGGTAACATACTCAGTTCAGGACTGAATTTTTATTACTATTCAAATATTCCTTTCCCATCCCTTCACTTTCCTCTTCCCCCCCTTGTCCTTCCTTCTCTTCTACCCTTTACCCTTTCCTTCTCTTTCCCTTCCTTTCTCCTCACTTTTCTCTATTCCACAACTTGCTCCCTCCAGCTTCTTTCTTGTATATCCAGGTGTATTCTGTGTTCTTGAGGTAATGACAATCTCACATCTTTGACCTTGATAATCAAATCCTTACAATATCAGCAAAGTAAAAAAAAATCTTTATTTCTAGGTATTAATTAGTTTTAATGAAGATAATATCTGTAAAGAGATCAAAATAACAATGGAAATAAATTATTTATCTGATTAAAATAGCTAGCAGCTTTTACACTTTTTCTTGTGTCAGTATTTTCTATCTTAATCTTTTCTTATCTTGCTTCTACTTTACCTTCTTCATACAAAGACTCCTAGTTTAACAGCAGTGTAAAATTTTTATGAAATAATTAGTGGAGCTCAGCTTATGTTGTCAGAACGCTCAAAGATTTCATTGCAGAATTATCTCAGTGTAGTGGTACAGAAGGACTCTAAGTAAAATCTACTTTATATTAGCAGTGGATTTACCGACGTTGCTTTAACTCACTTTCTTGTTTTTCGCTTTAAAACAGAGCTGGACAAGCAGACTATGAGAGTGATAAATAACAACAGAGACCACGATAAAAAATATACTTTCCCACAAGCTTCACAGGACAAGATACTTCCCAGGTGGAGTCAGGTCTTCATGTGTCTATTATCATCCCTCTAATACTAACTTTAGTACTGGTTCTTCATGGGCAATATAAATACACTTTTTCCAAAGTGTTCTGCAACTCAAAGAGAAAAAAAAAGTACCAAGCCTTATATTTTTCTCCCAGACTGAGATTCACTTACTTACAGAAACAAAAAGCTGGAAGGCTTAAGGAATAGTGAATTCAGTGACAATGTAAACTGCTAGAGGCTAGAGGCTGTTCAGTTGCAAATGGAAGGAACCAACTCAAATCATAGAATCACAGAATTGTAGAATGGCCTGGATGGGAAAGGACCACAAGGATCATCAAGACCCAAACCAACTGCTATATGCAGGGCCTCCAACCTCCATATCTAATACTAGACCAGGCTGCCTAGGGCCCCATCCAACCTGGCCTCCAGGGATGGGTCATCCACAACCATCTCTGGGCAGCCTGTTCCAGCACTTCACAACATTCTTGGTAAAGAATTTCCCTCTAATATCCAACATAAACCTTCCTTCAACCTACAACCATTTCCCTTGTCCTGCTGTTATCTACCCTGGTAAAGAGTTGACTCCCCTCCTGTTTGTAGGCTCTCTTTAGGTACTAAAATTCTGCAATGAGATCACCCTGCAGCCTTCTTTTCTCCAGACTGAACAAGCCCAGCTCCCTCAGCCTGTCTTCGTAGGGGACGTGCTCCAGTCCCCTAATCATCTTCGTGGCTCTCCTCTGGACCCTCTCCAACAGCTCCTTGTTTTCCTTATATTGGGGACCCCAGACCTCGTTTCAGTACTCCAGATGGGGCCTGACAAGGGCAGAGTATAGAGGGACAATCACCTCCCTGTCCCTACTGCCTCTTCTGACAGGGTCCAGGATACCATTGGCCTTCCAAGCTGCAAGAGCACACTACAGGCTCATGTTGAGTTTTCACCCACCAGGATCCCCAGGTCCTTCTCCTCAGGGCTACTCTCAAGGATTGCTTGCCATGGGGCAAGAGGGTGCACACGGAGCGTCTCAGCACCCTGTCCCTCCCCAGGGCATCAGCCCGATCTGCCCAGCTCTCCCCAGCTCATAGGTGGATGCTGGAAGCTGGTGGCAAAGCTTACCTGCCTTTCCTGCAGGGAGTGACATGCTTGGTCTGTGTTTGTTTTGCAGCCAAGATATTTGAGTATCCCTTGAACTTCCAGGAGATCTGTGCCAGCACAGGGATGTTGCTGATCTATGCTTGCCCTCAGTGCTGTGTCCATGAGCAGTAGAGGTTGAGTGGTATAACCAGCAGTCAGCAACACTCTTCAGTGTTCAGGTTTCTTTGTGGTGAAAATATGCTTGATGCATTAACATAGTTCTGGAGTACTACTGAAAATGTCTTTTCTTTGGGTTACAGTTCACTATTTCAGGCACCACGGTATTCAGAAAAGAATTCCTTATGAGAAAATGAGGTGGAAAGAAGTCATTACTTTAGAATCACCCTCTCTCATGCTACAAGAGAACAAGAGAAAGCCAATGTACACTTTCATTCTAATAAAAGTAAACATTTATTCTAGAAGTAAACAATAACATTGAGCAGTCTTAGGGGTCTGTTGGATGTTGTGTTGAGGGATATGGTCTAGTGGGAACTATTGGTCATAGCAGGATGGTGGGACTGAATGATCTTGTAGGCCTTTTCCAACACTGGTGTTTCTGTGATTCTGCAATCCTGTTTCCTTCCAGCTTTCTTTTTTGTGAAGTTAGGGATAGCTTCCTGCTCCTTTCCTGTGCTATAGCAGTGCCCTCCCTGTGACCAGTGATGGTGTCTCTGGCTGGAAGAGAAGAGCACCGGTCCCAAGACCGACCCTTGAGGGACACTGCTTGTGACCAGCCTCCACCCTGACACAGAACCACTGATCACAACTGGCTGCAGCCAGCCAAACCAGTCTTAACCCACCGAACAGCTCATCCTTCAAATCCGTATCTCAGAAGCAGACTGACCAGCTTTGGGCAGGTCAGTCTCTCCTGCACAGGCGGACTTTCACCAACATCCAGCTCCAGAGCCTCATACCCATTATGTAAGGGCGCCTGGGAAGGCAGATAGGCAGTCTGCTTGTTGCCCCAGCAGGGACTTGTTTCCATCCCTTGCTGTCTTTGAGGACGCCCCTTCCCACCTGACCGTGAGACAGCAGACCATCCCCCGCTGCTAGAGGAGCATCTCCCCCACGCCCTGCCTGTAGGGACGGCTGAGCGCGACTCCACCAGTCGATCCCCTTCCCACAGTCCGGGATGCTCCTCAGCCTTCCTACTTCCTCCTTCAGCTCTAGCACCAGGCCAAGCAGATCATCCACCCGCTCACAGCACACACGGCTGGTATCCCGGCTGCCCTCCTGTCGCAGTGACAGGGCCAGGCATCCTCTGCAGCCCGGGACCCGAACTGCGGCACAGACATCCGTGCTCTCACACCGAGTCTCCACGTCCCTTTCAACAGCAGCTCGCCACCTTGTGGGGACCATGGCTGCACCTCGGCGCGTCCAGAGAGCGACCGCCCGTTAAGTGCCTCGTTCAGCGCTAAGCATCAAGTCCTCCCTTATGTGGCAACGTGCCCTGCCTGCTCACCGACCCGCTCGGACTTTGCCCTGAAAATCACTCGCTTCAGAGAGATGACGACCCTCCTCCCTGTGCGGTCACGCCAATAAGCGGCTCGGCACTTCTCCTTGTCTGAACAGCCAACGGGGGATTCACGCAGCCCGACTCCCGCTCCCTCTCCCAACGGCTTTTTGTGGTAAGAGTGCGTGAACGCAGAGCAGCTGCCCTGACAATGCCTACTTCACGTCCACCGCTCTCGCGAGAGCTGCCGGGCTGATCTGCTGCCTCGGGTTCCACGGGCGAAGGAGCAGGTCGGTAGCGCCCTGTGCCTCGCGGTCGGTTGCCGCAGTTCTGGCCAGGGAAGTTCCGAAGCAGCTGAATTCAGTGGCGACTTTAAAAACCGTTTGGATGTGGGGCTCAGGGACGTGATTAAGTGCAGGGCTGGCAGAATCAGGGTAGCATGGCTAGGTTGTGGTTGGACTTGATGATCTGGAAGCTCTTTTCCAACCCGAGCAACTCTGTGATTGAGACAGTAAACCGGGAGGCACAAGATGTACGACCACCAGAGGGGGAGGAAGACGTTGAGCCTTCATCCAGTGGAAGCTACTACGCATGCACTGGGGAGGGGGACAGCATGTAAATGAATTCCCGGAAAAGTAATGAACATGTCACTTGGTCTTGGGTAATGCTTTTGAATATGTATGGATTGGCTTATAAATCTACCGCTATTTCGTTTACTGGTGCGCAAGCTAGGAGGAGTGATCCCCCTTGCACCCGGCATGTGGCGCAGCGCTGAAATAAAACGTACCTGCGCTTACAACTTTACGTTGGTTAGAGAGTTTGATTCCACAAATCAGATTCTCATAGATGGCAGCGATAGTTCTGTTTACGGCCAGCAGATAGTGTTTTACACACAGACAAAACCCCGAGCAGCTGCTAACAAAGTTTATCAAGTTACACCACAGAAAAATTATGTGGGTTGCTCCAAAAGTAACACCTCCCATTTATTTCCATGCAAGCAACAGCTACGAAGAGCAGAAGAACACTATGCAGGGCGGAAGCGCTCGGGGGAACACTACGCAGGTCAGCGCAGCACCCTTGGCTGCCTTGCTGGGCTCCCCCGCCCATGCTGGGCCAAGGTGGGGGCCTGCGAGGTGGGCAGGTCACCACAGCCCTCCGTGACATGTCAGGGCGACACAATGGGGCTCAGCTCTGAGTCCCTCTCCGCAGCGTCCCCCGGCCACATTTCCCAGCGAGGCCTGGGAGGTGCCAGGGCTGTTCTTGCCAGTGCTGCTCTGCTCTGCTGGAGCTGCTCTGCCGGCAGGAGAAGGCCAGGGGAACCTGTGAGAGAGAGTGAGACGCTGCTTGCCAGGGGGCAAGGAGCAGGAGCGAGGGAGGGAGCACCGCTTCTCCAACTGCTGCACAGCATGGCGACTAAGGTGTTCCCTTACCTGCTCTTCAAACCTTTGGATCCCAAGACGCTTTCCTTACTGAAGGACCTCACCACGTCGGGTAAGGCTTGGGGGGCCCTTGGGGCCTGCCGGGTGGTGCCCGCTGACTCAGGGATTGCTTTGGCAGCCCAGGCCCGCTGCCGGTGCCAGGACCCCCTTCCCCAAAGGAAGCACATTGCTTCCCTCTCCACACCGGCCCCGGGTGCAGTGGGCGCTTCCCGCTCGCTGGGCACGGTCAAGAGCTGTGCTGGAAGCTACAGCAGCGCGAGTGCTCGTTGAGGGCAAGGGAGAGCTTGGTCGCACCCCGCTCTCTCCTCCGTTGGGGGAAGGGGTTTCAGAACGGTTGGGCGTTGCCAACTGCGAGAGTGATGGGTCCTTCTTTTTTTCTTTCCAGAAATCTGCAGAGTGTGGGAGGCCACATCCAAGTACATTCTCAGAGAGCTGCTGGAGAAGAGGGTGAGCCTTCCCCTTCCCTCCTGCTCGTGGCCCAGCTTGCCCCTTTGCTCCTGAGCGGCGGGCAGGCCACACAACACCATGCCCAGGGCCAGCAGGTCACCCAGCATCTTTCCCACCTCTGCCCAGCACTGCCATGTCTCCCTCTTCTTGTTTGACGTTTCAGGCGGTGGATATTGGAATTGGGAGCTTTGCAGTTGTGCCAGCTCATGCCGCCGCCGGAGAGGATGGGGTTCTGGATGTGGACAGACCCGTTTTTCAGCTGAACCACCACATCCAGCAATTCTACAAGCTCAAGGAGCCTAAGATCAAAATTCCTCGTACGAAGAATTTTGCTTTGCTTTGCTTTGCTTTGCTTTGCTTTGCTCTGCTCTGCTTTTGCTTTGCTTTGCTCTGCTTTGCTCTGCTTTGCTTTGCTTTGCTTTGCTTTGCTTTGCTTTTCTCCACTGCGCAGCGTTTTGCTGTGCTGAAATCCCCGTGACCTGGCAAGAGCCAAGTCTCTTGCAACCTTGGGGAGAGTGCTGGGGGAGGGTGTACACGGAGCGTCCCAGAATCCTGCCCCTCCCCAGGGCATCAGCCCGATTTGCCCAGCTCTCCCCAGCTTATAGCTGCATGCTGGGAGCTGGTGGCAAAGCTTACCTGCCTTTCCTGCAGGGAGTGACGTGCTTGGTCTGTGTTTGTTTTGCAGCTGAGATATTCGAGTATCCCTTGAACTTCCAGGAGATTGCTGAAAGCATTTACTTCCACGTGCCAATCGTAGAGCAGTGCATCCATGAGACCCTGCTCTTCTTTGCTGAGGCCCTCCGAGGAAAGAAGGAAGTTGACTTCTTCTTCAGCAGACTTGGCATTCTTTCTCTGAGAGGGCAGGAGGTCATCATGAACTTCTTTGATGGCTGCGCACTGCAGGTGGACGCGACGGGCAACATGCTGCCTGCTCTTCTTGGGGTGAGCTTGCACACCTCTGGGGCTCCCTGCAGCACTCTTAAATGAGGTTTACCACTCTTGAAAGCAACAGACGTGTCTGCGGCCTCCGCTCACTTGTGTGTATCCCAATGCAGGACTCTGAGATGCTGAATATGATTGCGTTTAGAGGCAAAAACAAGTTTACTCGACGCAGTGAGGATGGCTGCATCATACTGCCAAGGTGAGCACAACCACTCCTGCAGCAGCCAGGCGGCCAAGGCAGCAGCTGCTCAGCTCATGCTCTGGGGCAGCTTCTTGTCGAGGCCTCCCTCCCGGCAAGGCTGTGAGGCAAGAGCAGCCCTTCTCTGGGAGAGAAGGGCTCCCATTCGGCCCGTGGCTCGGTCCACCCAGACAGAGCAGTCCAATGGGCCAGTCCGTGGGCCATGGACCCTGAGTGAGAGAGGTGGGAGGAGGGTGTGGGGACAGCGAGGAGGGTCTCACTGTTCAAGGCTGGCAACAGAAGCTCAGGGGCATAAGTTGCTGGATACTGGAGGGCCCCTCAGCTCCCACAGAGAGTCCTCCAAGGGCTTGGAACTGGCTCCCAAAGAGCCCTGGCAGCAGGTTCTCTGTGTCAGGCACTGAGGAAGCTCTTTTAGCCCACTCTTTAGACACATGGAGCTAGAGAAGATAAAGCAAACGGTTAGATTCAGGTGAGACTCCTGGAGAAGTGCACTGGCAGGCGGTGGGGGACACACCGTGCTCCATCTGGCTTGTTGTGTCAGGGAAGTGTTTCCCTCAGCTCTGGTGCTCTTGCCAAAAGGCCCTGGAAATGGCAAGGTGACAGCAGCCACAGTCGCTTGTGCCGCTGGAGCAGAGCTGTGGGTTGCGAGCCCAGCAGTGAGAAATTGCTTCAGTCTGTGCTTCCTCCAGCTCAGCCACTTTCTCTCTTTAGGTTCCTGCCAGAACTTGAAGAGGCATATGCTCAAGTGCTGAAAAAGGCTCCATGTGAGGCAAAGCCCACTGCCAGCGCCGAGCACACCTCTAGAATGGTACGCCAGAGGCACTGATCTGCCACCCTTGAATCCTCCTGCGGCTCCAGAGGAGGGCAGGCATGGCAGCATCAGCGGGTCTCCCAGGAGACCCTGCCCAAGCCCCAGGAGACTGATGCTGCCAATGGTTGTGTTTCCCTGGCCTGCAGGCAGCACGCTTGAAGCATGTTGAGATTGAGGCAAGACGGCTCCAGGTGCTGATGGCCTCCAGGCGCAAGGAGGTGGAAGCTGAAGTCCAGTGCACACAGATGCTGAGCTCAGAGAGAAGCTAGGTACAGTGTGCACGGACTGCCCTCAGGGAAAGGGCAGTTCTCCCCGCTCCTCTCCTCGGGAGGGGAGCAGCTCAGGGCTCCTGGACACGGCAGCGCTGCTGTGGCCAGCTGGCAAGGAAGCATCTTCTGTCTGCCCGCTGCTCTACAAGTTGCCGTGCGAGAGGAGCTGGAGCAAAGAGCACAGGGCAAAGGCAGCAGCTGGCTGGGCACGGGCATGTGAACACTGAACCAAGCCTGCTGAGGCACCTGCCTCAGCTGAGACACTGGGGCTCGCTCACACCCCTCGGGCAGAGAAGCCGGTGCCAGACCTTGGCTTCAGGGAGTGAGGGCACAGTCTGTGTTGCAGAGAGAGAGCCCTCTGCCCTATTTCCTGCATGACTGCATCTGGTGGGTTAGCCCCAGCTCCTTGCAACTGTTCTTTAGAACAAACTGTTTTGCCTTTGCAGAACCCCTCCCTCCGCCTGCTGGAGGGAGACCCTCGTCCTGCCTACATCGTGAGGCGGGAGTACGACCAGCAGCTGGGAGAGAGGCTGAAGGGGAAGGACAGGTGCCAAAGCCCTGCAGGACAGACAGCACCAGAGGGGTGGCAGAACAAGCCACAGCTCCTGGGGACATCAGGGGAAGAGTAAGTGCGTGCCGGCTCCTGCACAGGCCCGGGACCAGCGTCAGGAGGCCCTGAGCCCCAGGCCTGTTGTCCTGGCTTCCCTGGGCTGCGGGGCTTGGCCTCCTCCTGCCCGCCTTTTTCCCGGCTGGTGGTGCATCTTGGTGCAGATGGGCGCGGGCACGAGGGCCCCTGGGCATCACACGGAGCGGGGTGTGTCGTGGACGGCACAACCTCAGCCTACAGGCCCGAGAGAAGCCCTGCGGTATTTCTGTCCCTCCTTCCCCAGCCCAGAGCTGAACGGCTTTCTTCTCGCTTCCTACAGGAAAGGAGAGAAGACGAGGCTCTTGGACCACCGTGGGAAGGCCCAGGGCCTGCCAACCCCATTAGGAAGCATTAGGAAGCTGCCAGGCGGCTTCCAGCTGCAGCGGCCGTAGCCATAGTGGCCGACACCAAGACGCTGCTTCAGACGCCAGCAGCTGCACCCAGGCACGCTCAGGCAGAACCTCCCACCACTGCACACTGCCATCTTTGTAGGGGGGGAGTTGGGGAAGAGCTGTTCTTCAAAAAACAACATCTTCAAGCAAGTAAAGAGAAATTTACATCTTCTGTAGTGTTTGCCTTACATGATTGCTTTCTGCGTGCAAATTGCACTGCTTCAGCAGTTACTTCAGAGTCTCTGCAAAGCGGCATTCTGTCCAGGGAAGGTTGTTATTCCCAGAGAAGTGGGACATCTGAAGCCTAAAAGCAGAGCCTCAACCTTCCACAGGCTGTGGGACTTACACTGAACCCCACTAGGCTTGATAATGGAGGCCCTGTAACAAGTGATCACTGGAAACTAGTCAGCTGACTAGTTAGATGTTTTGTTGAAGTGTTCTTGAGCAAATGTGGGACCTGACCTACTTAGCACACAAACTTTTGGCCGGAAAGCACCACCCAGTGGAACCCCATGGCTACCAGGAGCCCCTTCAAGAACAGCATGTTGCCACTGTTCATGCAAAGTATGAGATTTTAATACGTATAGCAGTTCTCAAAGCAGGTGGGCCCTTTCTGGAAATTCTGTGGACGCTGAATACACGCAGTCTGTGTCCTTTAGTTCCTGGGTATGCACGTGAGGTGCAGCAATCCCCCATGCATCCGGTGCCATTAACGAAGAACAACCATGTTCTCAGGTTGCGTCATCCTGATCCCAGGTCACGGCTCTCATGTAGCTTCCATTACTCATCTCTGAGGTTTTCTTTCCCATGAAAAAGCTTGGTCTTGGCAGTGGGTGGGGAGAACTCTGTAGGCATTAGGAACTCTTCAGAAATCTCAGTCTGCAATCAATATTTTATTGTATTTGAAGATGAAAACTGAGTGCTAGATATATTGAAGTGCAGAAAGGGAAATAGAGAACATATACGTATGTTCCATATGTATATGTTCTATATATACATATGAATTGGAAATCTGTATGTCAAATAATAGGCAGCTTGGAATACTGAAAACCTATATGGTTTTGGTTTGTTTGTTTCTTTGTTTTTCCTATGTTCATCCACTGGTTAAACCTCTCTGAAAACTCCCTCAGCGTTTCTCTTGGGCAGTGTTATGCATTTTTATGTGTTACATACTGTGGTACAGTAGGAAGAATGAAAATTGCTACCGACAGTGACAGCAGCATTGCTCAGTATCATGACTGTAACTCCACCATATGCAGAGGCCTCTTTCTCTCACCCAGTGCACTGAGACCCAAGATTTTTATCTGGAACAGCAGACAGAGCTCACACCTTCAAAAGTAAGTATGGAAAAAAAAAAAATAGAGGGTAAGGCAATGGTTTCTTTGGAGCAGCTCAGTGAGAGCTCAGTGTGAAAACCTTCATTGAGTGAAGCAGGCAGACATCACTAGATTGGAGGAGGCATTTGACTACCCCATCCCTGGAGGTTCTCCAGGCCAGGTTGGATGGGGCCCTGGGCAGCCTCATCTGGTGCGCTGCAGTCAGCCTGTAGTCGGAGGTTAGGACTGAGTGGGCTTTCATCCCAAAACATTCCGTGATTCTATGACACTTTCATTAGCCATGGACTCTGCAATGAATACACACTGCAGATCTGATTCCCAAACCTATTTTTCATCATTGCCAGCCAAAGATTCACCATTGTGTCTGAAGTCAGAACTTAATGACTCAGAAACAAGGATTCGATAGCCTGTTGCAAAAAAAAAAAAGATTATATGCTTTTCCCTGCTATAAGAAATATTGTTTTCATTTGTGATTATCCATAGGAAAACTTAAAGGGTTATACTCTTCAATGATTTAAACTATATAAACACATTGACTCCTGTGAAACTCCACTTAGTGTAAATGCCAGATGTATATTTTAAGCTGATTTTAGCTCACAGTAGGGTAACCCAGCAGGAAACCACCTGCAGTTTGCATTAATGTCCCTGGCCCCTCTCTAAGGTGATTTAGCAATTCACATATATAATTTGCATGCACTTGAAGAAAAAAAAGTTTGCTTAATGATGTATATAAGCACACAAACAAAAGAATAGCTAAAAAATAAATGACGTGTGTAAGACTTAAAACCTTGCAAAGAGTCAAAACATGATGGATACTGGAAGCTGCAAATGTGATCACAGCACGATATCAGCTTAGTGCAGTGAGCGTAGAGCACATACAATGCATCATTAGAAATTCAAGTCAATGCATGCAGGGTAATTTTCCCATTTGTATTGTACCTGATGCATCTGTAGAGGGTAATTAAATTACATATGTAGGGCTTATTGGGTTTTTCCTTTTTATTTATTTTTATATTTTATCAGCAAGTTCATTGCTGCTTTAGGGAGGATCAATCAAGGGTTTCAGCTGATGGGTGTTACATTGACAGTGTTGCACTGAACATTTTTAGATTTGGTCTAACAGCTCTATAATGTATTTCAAGGTGTTTTATTTGTGTTTCTACATATTTAATCTTGTTAGTGATTAAGATGAGGAATGGGAGTATCAGGTTACTGAAGTTCAGTATTAGCACATCTTTCTGCCAATCTGCACCACAAAAAAAAAGTGTGTTTTTGTAAGTAATCCTAGTAAGAAGGACATTTGTAAAGAGCATGCTGCATAAATAAGTATACAGGTAGAAAGAAGATCATCAAGGAGACAATGACTGAACGAGGATTGTGAATTACCTGCACACAACTAAACATAGACTTGTTTTCTCAACTTTCATAGTTACATGCCATGCAAATCTGAGTTTCTTTGAGCTTCACTGTAAATTCAAATTAATATACCGAAAGCTCTACCTTGGCTCATTTTAAGACTCTTAAGAAAAATTACTTTTTCTTCTTGTTTATCTTCTGCTCCCCATCAGATGCTTAACATTGTCTGTAGTATTATACATAGTAAGGGTCAAAAGTACCACAGAAAGCTATTTTAATGAATATATTTAAATGTATCTGTAACTCTATGTAGATGTGAGTGACCTCCTCCAGTCCCTTCCAACATGAATATGCTTTCGTATTAAACTGTGAAGGTTATTTTCTTGTTATATTGTTATAACTTATTTTATGTATTTGTACATACATACTCATGTTAGCACGAATCAATGTTCCAGAAATAACAAAATGTGCAGAATCTATTACATTTGCTCAATCTGCTTCTTAGCAATTGAGGTGTGTGTGAGATTTCTGGAATACTGGAAAATGTGAATACATAGACCAACCATATCTCTGTGCTCTCCCAATGCTTTCTGAATGTATTTAAGTGTGGTATTTAATGTTGCGTTGCAAACCTGTTCCTTATCTTTATATATCTTATGTATCCTTATATATACATGTACACATACACATGTCCACCCTCTCTTCCACGAATGATTCTCTAAAGTTAGTGCAAATGATAAAAATATACGCCATCTTAAAAGATACATTTGCTCAAGTGAAGAGATAATCAATCTTTAGAAAGAGTTTCAGACCTAAATTTTATTAGCATTTATCTGCATTTGTGCTGAAGCATTTCATGTGCTGTGAGAATGCTGTTGTATGAGGTGCACATATATATAGGATTTGATGGTCAGATCAAAACAAGCAGGATATCTTGTAGGCCAAGTAGTCATTTGGAGAGTCTGAGTATGTGCTTGTCTTTGTAACCCTACCAGCACAGTTTGTAATTTCTTGTGTTCCATCTTGTCTTGTTTAAGTCATATGTAATTAACATCTATTGCAGAAAGGATTTTGAGCTCTTTTACAAGATAAACATTTATTTTAGGGATATCTGGGGCAGGCATGTACCCTTTATCAATTTTCTCTGCCTTACTGGTATAGTTACTGATGTTATAAATGCAGACTATCTCCTTTCTCAATTTCTAGATTAAATTTCATTATTATTTTATTCTAAAGAAGAAAATTTTTAAATGTCCATTTATTACTCATTTCAAGACAGTCTATTAGTTTAAGGAACAGATCATCAGTATTTTACCTGCAGAAGTTTCATCGTAGTGCTCAGGCAACTTCACAAGCTTCAAAAATATTTGTGCCAGATTACTAAGAAACCACCGAAGTCTGAGCGCTCGAGGGGAATGCATCTTCAGACGCTTGGGTTATGACCACAGAACACACAGGCAGATAATGTACTAACCAAGTGTATCAAGGCACTTGTACAAAGGTAGACTGTCCTGGACAATTTGATTTAAAAGCTTTGGCCCACTGACTGAAACACAGCTCATTTCTTGTTGCAGTGCTATGAACAGAAACCCTTTGGCTCCACAGTGGGCAGTTGGTTATTGGTGCTGCACCCACCTGTGTTCAAGGTACACACCATTTCCTCAGCCAGTAGATGGCATCTACCTCCTTGTATGGAGGGTTTTACCTACAGATACCTGCAGAAAAACAGCTGCATCAGTTGCTTCTCTGTATTGTTCCTGTTCTTAACGTTTGTCTCCTGTGTTGACACAAACTACTTCTGCATTCTTATTCCAGCAAATTTGCAACTACAGGAACATATTCTGTTTCAGGTAATTTTAGTAATTGAGTGGTTGAGAGTGTAACTTGAGTCTTATCTGTGCATATTCCTAACCAATTTGTGGGAACAAAACAAAACAACATAGTAACAAAAGAAAAGGAGGAAATGTAGCTCACTGCTGCATATACTTTGAAAGATGGAAACAGAGCTAATATCTGGCTGGTTTGTTACATCTTAATATTTTGGGATTGCCATCCAGTAAACATTCAGCCTAAAGTCAGTGTTCCATAGGTTGGTGCCATTTATCAGGGAAAGCTTTTGTCTGCTTCGTAAGTGCTGGCAGAATTATACCATGTTAAAGGTATGAGCCACAAAACAAGTGATAATGTGAAATGCTACTATATTTTGATTCACAATTCCATTATCTTCCGTTATACAGTCATCCATGTATGATGAGGAAAACTCTGGTGAACAGCTGAGTATGCTAGTACTGTAGAATACATTCAGTAAATTTTAAGAAAAGGCTTAATTAAAATTCAGCGATAATCTGGCTTTAAGTGGAATTTAAGCTATATTTTAAATTGTCGACTTCAAGACAATGTTCAAATAGTTCTGAGATAAAAACATTTTACTACCAGCAAAAGCTGTATATGATAGATATTTACACCTTCATTCGCCTTCCCTGGGCTGCTTCCCTGTTAGGTAATTGACAAATAATGAAGATTTATGCTGGGCTATTTTATATTAATTTCTTATTGTTCTTTAAGTGAGGCACTGGACTAAGTTTTCTGCATGCATATGAGTCATCTGAGGCCTACTGAAAGAAAAGCAGTGAGAGTTCTGTTAAAGTTATTTGTTAATCAATATTGACTAGATGTTGACTTTTTTAAGATTTTGCCTTCTCTACCTGCTTCTTGTTTTGTTTGTGAAAACAAGTATACATTTTTGCCTAGTTCTTTAGAAAATTCAAGCTGAACACCTGCCCTCTATTCTACTCAGATTAGCTTCACATCAGTTTCCCTGGTTCTTTAAGGCTTCTTTTTCTTGTGTCACTAATTGGCAAATTGCTAGGAGTGTAAAAGTTGCCATAAAGCACACTTAAGATTAAGTTCATTGTCATCTGTCTCTAGGTTGATTGGTTGCTTAGAAATGCAGCCTTTAGTCTTCCTGGTTTGACAGAAAAACACCTTAAATGTAAAATAAAGAATGTGTGATACTAAAATCTTTCTTTCCAACAAAGATATCAGATAATCTGTAAGGGAAAAGACTTCTTTGAAACCACAGTATCACTGAGAGAAAATGAGGCAAAAGCAAACAAAAAACGTGAGAAAAAGCAAACAACTGAATAACTGCATAAGGACCATAACACCAGCAACTTCTCCTATATTCTGTCTTCAGCACCTCACCTCAGGATGACAAAATTCAAGAAAGTTGGGAAAAAGACTTTACTCTGCTTAGAAGAAACCCTGTGTATTGTTTTATTAGTGTTCAGAAAAGCAGTACAGGAGAAAGCAAGGAGAGGACTTGCCTTTTTGATTGCAGTCACCACCAGCACCACTGGTAGAGCACTGATGAGAGGCAGATCTGTGCTCACTACGGTGGGAACTACAATAAGAAAGGAAAGAAGAAAACATGAATTTCTTAAATAAGATACAGAAAAGACAGTAAGTTAGACCTTGGCAATGAGAATCACAGTATTTCCTTGTTCTTCAAAAACTTCAGGATTTTCTCTCCACAATGTCTCTCTGAATCAAGGATTAAATTTTAAATATTTTATTTTCTTTCAAAGAGAAAGTCCTGAAATACAGAAATATTTATTATGTGATTTGAGACTCATGGGAATGGCAGTAGTTTAGAAAAGAAAATAAATCCTCTTAAATGTTCTGACATAAATAATCAAGAATTATTATTCTCTTCAAATAGAGAAAAAAACTAACTTAAAATATCTTTCAGAAACATGTTTCTTGGAGAAAACCTCTTCAGCTGAGTAATTGCCACAGTTCTATGTCCATTTTCAAGTCTGATCTGCACTTTAATTAAGCTCACCAGTTCATAAGCACTCCAGATATTTCCTTTCATTAATGCACCTGAATTTCAAGGGTAGGACACTGCAAACTCTACTCAATTAATGAGTGCATATCTATGTGAACAATTACACTGTCTTCAGAGGACTGTCACAGAAAGACCTGTGGGAAGAGGTGACGGACAGGCAATCTATGTAGGTGAAGAGAATAGGATGATTTTGGTTGGAAGGAATATCAAATACCATTCAGTTTCATCCCCTCCCTGCCTTGGGCAGGGAAACCTCCTACTAGACCAGGTTGCCCTGTGCCCTATCCAAGCTGACCTGGAACACCTCCAGGGATGGGGCATCCTCAACTTTATTGGGCAGCTTTTTCCAGTTCCCCAACAAGCCTCTCCAGAATTTCTTTCTTATACCTAATCTAATCTCTTGGTGTTAGTTTAAAGCCATTATACCCAGTCCTGTCAGTACGATCCGAGGTAAATATCCCTCTCAAGCTTTTCTGTAGGCTCTGTTATGTACTGAAATTCGCAATGTGGTCTCCCCACACCCTTCTCTTTTACAGTCTGAATAAACTCACTCCAACAGCCTTTCCTTCTCAGACAGGTACTCCAGCCCTCTGTTCATCTTCCTGCCCATCCTATTGACCTGCTCCAATAGTTCCTCATCTTCCTTGTGTTGGTACCAGGAATGGGTGGTGTACTCCAAATGGGGCCTCTCAAGGGCAGAGTGGAGGGGAACAATCACTTCTCTTGAACTGACAGCAGCACTTCTTTTGATACAAAGATTATATCACATTGTTTTCTTTTTACTTTGGTACGTAAGGGCAGATAGTTCAGTTGATTCATAGTGACAGCAACAAAGGTATATTAAAATCCTGGAGTGAATTACAGTCAGAACCTTTTATTCTCATTTCAGGTCTTAAGGCATCCCAGTGACAGCAAGAAAGCTCCTCCTTCAGCTGTCTTCTATTATATATAATAAACTTCTCTATTAGTGATCTTGATGAGGGTATTGAGTGCGCCCTCAGTAAGTTTGCAGATGCCACCAAGCTGGGGGGAAGGTGGTTGAATCACCATCCCTGGATGTGTTTAAAACCATTTTGATGTGGTGCTGAGTGACATGATTTAGTGCAGGGTTGGCAGAATTAGGGTAGTATGGTTAGGTTGTGGTTGAACTTGATGATCCTGAAGGTCTTTTCCAACCTGAGCATTCTTTGATTCTATGATTCTATCAGAGACATTGTTTCATCAAAATGATATTTGAAAAGAGATGAATGTGATGCCAAAGGTTTTCTAGAATGTTTGTCTAGCCACAAAAGGGTAACCTACTTCTGTCCTAGAGTCTCACTAAAAAAAACTTAAATAGCAGTACTGCTCTGACTGACAGCACTTAGAACTCTGTAAAAAGTAGCTAGTGCTGTGTGAAAGATTGGAAACTAATCAAGCTGTTGGAAATAACTTAAAAGAGGAGTCAGACTCAGTCATTTTCTCTCCTGTACAACAATTAACATGGTGAGTGGGGATGTAGATTAAGATACAGATGTAGATAAAGATACACTTGCCAGTGATGAATCATGTCTGGGAAGATCAGTCATTAATGCAGAGGAGAGACTGGAACTCAGGAGCTCTGGTTCTGCTGTTGTTTTCACCACCACTTGCCTTATAACTTCTAAGTTTCACTTAGATTTTACGTCCTTCTGCAGTCTGCTCCCACCTTCTTCCTCGCTGTCTCTTCCACAGCAGCCTTGTGGAGCCCATGTGCTTGTATTGGTTCTGGATGAAGTCAACCAAAAAGAAAGGCTTGCAAATACAGTACTTCTGTAGATGAATATACTGTTCACTTGAACATTTTTTTTCTTCTAGAAAAGTTGATTTTAGCATTTTTCTTTTTTGGAAAGTCAAGATAACCAAACCCTAAACCTCTGCTCTGATGGAATTCCTTTCAAGCAGAGGATAACCTGTCCAGCAAGGAGAAAAATTTCCAAATGTGCATGGCATGCTTCTAACAAAGCAGGTAACATCAGAACCACATTTCTGAAACCCCTTTTCCCACAGGAAAAGTGGACAGAAAATGTATTACATTTGCCAGTGCCATGCTGTCAAATTTTCAGGGAAAAAAAAGACTCTTCAGTCACTCAGACAGAACTAACACCCTACAGCAGGAAAGGCAACTCTGCTCTTATTTTTGTTTTGCCACAAAGCAATGCTATTCTGTTAAAATTTGTTATTGTAGACAGTGATGTGTTCAGCCTAAACAGACTGTTCACATGTATTAAAAACACCTGTATTGCCTACTGCTCTCATTTTTAATGAAACTTGGATGGAAAATCTTGTTCTTCAGTGTAATTACTCAGCTGTAGGCTATTCCAGGGAAATGTTCACATGTAAACAGTTGCTTGGATAGGGAAGAAAGGAACAAACATTTTCCACATATAGTGCCTCTTAAAAGTGCTGCTGAAAAAGGGTGGATTGTCTGACTGTATTAGCATTGTCCTTACTTTAAAAAAAAAAAACAAAAAAAAAACCCAAAAACGTTAATTAATGAGTGTTGAATTAGTCACTGAAGCGAGATGAGAGTTCTCTAAGCAACAGATAAAACTGTGTTCAAGAGGTGTCCTTTGCAATGCCAAATTGCTGAAGACAAGACAAGAAGTAGATATACACAAATGTTAAAGACAGTTTCATTTATGAGAAAAGTGCTTATTAATGAGGAAGGGTTTGTCTCTTTTTTGTTTGTTTGTCTATATTTTTGAAACACATGGCAGTTTAATAGAAGGGCTTAGGTGAAAGAGATCCATCAGTGTTTGCCCTAACAATGTGTACATAATGACTGATTTGGACAATACAGAGGAAATCATCCCTGTTCTGTTGTGCTGTTTCCCTGAGAGGAAGCATCAGATACAGTACTAACAACAGACTTTCCAAGGCAGCATGAGGAATTGTCAGAGTGGCAGGATTCCCCACAGCTCTGTCTCATCATCAGTTTATCTTTGCTTTGTTGTTATCCTCCCTTTGGAAGGCTGAGGCTCTGCAGTGAACAGCTTAAATGCAGCTCTATCACAGAGTGCTACGGCTCAAGACAACCACACTGACTCCAGCAATACCTACAACACTGTGAGTAATGACACACGATAACATATTTAAAGAAGTGGCAGGATGAAGAACATCTTCCCAAGCTGCAAATGTATGAGTACTGCATAACAGGTTCATTCTTACCCTACATAGGGAGCCTGTCTGCAGAAGAGCAGCATTTCGGCTTACATTCTGTAGAATAGATGTTGGCATTTGGTATCAGAGTTCCTTTCACCATGGGAAGTGTGATGTGGGAAGTCAGCACAACCACCACATGCTGAGATGGAGTGTATCTGTGCTGAATCATGACAGTTTCCACTGAGTACATCTGCTGACACAATCTATGTCTGTGAGACCATAATGTCCTAAGCATTCTTTTCTAAGTCTGTCAAATGATTCCTCCCTCCCTAATGATCCTTCCCTTCCCTTCCCTTCCCTTCCCTTCCCTTCCCTTCCCTTCCC
>JAPSGF010000201.1:225890-250306 GCA_035772895.1 Perdix hodgsoniae
TCCCTTCCCTTCCCTTCCCTTCCCTTCCCTTCCCTTCCCTTCCCTTCTTTCTTCTTAATTGGATGTCATTTTAGTAAGAAGGCATAGAAAAAGAGCAATTGTTGGCTGGGATAAGGAAAGCAGCCTTCAAAATTCCATCTGAGTTCACTCAGGTTGTTTTCTTCTTTTCATTGATGATACAATCAATCACACATGCGGGTGAACAGAAATCCTATTTGATATGCTTTATGCTCCCTGCCAGGTGAAGAAATGGAAATTATAAGGGGTGAAATTGGTAGTTGACTAAGTTCTTGTTCCATGTGAGAGAGGACAGTGGAGGTCTGGATGTTCTGAAGAATAGTTCACAAATCTGTGAGTGATTTAGTACCTACAGTTTGATATGAATTGCACTTCTGTCTGGCCCAGTGTTTAACACTGGTTAAGTGAATTTTGAGCTGTAAAAAAATAAAAAAAAAGTCTGCAGTCATGCATTTTGCTTTAATTAGACTGAAGTTTTGAAAACAACTGAGAAACAAAAGAAAACAATTCCAAGGATGACCTTGAATAACTTCTTTAAGGATAAGGAAATGTATGTATGATTACAAAGAAGAAAAGGAATACGTGAGATGTTGAAGATGTGTATATAAAACCAAGAAATCCAGACAGTGTAAACATTAAAGTAGTGACTCTTCATTATCGTGCACATTCTACTGCCTCTGAGGTTTGTTCAAAGAGGCTATCACAGTCTTTTAACCTGCAATTTCTGCATCCATTTTATCCACTTACTAAAATAGCATGGTACTTGTCTATAGTGTTGAATAAGAATGAATGGACTCAGAGGTGGATAGTTCAGCTTCCCCTGGAGCGTGGAAGTTCTGTGAGCTGCAAAAAAATTGGAACTGTAGGCAATTACCTTTTAAACATAAATCACACTATAGAGGTATCAACATCATCAAAGGAAAGGAAAGGGTATTTAAAAAAAAAAAAAAAAAAGGATGTTGTCTCCTCTTATTTTTGAAAACAATGTCAAAATGCCCACTAATTGCATCAGATGCAAAAATGGACCTCACAGAGCAGTTATTTTCCTCTAGTGGCATAATATAATAAAGAGGAAGTAAAAATGCTTGAAACAAAGCTTTAAACCACAGAGAAACTGAAGAGAGGGCAGTAAATAGAATTGGCAGCTTTGGATTATTTGGATTTTCTATTGCACTGCTACTTTTATTCTCCTCTAAACCAAAAGAATCCATGCATACTGGAAGCTTCAAATGTTTTTCTAGAAAACAATTTATTTTTTTTTTCCCAGTAAAGGAGGCAGAATATGCAGATACATGCAGTTAAAGAGATTCTTAAAGATAGCACACCTAAGCATGGATTGCAATATATCTACCTTAACGTGGAAGGGAGATAAGCATTTGCCTACCTTGAAAAAAATAGTTACTACATATGGCACTTTGGATTTTTCAGAAGCATTGACATATGCTTCTGAAAAATAAAAATCCACTCTTATAGAAACAGAGAAGGGATTAAAAAAAAAAAAAAAAAAAAAGCCTGGAACAAAGCAAAGACAATTGTGAGGGAAGATGTAAGTCTGAGTGAGTCACCAAAGAGCTTATCAGACTCCTTGATAGACCCTGTCACTGGGAAACCTTGGGAGACTGGAGCGTAAGACGGAGAGCAAACGGTGTCTGTTTGCGGTGTCTGTTTGCGTCTAAGGGTAAACAGGACGTTCTTTTGTATGCACTGTTGATCTTGTCACACTTGAGAAACCTTCTGTCCTGTTGTTTGGGAGAAGCTAGGGCCACTTAACTGGTTAAAGGAACTGTCAGAGGAACAGGAAGTTTTTGTTTGTAAGTGAATGGTATATAAGATGTATGTTGAACACAGTAAAGTAGATCTGTTCTGATGCTACAAGGAACTAAGAGAGCTAACTCGACTGAGTGACAACAGACATGGAAAATGGAATTTAAGATATGTAAAAGCCCTAAGGAATAAAATGAAATATGACCAAAATTATACATTCACGGACAATTTTTACATTTCAATTATTTACATGAGACAAACATCTATCCCTCCCAGGCTTTTCACATTGTAATGATCTCTGCCATTCATTTAAAAAATCTTCTAAAAATACTTTAAACAGCTACTTCTAAGACAAGGTCTTTTTCCCACTCTTTCATACAACAGCAATCAAAAGGCCACCCTTGAGCAGACTGTGGCTGTCCGCAGAAGTGCTTTGGCACAGGATGAATAAACAAGCAGTCTTAGTTATAATTTTCACAGTGTGTAATCTGTGCTCAGAATTTTGCTTAGATTTTTGCTGAGCCTAAAGTATCTTTGAAATGCTGTATTTTTTTTTTTTATTTTTCAATGATTTTCCCCGCCTGTTTTGAATCCATTTTGAACTAATGTAAATCTTCTGGCAATCACAGCACCCTGCAACGAAGAATGTCCATGTAGCTATAGCTTGCCACCATCTACTCCTTGCTTTTAACCTGTCCAAATTAGTCCCATATTCTTTTTACAGGTAGGACTCTAAAAAAATTTCCCCAGATGGTCTTTTCCATTCAAATCACAGGTCTCTGCCACTCCCTTCCTCGCTCAACTTTTTTTTTCTTTACTTTTACTATGAGCTTTTGTTACCGTTTATCTTAGTTTTTGCTGATTTTCTAAATTTTGAGAGAAGAGGAACGAGAACATCATATTCAAACTATTGAATATCTAAACTAAAATTACTTCCCTTGTGCCACATTCTTCTCCCAGTTGTTCATAATGCATCTTTTATTTCTGAACTCCACAAAGGCAATGAACTGTCTTTTCATGGGGCTAGCTGTTGTAAGACCATCTCAGTGCCCACAGGCCCACAGTCGTCAGTTGTGTTTATGAACTTATGTGTTACTGCTTTCCCACATACATCCCTTTTTTTTTTCTTTTTTTTTCAATCTATGCTGAATTCATTACCTTGTCATGAGTCTTCAGAGTTTACAGTTATTCAGAACTGATCCTTAGCTTACTCTTCTTAATGGTTTGGTGCCACCTGCAAACTTTGCCACTTCTTCCAGATGACTTAGAGAAAGCTGAATGCTGAAGATATTGGGACAGAACTTGTCACAGTTCAACATAAAGATCTGGGCAAAATTTGAACAGTAGAGTTGAAGTTGTGGTTCCAAGCCAGCCACCTGATCTGCTTTAAACATCCCTATGTGTATCTCTGAAACAGAATATCCTGGAGAACAAGCCAAAACCACGCATAGGGCATTAATCAAGGAAATGTTGGTACACTGAATTAATTAAACTTGTCCTCCATGTCATTTTTCACAGATAGATCTTCCAATTGCCTCAGATGCTCAAAAATCCAGCCATCAGTCACTTCAAGGCAACACCAAGCCAGTTTGATGGTGCTGAACACGAGGTGAGTGAGCTTTCTGTAGAAATGTTTTATCTCTGAGAAGATGCTCAACTCCGTACTTGGTCTGAAAAACTTGCATTACTGAAATCAAAGACATTCTTGTGTCAATGGGTAAAAAGTAGAATATTTCTTACATGCTGTAAAGCGCATGAAAAAAATAATGTAGATTTCTTGATGTTTTCATTATATTATCTGTAGGCTTTCTTTATAGAACTCAGATGTTTTTCTGCAAAGATGAAGTGCCCTTTTATGAAAAATTAATGCTGTCAAGAAAATGTATTTCAAGGCATATATCATTTGCAGCATGTAGATAATGAGCAATGGAAGAAATTCCCATTTTTTCCCTCTTGAATGCCTCCCTCTTTCAGTTGTAACAATTTCATGATAATTAAATCTAATTCATGGTGTCCTCTGTATTCTTAGGTACTATTTTTTTTATCACTTAAAAATATATAAAAGTCAAGACATTATTGCACACATGCAAGCAGATCTATACTTGAGAGCCTGGCTTTCAAGTTGTGCTACCTAGCAATGAACAGTGGCTTGGGAAGTTGAGGCATGATATCAATGAGAGATTTAGTAATTGTAGATCATTAACATGCTATTTCATGGCAAGGGAGCAATTTCCTTTCATCTTTGTAAAGTAAAAGAGAAAACAAATCTGCTGCTGAGTTAAAGAAATTGCCATGACAGCTTGAAAAAGTAATAGCAAAAGGAATGCTCCTAGATCTGATATATTTCACGTTGAGACAGCCTTTGGAATATAGCATTCCATGAAGACTGGTTTTGAATGTAAAGCCATGTGCACTAGAGAAATACTTTGTATCTGATGTATCATTGTTACATAGAGGATACTATAAAATTGAGTGATTAGTTCTATAGTTTTCTGAAGTTTGTCTCAGTCAATATCTTTTATGTATATTCTTACAAATTCTGAGAGGCTTACTTGCTTACAATTTTGAAAGAGTATGGATTTCTTTGCCAGGTCACGATTTGGGCTATATGTAACAAAGATCTCATGAACAGCATAATTATGAAGTGTTTCCCTCTCACTGTTTGCTAACTACCTCAGAGTCCAGAACAGACAAATAAATTGTCTCCTATTCAATGGATGCATTGAATACAGGATACTTTCTGTACGTTTGTGTACAGTGTACTTTTGAGGTGCAACGAATGGCAAGGTGGCAGCATCTCAATGCTCAGTTTTTATGAGTCATACCTCCACAGCAAGAAAAACATACCCTGAGATTTATAAGATTTCAAATCAGAGAAATAGGCATGTTTCTCACATTATCTATATTTAAGGACTGGAAAGAAAAATGTGTGGCCTTAAGATTATTTTGGTCTTCCTCAACTAGTTGATTGTGACCACATACTTAACTCTGAAGTTTATCTTCATGTCACATAAAATGTACAGCTCATATCAGGTCAGAACATTAGAAAAAAGAAAACACACAAAAAAAACCAACCCACACAACAGATAACAATTCTCTCTTCCCTCTCAAAAGCCAAAATTGTTCTTCCTTTTTTTTTTCCTGCTGATTTTTGCTCTTCCATTTCCCTTGAAGAAATAAATCTAGGGTACTGCCTTGAACAGAACAGTCTTCTGCCTAAGCCAGTCTTCATCTGCATCATTCAGCACAAGAAATATGTGGAGCTTTTGGAGTGGGTCCAGAGGAAGGTCACAGAGATGATCAGAGGGCTGGAGCACCTCTCCTATGAAGACAGGCTGAGAGAGCTGGGCTTGTTCAGTTCAGAGAAGGCTCCAGGGAGACCTCACTGTGGCCTTCCAGTACTTGAAGGGAATTTATCAGCAGGATAAATCAGGAGAGAGAGCAGTATTTCACATGGTCTGACAGTGATAGGACAAGGGGGAATGTCTTTAAATGAAATGAGGGGAAATTAAGTGTAGATGTTAGGTGGAAATTCTTCACGCAGAGGGCAGTGAGGCCCTGGCACAATTGTCCAGAGAAGCTGTGGTGCTCCATCCCTGGAGGCACTCCAGTGCAAGTTGGATGGGGCCCTGAGAAGCATGACTTGGTGGGTGGCAACCTGCCCATGGCAGCGGGCTGGGGCTGATGGGCTGTGAAGTCCAAACTAAGATATTCTATGATTCTTTGGTTCTCCAATAAAGAAATATAAGGCTGTTCAAGGGGAACTACGGACATGATGAAGGAAGAAAGGGTCGTGTTTTTCTTTATGACCAGATAAAATAGCCTTTGGGACTTTGTTCAAGGCCTAGGTGATCTCTAGGGTAACAAATTGATTCTTACAGCTAGCTCTGTAAAGATATTATAGCCCGTGTCTTCAAACAATGATTTTTTTTTCCTTCACCAGTTATTAACTGAAAAGTGAGGGAGAACTTATCTTCATCAAATTTCTATTCTTTGAATATTTTTTTCCCAGGTGGTAAAGTTTCCGAAATCATTTAATTCTCATCATAGAACAAAAATAAAAATATATATAAAATCAGGGGGAGGACTGCAGACATTATAGGAAACAACAACAGAAAAACAGAATACATTCAGTGCATTTAATGTTCAAGAGAGGAATGAAGATGGGCTGCAGACTGCGACAGTGAGGCAGTGTATTAGTCTTAAATGGCAAGCTTTGTTAGTGGGAGAGCTGCAGAAGTGGTCTCTTTGAGGAATCCAGAAATTGTCCCATGTCAGATCAGATCCAGCTCCAGCTGCTCCAGAAGGGACTTCAGCTACTACTGTTATTACAGCATCACAGACATGTTCTTTGATTCATTCTGGATTTTAATAAACCATGGCAGAGATTTCACCATGGATGAGGGATAAATTTCTCCAGCTGTCTGAAACAGGAGAGAAAAACAAAGCAGATGTTTCCTGAGTAGAATTAAAACCTGAAGGTACCCAAGAGGAGACCTAAATAATTTCTATTTAATTTTTTAATGACACACTTGTGAATTATTTGCATCATATATTTGTGATTAAAGGGTAGAACAGATGGTGGAGGCTTAGTTTAATTTAAAAAATATATATATTTATTTTCAAAACTAGTTAGGCTAAGAAATTATTTACTACATCTCAAAGGTGTTTCCTCCCTTTAACTGAAGTATTCCTTCACTGACATCAAGTGGGAATTGTGAGACCTAAGGGCGTGCCTATGCTTGACACCATGCATTTCTGCATCCATTCTTAATGGTCAACAGTACACTGCAAATGTTCACAATTCAGCAATTTTCTAATGAAAGTGTGCTCACAACAACAAATTATTTGTAATGAGAATCATAAGCAACTACACATGAATGCCACATTTGGAAAGGAGTGGTTACCATTCCGATTGGAATTCCCATGCTTCACAGCTTCAGAATTGTGTTGGAGTCCTCCTGGGGCTACTCATGCTGTGTACGGCAAAGTGGGGGTATTCCAGGCTGGGAAAGGCTGACTGATGGGAACCGTAACATTTGATGCCTTCTATCTCTTTCCTTTTGTTAGCAAGTGCCATGGGGAGAATGCTGGTGCACAGGAAAGAACACACCTTGACAAGTACCAAAAGGCTGCAAGTTACTGCAAGCCAATCTATGGTCCTTTTACAGTATTGCTCTTATGGCGATGAGAGTATCTGAGAAAAGAAGGAGGACGTATTTCTTTCACAGCATCTACAGGAGTCTAACTCCACGGGGTTAGAGCTCAGCAGCAGCTTCTGACACGAGTGCTGCAGTTGTACATGTTGACTGAACTCTAGGAGCACCCCTGTGCCCACTTTGGGGCAGCAGCATTCATCACCTGTGTGTTTTTCTGTCAGATCTAGCAGAACTGAAAGAAAGTACATCAGTTCTTAATTGCTACAGTGGCACATAAATTAACAACTGTTAGCAGATTAGACAAGCATCTCATTAAAATTATTGGATTAGATACTCTTAGATGTCTTTCCTAGCCTAAATGATTCTGTGTTTCTATGGTTCTATGATTCTGTGATTATGGCATCTCTTTCCTTTCTGATGCACTATCCTCCTTCAGATCTGCAAGTGTGGGAACAAGTTGTGAACTGAGATCACCATTGTTGATGACATCCTGGACAACAGATTGGCCAAGCTCTCTCATGTTAAGCAGTACAGCTGACCCTTCAAGGAAGGTGAGTCACTTCCACAGTGAGTCCTCAGGTCCATTTCTAGAACTGTAGATCACAAACACTGTCCCATTTAGGAAGGCCACCAGACAATAGGTGAAAGATGAATACAGGTCAATTATAAGTCACTGTCATTAAAAAACAAAACAAAAAAAAAAAAAAAAAGAAGACTTAGCAAAAACAAAAAACAAATAAACAAAAAAAACCACAAGGTAATTGGAGCTTTTTGCAAACGTCACGAGTAGTCTTACAGTCCGGAATACATTCTATTCTGAAAGCTGTGATTTCGTCAAATAAATGCAGTCACGTCCAATAATTGAGATATCTCAGGGTATCTGTGAAATCAGACTAATTCCCTCTTGAGTGATGCAATTCACATCCATAGTCAGCAAATGAGTCTGTAACAGATTTTCCAGAGTTATCAGGTTGCTCTTAGTGCCCCTGGTTAGCACAGTAGCATATCAGAGTTCATAAAAACAATATAAAATATTGTATATAAAATATATCTTGTTGTGTGTCAAGCTTATGGATTTATTTTCATATTCCACATTAATGCATACACATAGAAATGTCACATTAGGAAACTTTTCTGATATTCTTGGTCTTTTATTCATATTTAAGAAATTTAATGTAGAGAAAACAACCAAATGTGAGTAGAAGTACTTGGCAATAACCCAGTGCTCTAATCATAAGGCAGACTCAAACATTAAGGAGAAAGCAATAATTTTAAAGCACATTCTTTATCTGGGTGGCATTGATCTAAACTATTTTTTTTTTTTTTCTTTCAAAGTGTTCACCTCCTACTTTTACATCTCTTCAGGGAACTGCCTTTTTCATAGGCTGACCAGGTTTTAATGATGTTTCGAAGAGCTGAGGCATGATTTCACCTCTCTGTTCTGTTTACTTTGTCACAGGAGTGTATTTTGTAGATGAATGGCTCTAGAACATAGCTCTAGGTCATGTTAAATAAATAGTCTGAGGAGCATCGCTTATCATAACTTATCATAACATTTTGCCCATAAAGGAATGTACAGAGTTGTTGAACAAAAGGCATTTGGCTGAGAAATAGGCTGTAAAGTCACTCAAATATTATTTTACCAGATAGAAAATTAAAACAGATTATTTGTTCAGAGGCCAAGAACTACACAAAGTATAAAACCAGAGAGTGCAGAAATAAATTCCAGATGCATGTCCAGTATGTGTTTCAATCTAGTGCTGTAAGGTATGGGAGGTAATTATTTCTACTACAAATAAATAAATCACATCTCTTGCTTTCCAAGTCTAGAATAAAGGGGAAAAAATAGATAGATTGTACCTTTCAGACTTCAGTGATTTAGGGAAGTAAAATAACACCTCTCTTCCTGCTTCAGTGTAAATACACAAATAAACAGACGTGGCTTTGGGGCCATGTCTGTGATGGACTGCTTCTACCGTTGTGGTGATGATGTCTCAGCAAAATGTTCTCTGACCATACACAGACATTTCATTCTGAATCTCAGGGGAGCATGTGCCTATCTTAATGCCATCAGCTGCTCACCAGCGCATGCAAGGCACATTCCTGTCATTATGACAGCAGAGAGGGTTCTGCGAACAGTTTTTAATCTTCTTTGGCAAAACCAGTACTGTTAAATCCAAGCTTCTGTTCTGTCGCTTTGAAGCCAGCTTAGCTGACCTTGCCTGTAGCAGTCTATGGTGTTCATACAATCCTATCCATCTGCCGAAGCACTGAGGCCGGTAAACTTCACCAGAATGACAACAGCAAGCAGCCCAGGGGCAGGTACATATAGAAGTGCACTTTCTATTTGATATGCAAACAGCTGCCCGCTACCTGTCCTGACAGCCATTAGATGTCATTAAAAAAAAAACCACTAGTGAAGTTTGAAAGTGCTCCTGTGCATTTACACTGAAGTGCTTCTGCTGCTGCAGCCAGTTGAACTGTATGTTAAAGATGTGCAAAGAAGCGTAATTAGTATAATTGCTGATCTGCATTTACATTTTACTGAGCATGGTTAAGGAAATGGCTTTGTACTGACATCAGAATGATTACCCCTTACAGCAAATATGGTTAATCTGGTAGAGAATACAGATGAACAGTGAAGCAAGAAGCAGAGGCTCTGCTGGAATTTGGAATGAAGGGGGGCTAAAGGGGGACAGTTAAATGTAGTTTGTAGAGGAATGATTTAGTTAGTCAGAATAACAAAGAATGGAGACAGTGGCTCTGGGAGAGCAGGAGGGATGCCGATAAGGAGTGAGACTTCCCTGACAACACCAGGCGAGGAGGGGATTAGAGGTTGTAAATACCAGAAGAGGAGTTGCATCTCCCTGATAAGATGGGCGATAACAAGAGGGGGTCTGCATGCTAAAGAACTATTGAATATGTATCTAAGGTCCGAGAAATCATTGACTATGTATTAGGTGTACCTTTATCTGTGTCACAATTTTACAAGTCGGGGTGCAAGTTTGGTGGAGCTATCCCCCTTGCACCCGGCGTCCGCGCAACTCTGAATAAACATACCTGCTTTATAACCGAACTCTGGGTTATAGAGTCTGATTTCCGCAAGTCACAGAGACTTTTGCACTGTGGAAATGTCTTCCCATTATAGATCACCTGAAAACAAATTCACTCCTGTTCAGTCTAGATTCAAAACATATAGCACTTCAGGCAATACGTGAAGGTTTAAAGCTCACCTTTTGAAACCAAACAGAGCCTTCCACGTAGAAGAGATGTGCATAATTTGTGTAATCTGAGTTGCACTTTATGTGTTCCATGGAGAGAATTCTTGTGTTCAACCTATCTTTCACATATTCATATTCATTAAATATTTCATCTCATTTCATATTTCAAAAAAAAATCACTATGTTTGGATGTGATCAGGAATTGTGGTGCTGTACAGATAGAATGATTTTGCTCTGATAGCTGTTGTGGATAAGGTATATACTACCGTTTTTGCAATGTTTTCTCTCTAGTCTGCATGTATTTGCATAATGATGAGAGATGAGTAAGAGGCTGAGGTACTGAATGTATTCTTTTCCTCAGTCTTTATTAATAAGAATAATTGTTCTCAGGATACCTACGCTGCTGAACTGGAAGAGAGAGACTGGGAGTGTATTGAAGCTCTTGTAATCCAAGAGGAAATGATTAGCAATCTGCTAATTGCTTGAATACTCACAAATCTTTAGAAGTGAAAGGGATCCACAGAGAGGTACTGAAGGAGCTGGCAGAAGCGCTCACTAAGCAACTTCCAGTAATTTGCCAGCAGACCTGGCAAACCAGGGAGGATCCCAGTTAACTGGACGTTATTAAATGTGATGCCCATTTACAGGAAGGTCAGAAAGGAGGATTTGGGAATTGCAGGCCTGTCAGTCTGACCTTGGTGCCAGGGAAAGTCACAGAGCAGATCATCTTGAGTGCCATTACACAGCCCATATAGGACGATGGAAATGACTAGTTGGTTGCAGTGCTTACCTGTGTGAAGGCAGGAAAGATCTGCAGGGATCTGGATAGGCTAGATTGTTGAGCCGCATCCAACTACATGACATTCAACAAGGCTGAAGAGCTTCCTGAAAACTGGCCAGCAAAAAAAGGCCCAGGGATGACCGTGAGCCAGCAGTATGCCCAAGTGGCCAAAAACATCCTGGCCTGTGTCAGAAATAAAATGGCCAGTAGGAACAGGGAGGCAATTATCCCTCTACAGTCATCACTGGTGAAATCACACCTCCAGTATTGCGTTCAGTTTTGAACCTCTCTGTAGCAGAAAGATTTTGAGCTGCTGAAGTATGTGCAGAGAAGACCAATAAAGTTGGTGAGGAGAGTGGAGAACAAGAAAAGCCGCTAGGAGAAGCAGCTGAGGAAAGTGGGACCTTTTAGCCAGCAGAGCAGAAGGTTAATGGGAGATCTTATTGCTCTCTACTACAACCTGAAAGAAGGCTGAAGCAAGGAGGACATTAGCCTCTTTTTTAATGCGACAAGTGATAGGATACAAGGAAACAGTCTTGAGCTGCTCCAGTGTTGGACATGTAGTAGAAATTTTTCATGATCAAAAATTGGAAAGAGCTGCTGAGGGAAATGGTAGAACCTCTATCACTGGAGGTACTAGAGATAAGTATGTGATGCTCAGGGTCGTGGTTTAGTGGTGGACTTGGCAATGCTACATGATGATTTGACTTGATAATCTTCTGGTTCTTTTTTAACCTAAATATTTTTGTAGTTCTCTAACTATGAATTCTCTCCACCAGGTAACAAACACCTGAGTCTGATTTCTGCAAGCTCTAAAATACTTCCCTTCCCACACTGCCAGATGCTTATTATTTAAATTATTTGAAATCTGTACATTATCTAGATCTAGAACGCTATGGTACAATGTTTGTCTTTCTTGACCTCCCCAGTACTAGCAGTCTGCTTTCTTATTTTCCGAAGAATGGTGGGGTACAGTGTATACACAAGGAAGAACTTTCAAAAGCATGTTAAATGTTGCTGAAATTTGTATTTCTAGATATGTGACATATCCTTCTCTACAGCCATAGCTCTTCTCTGTGATGCCAGGAATAATAGACCCAAAGGGGGTCTGAGATACCAGGCAGTGGCACAGTCTGGTCTTTTGGCTTATTTGTTCTCATTAACTAGGTCTGGGCAGTTCTCCGCTTTAAGTGCTAATGAAAGCATTTCTGCCTAGCTCTCTGCCATATGAGTGCTGCACTCACACTTTCAATTGCTTCACAAAGGCATAGCAACCATACCTAACCCACTGTGCTGAAAGGACTGTGTCAGTCTTCCAGCCATTACCAAGAAATGTACATCATTACCAAGAAATGTACATCATTACTGATGAATAGTCCTTCACAACAAGGCCTGCTGTCTTTATCAGTCTGGCACAGGACGAGAACTGCTTCTCTGCAGTTTGAGCTGAACTGTCTGGTTTTGCCTGGTGTAGCCTTGTGGCTGTGCAGCCCTCTGCAGCATCCTGCAGCAGTCAAACCCAGGTGGGATGCTTATCCCAGGTCAGAACTACATTTCACCATCCAAGGAGAGGTACCAGCTTCCAGGGCTTCTTGTGACTTTCATTTTGAGATGGGTTCATTCATGCTACTAAAAAGCAGCAACTGTTAGCAAAGAGCCCTGATTAGAATTAGTATGTAATTTTCTGCAATTGACAATACAAGTGAAGTTGTGTTTCTCTTTCCTAAACTTGTTTTCAAGCATCCTACATAGAAACAGAAGAAGGAGGAAACAAACTGAACTGGAAAAGACTGATGAAGTATCTTTTTAGATTGTTTTGAGATATTATTGAAGAAAAAAATGATCTTAATTTTATTTTTCAGATGTATGTAGATTATCTGCAAGATAAATCAAATTAGATTGTTCCACCACAAAATCAAAATCCAGACAAACCACCAGTATTGTGACATACAACACTCAGAAGTAGTGATTCCCTACTGCACTTCTACACTCATGTTATGGCCTCTGCAAAAAACCTACTCGCAAGACAATGCTGGCCTCTTTAGGTAGCAATGTTTCATACACATTTTCCAGACAATTTCTCTCCTATCTGTATTTGCCAGCCTTTTTTTTTTTTTTTTTTTTTTTTTTTTAAGTAAAAAAGCATCTAGGGATCATTCGTTTGTGTATTAACATACAATTAAATTTTATTTTTGAATTCATATCCTGCACTGAGATGACTCTTCATTGCTTTTTAATTAAGTGAAGAAAAATACTTTATGCTCTGCTACATTTACTATTTTGAGTGTACTATATGGATACACTGAAAAAGAAAAAAGGAATTGATCGAATATGTTTTCAAAATAACACGTCCTCTTCTAAACTATTTCTGCAAATCTTTCTAATTTTTAACCATGGGTTAGAATTCTTGATTTTTATACTGCTTTACTTAGAGAGGTTTTGGCTGTAAGTTATATCGGTCATTGTAAAAATAGAAAAATACTTTCCATATCTAAATATCTATCTATAATTTCTGGTTGACACTAATGTTGTGATTGATGACACACAACCTTAATACTAAGCACACCTATAATGTCATAGAGTCTTAGAATATTCTGAGTTGTAAGGGACTCATAGGAGTCATCAAGTCCAGTACCTGCATTAATATATTAATTGCTAACTGAAGACAAAAGCTAAGTTGATCCATCTGGCATAAATTAGAGTTAAAACAATCAGAAGGGCCTCCTTTAAACTCATTAATGTGATACAAGAATGGGATCAGTTCAGAAGTGGCTGGCCATTGAACATCAATCCTATCTGACTCAACATCATCATGAAAGTAAATGTTCATTTTCTAAATTCAGTTTGAAGGATGCACTTGGAACAGTAAGTGGCAATCTCTTAATACCCATTTTTACAGCAGATAAACTGAGAAAAAAAATGTTCTTATATTCAAATGGGCAACAGAACTCTTTTCAATCTACTGAAGAATGTGCACAAAAATTTGAGAAGAAAAACATTCCAATCCAATTCTTTTTCCTGATATAAGTGAACATAGCACTCCATTGTCTCTGCAAGCATAAGCACTATGTTACTGTGAAAGGTGCTGTATATATGAATTTCTACAGCTGCAGACCTGTTTACAGATGTAGTTATCTAATCTACATCTGTTTATACCCACTAAGGATACTAGATATTTGGTACATCTGTTTAATTCTGTGTGCATTCTCTCATCTCTTTCTTACTCAAGTGTTTACTGTTTTATTCTTGTGGCACCAGATACCATCGTGTTTATTTGTCACTACTCAAAGAAAGTGAAGAGACAATTTGAATTCCATGACCAGACTTCTTTTGGCTGCTTAACAGAGACTCTGAACAGCCATAAATGTTGGGGCAGGACCTTTCTGTCTTGTTGACTGCAATTATCCTTTCACTGATTTAACAGTTTGTCTGTTTGACAAACTGAAGCATTCTCTGATGCAGACAAAAATATCTCCATTTCAGATTATGTTAAACCAACAATTGCCTTTATATTCCTTGCCCTTTTTTATTCATCCATGGACTCACAATTAACAAATGCTGTTTTAGCTTTATACTGCACAAATGATGGCTCAAGAGCTACACATAAATTAACACACAGAACAATTCAGTTTGAAAGGGACTTGTGAGGTCACCTAGTCTCAGATGACCAGCTGGAGAGAAGACCTCCAGGTGCCCCATCCAACTTCCTTTGCTTGTAGACAAATGAATTACATCAGGTATGCAACCAGTCACTAGTGGGGTTCCCCAGGGCTCCATTTCAGGGAGTGATCCTCAATGTTTATACAGGCGTTTTGGACACAGGATTCAAATGCACGTTAAGTAAGTTTGTGTATGATGATAAATTAGGAGGAGCTTTTATCTTCTTCAGCTCTGTATTGGTTAGGGTCTGGAGCTGGAAAAGAGAACAGGAAGCATTTTTCCAGAGAAATTCCATGTTTTAAAAAAAACAATGAAACAATTCTGTTCAAGTATTCTACTGCATTAGCCTCGTGAATTCTGAACAGGTATTGTGTTTGGGTTTGCTTTGCTCACATGTGTTTGGGTAAAACTGAATTTCATAAAGGAATATCTGTTCTTCAAGATATGCATAAGTAAGTCACCATTGTTCCTTTGTGTATTGCTGCAGACATGCAAGGAATTATCACAGAAGTGCCCTCACATCCCATATCATTTGGGTTCAAAGCAAAAAGGCAAAGAAATGGACTGTTCCTGCTACTGTAGCAAATTGCAGCTCATCTCAGGTAGCTGTCACTGCTGTTTATTTTCATACTGTTTTAGTGACAACATGCTCTGGTAAAATACTGCAATAATTAAATTTAGTAGTAAAGCTGTTTGTTATTTTAATTGGCTTACTGATCCTTCTGTTCTGTGTAAAGCAAAGCAGTGAACACATATTTGGAAGTTGAGAAATTTTTAAATGAAAGACGTTTTGATTTTCTCAAATTAGATTATTTTGGCTCCTTTGTATAATTGGCTATTAATTATTTTCAACAGTCCTACTTGGCTCGGCTTTAAAAATGGTTAGGACATCATAAACTGAGAAACTCACAGTGAATGGATGTGGTATGCGATACCTGTTAGTCTAAACTATTCTCCTGTATTAGTACAACACTTGTATTTAGAAAGATCTAGTATTTAAAATCCTACTGGTAAGTTTTTTAAGAAGAAAATTGTTATTGCTTGAGATAATACAGAAATTTCCTTAGGCAAGTATCTGGTTTTTAATTCATCTTGTCTGGCAAGACATTATAAATCTGCTGAATTCTAAATGCATAGCACAAATGACAGGTTAGAATCATAAAATCAAAGAACAGTCTGAGTTGAAAAGAACTACATCATCATCTAGTTTCAAGCCCCCTGCTATGTGCAGGGTTGCCAAGCACCAGACCAGGCTGCCCAGAGCCACATCCAGCCTGGCCTTGAATGGCTCCAAGGAACTAGGCACCCACAACCTCCTTGGGCAACCTGTTCCAGTGAGTCACCATGTTGTGAGTGAAAAACTTCCTCCTAATCTCTAACCTAAACCTCCCCTGTCTCAGTTTAAAACCATACCCCCTTCTCCTATCACTATCCATCCTTATAAAGAGCTGTTCCCTCTCCTGTTTATATGCTTCCTTCAAGTACTGGAAAGCCACAATGAGGTTTCCCCAGAGCTTTCTGTTTTCCAAGCTAAACGGGCCCAGTTTGCTCAACTTTTCCTCATAGGAGAGGTGCTCCAGCCCAGTGGGGAAGAAACGAGAGAAATGGACTTAAGACAAAGTGGAATCTGATCATGTGGCAATACTGAGCAGCAGAGCTGCCAAAATTAGCCAGCATTTCAGAAAAGAAGACATGTAATCATAGAATCATAGAATTGTTTGAGTTGGGAGGGATCCTTAAAGGCCATCTGATCCGACACCCCATAATGATCAGGGACACCTATAGCTCCATCAGGTGCTCAGAGCCCCTCCAGCCTTGCCTTGAATGTCTCCAGGAATGGGCCATCCATTGGGCAACTCACTGCCCTTATAAGAGAGTACATCTGTCTGAATGTTAGTGGTATTAAAATGGTGTCATTTGCAAAAACGGTTGATGAATCACCTGTAATCACAAAGCACTTCTTGCTGTTATGGAAATTAATGATTAACTGATAAAGGAGAAAAAACATTTTAATTCTGCCACACAAAACAATTATAGATATGGATGCACATCTGGGGACTTTACTATGGACACATCAATAAAACAGACACAGAGGTAGCAGAGATTAACCCAAAGCTGAATTTAGGAAATTAATAGCAAGAAATTCTATCTGATCAAATTTACTTTGTTGCACTCCGTTGACTTAACTACGTGATGGAGAATTTAATTCCCTGTGTGAATAGCTCCCTATTGTTCTTAAATTCCTGCTGACCACACTATCTCCTAGGATTCTCTAGCTTCAAAACTGTCTTACCGAGTAAATGACAAAGTGATGTTCTCGTAATATGATTTCAGTTTTCTGTACCCACCAATCTCTAGTTCAACTAAATTTCATTTCTCCTTTGAATTTTATTTTCACCAGGCAGGTGGTACAACTGACACAAACTTACCCTCTCAGTCACCATGAAAAATAAATATCACTTAGAGATCCCTGAAGGTATATCTTCAGTTATGAGAAGATGCAACAGAATACATAAATATAAATAAAAATACATTAATATTTGGTTCATCGATTCACCAGTGTCATGAATGTGTTGGTGTTCATTTAGGTTTTTGCACAGACATTGCTAAGGAAATCTTTTATTCCAGTAAATTGAATACAAATTTTAAAATCTCTTTATCTTTCTGTTGAGTCAATATATTCAGAGTGCATTATATTTAGCAGTTCTTTTCTCTCTCTGAGCATGTCTTCCCACATGCTTTCCTTCCTTCCCCAAGGTCATCAGCAATGTTACAATGCATTCATCAGTCACTTCCAAGTTCCCTCTTCTCTCTTAATTGGTGGTGTACCAGAATATTTCCTTGTTCAAAATACTAATTAATCTCTCTGTACATATTTACACATATGCACTGCATATGCATTCTCCCATGGCCATCAGCTGTGGTGTAATAGCAGCTTCAGTTTGCAGCAGCCAGGTTGAGTTCAGTGATGAAACTGTTTTGCATTTCCTGTTCCCCTTGGAGTGGCTGTATTTTATATAGACATTATCAGAGCATATGTTCTATATCTCAAGTGCCAGCCCTAAGCAGCAGGCTAACAGAGACAGGATATCTTTTCCACTCCCATTCTGACCACAGTGCCTACTCGCTGGGGCTCTCCCCAGATCTTACAAAGATATAACTCAAGCTGATAGATTTTTGTGAGGTTTCTCACTTTCACATTTCACTGAACGTCTCCTCAATCACCCCACATTTTTAAGGTTAATTCTAAGTGTTTTCACTGACCACATAGGCTTAAAAAGTCAGTCAGTCACTCTTGCGGTACACCAAAATGAAAGAGATTTTCTGAAAAATGAAGTACAGAATTTAAACATTTGGAATGTACTGTATCTACTAAAACGTGAATATAGAGATTCTAACACTATTAAGTAATTCATAAATTAGTTTTTTATCTTAAACAACGTTGAAAACTTCTGTAAAACTTGAGCATTAAACATAAACAGTAATGGTAGCACACAGATTCATTTTTCATTCACGTACAAAAAATGTACTAAAAAAAGAAAAGGCTATTAACAAACAATTTTGAATTTGATAAGCAACAGATGGTCCAAAACCACACCTTACTGTAAACTTATACTGCACAGCTACAGTTTTACTTGTCTGACATTAATTTGGTTTAAATTACACATAAGTCTTATTTTCTGTCTCATTAAGGGAGAGAAAAAAATGCAGGAGATCAAATATCCTGGCTATGATAGACAAGGACGTAAAAATTCAGGGGTTTGCATATTTTTGGTATTTCACTTATCTGCATAATATCCAGAATCTGCATAATGTTCTTTACAAATGAGATGCTGTACTCTGAATTTGCAGGTTGTGTAAGAAAGGTGTAAAGACAACTGTTCAAACCCTTTGGGGCAATGAGCTTCTGTTCTCCACTTCCCACAAATAGAAAAATTTGCAATTATGGATTCTGTGGCCATACACAGAAGCAGGGAAAAAATGAGGCCTTCACTCGATTGAAAACTATAAAGTATGTAGCCAACTTGTGGTCTTCAGTTTTGTATTTTGTATTGACATCTATCTGCAAATACTCAGAGGAGAACATATCCCCATAGTTTTTAGCATGTCCACTCTTTTCTGCATGCTGCAAATGAGCATGGCCTTTTTTTTTTTTTACTTCAACTTTTTTTTTAATGTTTATTATATCTCCTTAAATTTTTACAATTTTTAGTCAAATTGTATTACCTTCCATTTTTTTCACATGGAGACAAAGACCCCAAAATTATTAAAGACACAGGCAAGGCAAAGTGACATTCATCTTTAGAGATATTGTCCTTGTTCACTGATCATCTAATGAATGGTGTCTGGCATTTTTGCCCAGTTATAACTTACATCCAAGCCTGAATTCTAAATACATTTTTGCACAACTCCTTTATACAGTGGAAGTCAAAGGTTCAGTTTTTATTTCTTAGGGCATTAAAGAAAACAAAATATTGGATGTGAATGACCTCCTTGCCTGTGACACTTCCCAGTGCTGACAAATATGTTAAATCCACTGCTAGTAGATGGTACTGCTTTTTTCTGATTGTACAACTTGTTCATCTCATCTGGCAGAGGGAACAATCTGAATATGCACCTATGGAAGGTGAATGAAGGAAACCACACAAATATTTCTATACTGCTTCCAGATCCCACTTACGAGGTCTTAGCGCCTCATGTCTGAAAGAGGGAGAGATTTAAGCCCAGTGTAATGTAAAATGTACATGTTTCTTCTTATCAGGTTAGACTGGAGAACTTCCAAAAGTATGTCTGTGAGCTAGGGGTGTAGCTCTTCCTGCCATACATCAAGAGGTCTGGACATCTCTAGCAACTCTGGAAGTCTTCATTATAATGGTAATAACATCTCATAGCTCAGTGCACACTGTTCAATTAACTTCCAGGGATGGTGATGAAGAGAAACCAGTTTAACCTTTGGATTTCACTATTGTTGTTCAAAGAGGAAAAAGGTAATCAGTATTCTTAATTGTAGGTGAATATTCACTCTTTGCCACAATTCAGAATCAGCTGGAAATCCACAAACCTATATCTACAGAGTGCTTTTTCAGAGCAGGACTCTGCATTTGCCATATTTCTCCACAAAAAGAAACAGAAATCATTATCAATAGTAGTTTTTCTTTGTAAGTGGTTTCCTGCCTGTTACCTCCTGCAACAAATATCTTAGAAATATCAGTACAACGAAATATGATCTCTTTGCCATTAAAAATCTCCGTCATTTAACTAGTTAAAAAAAAAAAAACTAGAACAAGTTGCTGTTGTTCAAGTCCAGATGCCAGAAATAAAAATAAAAATATACAAATATTTTATTAATTTGTAATGAGGATACTTATATGAAAACATTCGCCTTCTTGATGCTTTGATTATCTCTCCATTACATTTGTATTTTCACTGATGCGTAAACCATATCTACTGTTTTGTCCTCTGTTTTTTTACTTTATTTGCTGAGTTCCACTAAGTTGTTCCAAATGACAGCACTGATTTAATCACAAACATGAAATACGCATCCACTTGCAATGACTTCATGCTGTAGTATCAGTGCTACAATATTTTACTCCAATGCCATTTCAGAAGGGATGTATTCTGAGCATTCCTTCAACAGAGGAGAACAAGTATTTGGTCATGGTTCACTACGTTCAATTTGGATTTTGTTTAATACTTACAGTATGTGCTAGATTCTTCCCTGTCTTTTTGAGCTATAAAACGTTTTCACTGCTTGTTTAAAGGCTGCTTGTACAACTGAAATATAAATTAATTTCACATAGAAATTCCTGGGAAGGATCATGTTAAAAGGTTACCTTGTAAATATTTATATTCTACTTTATGTGTAACAAAATTGTCCTTTTTTTTCCTGTGTTTAATTTCTTAATTTGTTCGGTATAGGCATTTAGTCTAGGAAGGACCTAAACTGGAAAGAACTATTTTGTGTGCATGTGTACATACAGTTCTATATTTAGATGTAAATGCAGTCATTCCCTAACTGCATTTCAGAATTAATGAAAATAGAGCAGTGGTTTAGTTCATTATCTTGATGGATGGGTATTTATCCCTAGCAATTGCATCCTGACTCCTTAGCTAGGTTTTCATTTTTTATTGTACAAAAAACACTGTAAAAATAGGAAAGTTAACGATGGTTTTCTGGGGGCATCCTCAGAATTTCTCAAATTCTTTTCTAATAAGGAAAGGCTTAGAAAGTATAAATCTGGTTCTACGAGCTGTGGCGTAGCTGCACTCACCATCATGGGTGTGAAACTCACATCCACCCTTTGGCTGTAGGGAAGGCAGCAGCAAGGCTCTGCCAGTGCATACTCTGGCAGCACTCAAGTCATGAACTGCTGCATGGGTCAGGGGCTGTTATCTGCGGGGATGAGGCACTGGGCTGGCTGGAGTCGAGGGGCAGTGTTATCTGAGTTCCCAGCTGCCCTCACAACCGCATGTTTGGCTGATTGTTGCAGGTAGGAACTTCAGAACAACCCAGACAGTGTTGCTGGCAGTTCCTGCAGCCCAAGGTCCCCCCCACTGTATGCATAAATGTGTTAGTTAGTGAACTTGGTGGGTGTCCCAGAGATGCCACATTTATGAGCGGGGAGGAGGAACTTTCTGCAGAATCAGAAATAACCGGGCAGGGCAGCATCTTGGATTCAGTGTCTGCAGGAGATGTTTTGCAGGTAAAAGTAACAAAAACAAGGGAACGTGCAAGTGCTGGGGTGGTCACACACCATCACAGACATGTACATATCACCCATGCATACAATGACAAGTTACTAGAATTGGGCAGAACAGCATTTCAGGGAGTTTCTCGTGACTCTGCTGAAGGTGTTATTGCATGCACAACAACCTTGCAACAGAGGCTGCTGTCATCATTTGGACAGCCACTAGCCGTCCTCTGTGAGCCACTGAATTCCCCACACAAACACTACCAATGCCAAATCCCCAGTAATTAACGTGCTTGGTTTTCTAACAAACACTACCTACAAGTGTCTGGGCAAGACAGCTCTTCAGCGAGATTGGCTCAGATTTCTTTGTCAGCATGAATATATTCATAAAGTGCTGCCATAAAGGCAGCCCTGCTTCTAGCAGTTCTGTCTTGGGCTGGCTTTTTTGGACATTTCAGAATGAAGACACATTTGTCTTCTTAGGCAGCTAGTCTAAAAACACTGAAAGAATACATGAACAGTTAACACCGGGGATTTGTTTTCCAAGAGCAATCAAGCTCTTTGCATCTCTTTCTTCTCCATCCAGTCTATGCAAACTTCTTCTGATTTTCATTAAAGATAGAATGAAAATAAGCTCCTCGAGGAAGAGATTCAATAAGCCCTCCCCCTCTTTTTTTACTTCTTCCTTTTTTCTTTTTTTTTTCCTATTTGCTGTTATAAGTTAGAAATCCGTATAACTTAAAATGCTGGAGCCCCAGCTAAATTCTGATTTGTTTGTTTGATGTTTGCTTGTGACTGATCGCCGAATGGAAGCATCAGCATGTCAGTTGTGTTTTTACAGTGCTTAAAAAGGGAAACCAGCAGGGCTCTGTATCATGCTGAATGTCTATGACACAGCGCACAGGAGTTACTATTCTTTGTCTTTTCCAACCCAGGAACTCAGGGGCATCAAAACAAGGGACAGCAGATGCAAAACAATTTATCAAAGTGTTTTTCCAACATTTCATGATTAATCTGTGAAACATCTTGCCTGATAGGCTGTGAATGCAGTTGAAAAGGCAGATTAATGGAAGAAAAATCTGTTGACTGCTGTTATATGCAATAAATTTGCTGTCAGCTCAGGAAGGTCACTGGAGCCTGGAAGGGCTATCAGGGAGAGCTCACTGTGTGCTCCTCTTGCTTGCCTTGCTTTGATATTTTCTTTGCTAGACTTTCTCTTTTGGAGACTGGAGACTGAAAATGGTGCTGACAGCCCCTTTGTCAAACTCAGTACATCAATATCTATGTTTCTACCTCTTCCCTTGCTTCCCATATACAGGAATCTTTATGTGATTTTCATTTGGAACAATCTTTGTCATGAATTAATAAAATCATACAGCAGTGACAGAAGAGAACTCTTATGAAAAAAAGAAAAAAAAAGCCTGTGAAAAATACTTCATTATCAGTTTACTCCTGAAAAATACTGGAATGGCAAAAATGTCTTTGTTTTCTCAACTTTCTACATAGCTCATTTTAGCACACAGATATTACACACAACGCAAATAATTACAGCAGTAAATATCCAATATTGTTTTCTTTTAGACCAGGGAAAAACAGACTTTTGGCAAAACAACAGCATTGAACATTTAGGGAAGCTCAATGTTTTTCATGTTTGTTTTTAAGAGATGCTGCAACACGTTGATGGAGTTAATTGAACTGAGATAAAAAATAAAAACCATGTTATTTAAGGTTATTGTCCTAGCTTTCAAGTTACTGAGACTCAATGACATTCCAAACACTAGACTAAGTGATTAGAGAATGCAAAGAAGTCATTCTTTTATAAATGCTTCACCAAAATCATCAAATCTGATGAGGAAGCTGTTACAGCTTTTCAGTATTTACTCACTCTTTAAAACAAAATGAATCTAATGGAGGCTGATCTCTTTGGAAATAAAAGTTATCAAAAAAAGTTATCAAAAAGTTACTTGTATTTAGGCAGTGTGGTCTGAAAGATAAGTAAAACAGATAAAATTTAAGAATAAGCTACGGTCCCATGGGAGATTTCTAGACCTGTAAAACTGTATGAATTCACTTATTTTTGAAGATGGTCACACAATACAGTACTGTGCCCCTTCGTTTGACTACCAATGTTTTTACATGATTGAGTCTTTTCACGACTCACAGATTCTAGCTTATTAATTACAATGCATGCTATAAGAGTATGGGGTGTCCTTCTGCAGTTCATCTTTAACAGATTCAAGTTTATCTGCCATTCAGTATGTTAGGGGAAAAAGTGGCTTTGGGAAACCACAGAAGAGAGAAGATGAGAAGAGACACACAACCTCCTTGTGTCCTGGTCAGGATTCATATTTTTTTAATTTTTGTTTGTTTGTTTTGTTTTAGACCCCCTTTTATTGTTAATAACAATAAATTCGTAAATGCAATGCCATAGAAGTATTTTATTTCATTAAAAATAAAAATAATAAAAAAAACTGCAACTAATGACTTTATTTTATAGGGTTCTTGTGCAGCAGCACATTAGTTAGACCATGGAGATGAGCTACGGATAGAGATACTTGCAAATAAACTGCTACTACATAATAAGCACTGGGGCAGAACATACAAAAAGCCAGTGATAAGGTGTGTACACTTGAGATGAGCTACTGCCCACAACACGAGCCATCAGGGGCTGACAAATGGGGTGGCAGCAGAGTTATTCCAAGAACACTCCTAATCAAGGAAACAATCGTGAAGATTGCTGAAGGAATTCAAATTTATTATCCAGAGTCCAGCAATTCATTAACATTCAACTGAGTGCAGTCAGCACAGACAACCCGGGCTTGTCAGTGCCAAAGCCATCAAGCCAAAAGCCATGCTTTGGAAGAGTCCTTCTGACTTAGTTTTGTGTCTACCTTCAGCAAATGGCATTCTGGTTACAAGCTGTGAGTTTAGCATAGCTGAACATGCAGTTAGCTGCACAGAAGCATCATTGAAACAAATATATTTTTGTAGATATCGTTTTGTAGGAACATGATCACTAAAGCACACTTCTGAGTCGTAATATCCATACGGTTTTCTTCATTTCTTTCCCTTTGCCTATTGTTGCTCACACTCATTAGAGCATACAGTCAAACCAGAGACT
>JAPSGF010000202.1:0-37207 GCA_035772895.1 Perdix hodgsoniae
GTTTAGCATTAACATGAGCAGTGTTGGAGTGAGTTTCTTGGTTCTCTACTTTGTATCTCTGCCCTGGGCTGGTCCTTAAAAATGGCGACAATGAGCTCAGGTGAGTTTTCTTTCCATCTACTCATTTGTGGCTTGAACCACTTCTGAAATGCTTTGCTTCCTTTGTGTGTTTCCTTCTGTTCTGCTTTCTTGATGCACTGGGTTCCCTGCACAGCGGTGCTTTATGGTGACTGGATTATTTCTTTTGTATTACAATTATTTTCATAGGTTTTTTTTTTCTTTGCTGACTTCATTGACTTTTCTTTCTTTGACTTTCTTTCTCTGTTTTCTTAGTTTCCAGGTATTTCTGTTTCCTGGAGCAGAATGGTATTCATCATTTTTGCAGGTGCAGAGGGAGCCCTGTCTCTCTCTTCCTGTTTTCTGCCAGTGGGTCACAAGCGGAGTCAGTGTCGTAAGTATTCAAAATGACTGTGAGGTTTTGCTGAACTGTTTAATGGTAGAGAACAATGAGGTATTGGTAAATAAACATGTGGATGCAGTTGGACTCTGGGAAGTTCAGTAGTCAGTGTTTAGCATTAACATGAGCAGTGTTGGAGTGAGTTTCTTGGTTGTCTCCTTTGTATCTCTGCCCTGGGCTGGTCCTTCAAAACGGCACTATGACCTCTGCTATGTTTTTTTTTTTTCTGTGTCCAGGAATCTGTGCTTTTAACTGCCTTACAAATACATCTCTTCCTTTGCCTCTTACCTTTTCTTGTGATTTCTTGATGCACTGGGTTCTTTGCACAGCGGTGTGCTTTGTGACAGCAGTTTGGATTTGCATTAGAAATATTTTTGTCGGTTTTTTTTTTCCTGACTTTGTCTGTTTTCTTAATTTCCAGGAGCTTTTGTTTTCTGGGCAGAATGGAATTGGTCCTTTCCTCAGGTGCAGAGGGAGCCCTGTCTCTCTCTTCCTGTTTTCTGCCAGTGGGTCACAAGTGGAGTTGGTGTCCTAAGTATTCAAAATGACTGTCGGGTTATGCTGAATTGTTTTAATAGTAGAGAATGATGAGTTTTTGGCAAATCAACAGGTGGATTCAGTTGGACTCTGTGAAGTTCAGTAGTCCATGTTGAGCATTAACATGACAGGTGTTGGAGTGGATTTCTTGGTGGTCTTTTCTGGGTGTCCACCCTGGGCTGGTCCCTCAGAATGTGGACAATGAACTCAGGTCATCTTTCTTTTCATCTACTCATTTGTGGTTTGCAGCACTGTTGAAATGCTTTGCTTCCTTTCTGTGTGACATCCTGTTCTGCTTTCTTGATGCACTGGGTTCTTTGCACAGTGGTGCCCTTTTTGGTGACTGCTGTTTTTGCTTTGTGTTAGAATTATTTTCGTAGTTTTTTTTCTTTGTTGCCTTTTCTTTGTTTGACTTTGTTTCTCTGTTTTCTTAATATCCAGGTATTTCTGTTTCCTGGGGCAGAATGGCGTTCGTCATTTTTGCAGGTGTAGAGGGAGCCCTGTCTCTCACTTCGTATTTTCTGCCGGTGGGTCACAATTGGATTCTCTGGTCTAAGTGTTGAAAATGACTGTGAAGCAGTACCGATTTGTTTGAGAAGCAGGTTAGGATGAGGACGTGTTCTTAGGAAATGGACATCAGGTTGCAGTTGGACTCCATGAAGATCACTAATCCGTGTTGAGCATTAACGTGAGCATCGTTAGGGAGATTTCAGTCCTTGGCCTCTTTTGTGCTCCCCAGGAGCTGCTCCCCCCCAGAGCAGACCCTCAAAATTGTTCTACTGAGCTCAGGTGGGTTTTCATTTTTATCTAGGAATCTGTAGTATTATACACCTTTCAGATATTGCTCTTACTTTGCATGTTACCTTTTGTTGTGGTGTCTGGATGCACTGGGTTCTAGCACAGGGGTGTGCTTTTTGGTGACTGGATTTTTTGCTTTGATTACAATTATTTTCATAGGTTTTTTTTCTGACTCTGTCCTTTTTCTTCATTTCCAGGAGGTTTTGTTTTTTGAGCAGAATGGAATTGGTCCTTTCCTCAGGTGCAGAGGGCACCCTGTCTCTCTCTTCCTGTTTTCTGCCGGCGGGTCACAAGCGGAATCAGTGTCGTAAGTATTCAAAATGACTGTGAGGTTATACTGAGTTGTTTTAATGGTAGAGAATGATGAGTTTTTGGTAAATAAACATATGGATGTAGTTGGACTCTGTGAAGTTCAGTAGTCAGTGTTCAGCATTAACATGAGCAGTGTTGGAGTGAGTTTCTTGGTTGTCTCCATTGAGTCTCTGCCCTGGGCTGTTCCTTCCAAACGCCGACAATGAACTCAGTTGAGTTTTCTTTTCGTCTACTCATTGGTGGTTTGAACCACTTTTGAAACGCTTTGCTTCCTTTGTGTGTGACATCCCGTTTTGCTTTCTTGATGCACTGGGTTCTCTGCACAGCGGTGTGTTTTTTGGTGACAGCAGTTTTGGATTTGTATTAGAATTATTTTTGTCGTGGTTTTTTTCTCACTTTTCTGTTTTATTCATTTCCAGGAGTTTTTGTTTTCTGGGCAGAATGGCGTCCATCCTTTTCTCAGGTGCTGAGAGAGCCCTGTCTCTCTCTTCCTGTTTTCTGCCGGTGGGTCACAAGTGCAGTTGGTGTCATAAGTATTCAAAATGACTGTGTGATTATGCTGGATTGTTTTTATGGTAGAGAACGATGAGTTCTTGGTAAATAAACACATGGATGCAGTTGGTCTCTGTCAAGTTCAGTAATCCGTGTTTAGCATTAACATGAGCAGTGTTGGAGTGAGTTTCGTGGTTGTCTCCTTTGGGTGTCCGCCCTGGGCTGGTCCTTCAAAATGATGACAATGAGCTCGGGTGAGTTTTCTTTTCTTCTACTCATTTGAGGTTTGAACCACTTTTGAAATGCTTTGCTTCCTTTGTGTGTTTCCTTCTGTTCTGCTTTCTTGATGCACTGGGTTCTCTGCAAAGCGGTGTGCTTTTTGGTGACTGCTGTTTTTTGCCTTGTATTAGAATTATTTTCATAGCTTTTTTTTCTTTGTCAACTTTGTTGACTTTTCTTTGTTTGATTTTGTTACTCTGTTTTCTTAATATCCAGGTATTTCTGTTTTCTGGGGAGAATGGAATTCATTCTTGCAGGTGCAGTGGGAGCGCTGTCTCTCGCTTCGTATTTTCTGCCAGTGGGTCACAAGTGGAGTCAGAGTCATAAGTATTATAAATGACTGTGAGGTTATGCTGAATTGTTTTAATGGTAGAGAATGATGAGTTCTTGGTCAATAATAATATGGATACGGTAGGGTTGCTGTGGATTCCCTTTTCCATGAGGTCATGGCCGGGGTGGCTTCACCCCCTGGGAGCGGTCCCTCAAAAGGGCCATAGTGCGCTCAGGAGAGATCTATCATCAAAGAATCTGGGGTTTCAACCACCTTTCAAATACTTCTGTCCCTTGGTGTGTTTCCTTCTGTTGTGCTTTCTTGATGCTCTGGGTTCTTTGCATAGCAGTGTGGTTTTCGGTGACTGGATTATTTGTTTTGTATTGCAATTATTTTCATAGGTTTTTTTTCTGACTTTGTCTTTTTTCCTTAATTTCCATGCACTGTTGGTTTCTAGGCAGAATGGCGTTCATCATTTTCTCAGGTGCAGAGGGCTCCCCTGTCTCTCTCTTCCTCTTTTCTGCTGGTGAGTCACAAGTGGAGTCCATGTAAGTATTTGAAATGACTGTGAGGTTATGCTGAATTGTTATAATGGTAGAGAACAATGAGTTCTTCGTAAATAAACATGTGGATGCAGTTGGGTCTGTGAGGTTGTCTCCTTTGGGTCTCTGCCCTGGTCTCCTTCTTCAAAACAGCAACATTGAGCTCAGGTGAGTTTTCTTTTCGTCTCCTCATTTGTGGTTTGAACCACTTTTGTAACGCTTTGCTTCGTTGTGTGTGACGTCCTGTTCTGCTTTCTTGATGCAGTGGGCTGTTTGCACAGTGGTGTGGTTTTCGGTGACTGTATTATTTGTTTTGTATGAGAATTATTTTCTTGGGTTTTATTTTTATTTTCTGACGCTATCTGTCTGTTTTGTTAATTTCCAGGAGTTTTGTTTTCTGGGCAGAGTGGCGTCCAGCATTTTCTCAGGTGCAGATGGAGCCCTGTCTCGCTCTTCCTGTCTTCTTCCAGTGGTTCACATGTGGAGTCGGTGTCGTAAGTACACAAAATGACTGTGAGGTTATGCTGAATTGTGTTAATGGTCAAGAAGGATGAGAACTTGTTCTTAGTAAATAAACTTAAGGATGCAGTTTAACTCCGTGGCGATAAATAATCTGTGCTGAGCATTAACTTCAGCGGTGTTGGAGTTTCTTGGCTGTTTCCTTTGGGTCTCTGCCCTGGGCTTGTCCTTCAAAATGGCACTATGACCTCTACTAAGTTTTTTTTTTTTTATTTTTGTCCAGGAATCTGTGCTTTTAACTGCCTTACAAACACTTCTCTTCCTTTGCCTGATACCTTTCCTTGTGATTTCTTGATGCTTTGCGATTTTGCACAGCGGCGTGCTTTTTGGTGACAGCAGTTTTGGCTTTGTATTTGTATTAGTTTTGTCAGTTTCTTTTCTGACTTGGTCTTTTTTCTTCATTTCCAGGAGTTTTTGTTTTCTGGGCAGAATGGCGTTAATTATTTACTCACGTACAGAGGGAGCCCTGTCTATCTCTTCCTGTTTTCTGCCGGTGGGTCACAAGCGGAGTCGGTGTCGTAAGTATTCAAAATGACTGTGCGGTTACCCTTTGATGTTTTAATTGTAGGGAAAGATAAGAAATTCTTCTTAGTAAAAAAGCTTAAGGATGCAGTTTTACTCTGTGAGGACAAATAATCCGTGCGGCAATGCTCCCAGACCGGCTCACTGTTCTCTGCAGCACGTCAAGGCTTTGCAGTGCGCTGTGGACTGCCGCTACCACACCGGCTCGACTCCAAGGTGCCCGAAGCCATTCCTTTCTGGTGGCCATGCTAGCAGGCATGTGCCCTAAAGGTGCCCCGGGTCAAGCCAGGGTACAGTAAAGCTGAAGAAAACAGTCTCAACCTCAAACATAAGCTCAGATTCTGAGATCTTTTAATCCTACACAGACACTTCCTAGACTTCACCGAAGCCTTGGACAGGATCTCCAACAATACGGTCCTGTGGAAACAGGCTGCCCGTGGCCCGTTGGACGGCTGTACTCACCTTAGGGTCGAGGACAGGCTGCAGAGCCGTGTCTGATTGATAGCAGTTCATGACGCTGAGCACACCCTCGGCATGTTTGTGGATGACGCTAACTGTGACACAGCACCAACCTCCCGGAGGGTACGGACTTTCTTTTCTCCTTCATTAGCATCTGGGAATATTTTTTCCTGGGACAGAAAGACATTCATCCTTTTCTCAGGTAGAGAGAGCCCTGTCTCTCCCTTCCTGTTTTCTGTGGGTGGGTCACAACCAGAGTCGGTGTCGTAAGTATTGAATATGACTGTGAGGTTATGCTGAATTGTTTTAATGGTAGAGAACAATTAGTTCTCGGTAAATAAACATGTGGATGCAGTTGGACTCTGTGAAGTTCAGTAGTCAGTCTTTAGCTTTAACGTTAGCATTGTAGAAGTGAGTTTCTTGGTTGTCTCCTTTGGGTCTCTGCCCTGGGCTCCTTCTTCAAAACGGCGACAATGAGCTCAGGTGAGTTTTCTTTTCGTCTACTCATTGGTGGTTTGAACCTCTTCTGAAATGCTTGGCTTCCTTTGTGTGTGACGTCCTGTTCTGCTTTCTTGATGCACTGGGTTCCCTGCACAGCGGTGTGTTTTTTTGGTGACAGCAGTTTTGGCTTTGTATTAGAATTATTTTTGTTGTGGTTTTTTTCTTACTTTTTTCTTAATTTCCAGGAGTTCTTGTTTTCTGGGCAGAATGGAATTGGTCCTTTCCTCAGGTGCAGAGGGTGCCCTGTCTCTCTCTTCCTGTTTTCTGCCGGTGGGTCACAAGTGCAGTCGGTGCCGTAAGTATTCAAAATGACTGTGAGGTTATGCTGAATTGTTATTATGGTAGAGAACGATGAGTTCTTGGTAAATAAACATGTGGATGCAGTTGGGCTCTGTGAGGTTCCGTAGTCCGTGTTTAGCATGAACATGACAGGTGTTGGAGTGAGTTTCTTGGTTGTCTCCTTCGGGTCTCTACCCTGGGCTGGTCCCTCAAAACGGCGACAGTGAGCTCCGGTGTGAGTTTTCTTTTCGTCTACTCATTTGTGGTTTGAACCACTTTTGAAATGCTTTGCTTCCTTTGTGTGTGACGTCCTGTTCTGCTTTCTTGATGCACTGGGTTCTTTGCACAGCAGTGTGTTTTTTGGTGACAGCAGTTTTTTTCTTTGTATTAGAATTATTTTCATAGTTGTTTTTTTTTCTTTGCTGACTTTCCTGACTCAGGAAGGCTGATGAAAGGGGTGAAGGAAGGATGGAAGGGATGGAAAGAAAGGAGGAAGGGATGAGGGAAGGAAGGGAAGGGAAGGATGGAAAGAAAGGATGAAGGTATGAAGGGGGGGGGAGGAAGGAGTGAAGGGCAAAACGGCAGAAGAGAGGAAGGGAGGAAAGACAGAAGGATGAAAAATGAAGGGGTGGATTGTAGGGTGGATGTAAGAAAGGAGGAAAGGAAAAATGAAGGGATGGAATAAAAGAGGATGGAATAAAAGAGTCCACCTGGACTTCAGTAAGGCCTGTGACGCAATATCCCACAACATCCTTCTCTCCAAATTGGAAACATATGGATTCAGTGGGTGGACTGTTCAATGGACCAAGAACCAGCTGCAGGACCGAGTCCAGAGAGTAGCAGTCAATGGCTCCTTGTCTGGATGGCGATTGGTGATGAGTGGTGTCCCAAAGGGGTCCGTGCTGGGGCCAAGACTCTTCAATATCTTCATCAGTGACATCACCAGCATGGTCGAGCACACCCTCAGAAAATTTGCTGATGACACCAAGCTGTGGGGAGCAGTGACACACCAAAGGGACAGGACACCAGCCAGAGGGACCTAGACAGGCTCAAGCAGCGGGCACAGATAAAACTCATCAGGTTCAACAAATCCAGGTGCAGTGACTTGTACCTAGGACAAGAGAGCCCCCCCACTACCATTACATGCTGGGGGATGAAAGGACTGAGCGTAGGCCTTTCCCAAAAGACCTGGTGGATAGCAAGCTGGACATGAGCCAAAGTGCTCTCCCAGACCAGTGAGCCAACCATATCCTGGTCTGCACCAAAAGAAGCACAGTCAGCAGGTGAAGAGGGGTGATCCTGCTCCTCTGCTCTGTGCTGAAGAGGCCTCACCTGGAGTACTGTGCCCATACGAAGAGTCCTCAGTGCAGAAGAGACATTGACCTGTTGGAGCACATACAGAGGACGGCTAGAAGAAAATAAAAGAACCAAAGGACCAAACACCTCTCCTCCAAGGACAGGCAGAGAGAGCTGGGGCTGCTCAGCCTGGAGAAGTGAAGGCTCCGAGGTGACCTGGTAACAGCCTTTCAATACCCGAAGGAGAGCTAAAGTAAAGAAGGGAAAATTTATGTTAGATATAAGGAAAATATCTTTTACAGCAAGGGACAAGGGGAAGCGTTTTAAGTTGAGGGAGGGAAGATTTAGGATGGATGTCAGGGGGAAGTTCTTTCTATGAGAGTGATGAGGTGCTGAAACAGCTGCCCAGAGAGGCTGCGGATACCCCACCCCGGAGGTGTTCAAGGCCAGATTGGACCGGGCCCTGGGCAGCCTGGTACAGCATTAAATGGGGAGGCTGAGAGTCCTGCATGCAGCAGGGGGGTTGGAGATGATCCTCAAGGTCCCTTCCAACCCAGGCCATTCTGTTATTCTGTGATTCTGCACAGTTAATCAGGTTGCCCAGAGATGCAGTGGATGCCATGTCCCTTCCAAGGTGAGGTTGGATCAGGCTCTGGGCAACCTGATCTAGCTGTGGATGTCCCTGTTCATAGTGAGGGAATTGGACTAGATCATCATAAGCTGTCCCTTCCGACTCTAAGGAGTCTATGGTATAATACCTGAAGCCATGAGGCACGACAACACAATGGACATCAATGGCCTGGTGAGCAATCAGGGTAGGTGGGAAAGTCCACGTGCTCAACAGCTCCAGGGAAACCCACCAAGTAGTCCAATCAGGAAGGTCCACATCAGCCATAGAGCGTCTCTGTGTCAGTCCCAGTATTCAGCGTATCAGAGGTATTGCTTCATCACACTGTTGGGTCCCACAGCTGCAGAGCTAGCTATTTAATGGGGGGGGAGGGGGGGAAGGGATGGAAGAAAGAGGAGTGGGGAAGTTGGAAATCATACAGATTAGTAAACTAACAGCACCCCCTGACAACTGGGAGGGAGATATCTGGGGTGATCCAAACAAAGCAGTCCAGCTGAGGACAGTCCTCTGTTTCCTATAAATTCAAAGCCAGATCTGCCACAAAACCAGAAAGAACCCTAGGACCCACAGCCACAACATGCTCTAAGAACTATGCCCTGACATCTATTACTACTGACAAATTTGTAAGGGTGATCTAGGAAAGAACCAGACAAAACAGGAACAGAATGCTCGTGCTCAGTATGCTTGAGTAGTGGAGACTGTATTACGCTAAGCGAGGATGAAGAAAACGGCCACTGAGGCCCAGGGGCTTTCTTAAACTCAGGTCCCAGCCTGATACATGCACCTCACTCTATCACCAGCCACCGAGTTTATTGGGCTGGAAGAATAAACCCCAGGGAGCAAGGCAAGCCCCTTGTAACACCCATTCCATCTTTAAGTGAGCATCCCACAACCATCACAAACCCACCTGCATACAAGCAATGCACGAACAAGGGGTTCATGGTGTTCCATTATCTGCTCCACATATTTCACAATGCTTAAACCACTAACTAGAGGAGCCCCAGAAACCCTTAAACCCCATCAAGCTGCAAAACAGAACGAGATCTAAAGAGACATAGAGCATAATTTAAACATACGCCCTTAAACAATACTCAGCATGGGTGGAATTAATACATGGCACAGGAGACACAGAGGGAACATGGGGAGGGGACACAGGGAGGACACAAATGGAATGTGTCATAAAATGGTTTGGGACAGTGTGGTAGCAGACAAACTAAGTTTCGAACCCCAGATAGAAGATTATGAAGTGAGAATCATGAAGGAGGGAACAGAGACTTTGCAAGAAGTATCAAGCTTAAAAAGAGTTGTAAAGAAGATCTAGAGAACGCAAAATCCCTTTATGGAAAAGAGCATTAGCTCCAAGCATTTCCAGAGTTGCAGTGCTCAGTCAGCCACCCAGCACTGCCTTTGGGTGAATTGAAGCTCTCCAGAAATAATTTAAGAGCAAAAGAAAGAAATATATATCGGTCCCCCTGTTACCAGTTCAGAGAACAGAAGATAACCCCTTCACTTCCCTCAGAGAACAATCAAACGGCATTACAAGGACAGGCACAGCAGATATAGCTACTCTAAACCAGCTCAGGATCCCCTCAGAAAGGCAGAGAGCAAAGCTCTGCAATACAGAAAGACTCACTTCCCACTTTCCAAGAACCAGGACTCACCCAACAATCCACAAGAGACCACCTCCAGGAAGAGACACTGCCTTTGGGGCTGCCAGCCTTTAAATGGAGCCAGGGTCAGCCCCATCTGGTCCCAAAAATGCATTACTTACACCTGTGCTCGCAAAGCTACACCCCTCACCAGGTGCTCCATCACTGCTTCAGGCTGTGATTTCAAAGTTCCCATAAAAGCATGGGGGGAAAAAAAAAAAAAAAAAAAAAAAAAAAAGTAATGACTGGCAGCCAGTTGGGTCTGCAACAGAAGGTTTATCAATGGATAAGCTATGATGGCCCACATATTTTGATTCTAATCTGTTCAGCCTGGAGAAGAGAAGGCTGCGGGGTGACCTCATTGCAGCCTTTCAATACCTGAAGGGAACCTACACCCAGGAGGGGTGTAAACTCTTCAAAAGGGCTGACAATAGCAGGACTAGGGGAAATGGATCCAAGTTGAAGGAGGGAAGATTTAGGTTGGATGTTAGGGGGAAGTTCTTTACAAGGAGAGTGGTTAGGCCCTGGAACAGGCTGCCCAGGGAGGTTGTGGATGCCCCGTCCTTGGAGGTGTTCAAGGCCAGGTTGGACGGGGTCCTGGGCAACCTGATCTAAATGTGTATGTTTGGTGGCCCTGCCAGGCAGGGGGGCTGGAACTGTATGATCCTTGAGGTCCCTCTCAGCCCAGGTGATTCTGTGATTCTGTGTGATTCTGTGATTCTGTCTTCAGTGGCAGTTGGTGAAATTTATAATAAATAGGAGAGCAGAATTGTCAGTACTAACACAGCAAGATGCTGTGCAGCAACATGTGCAGCAAAAGGGCTGAGATTACCGCTGTGAATGGAGCGAGTGTTGTCTGACAAACTGCCGGGGTCAGCTTATGGCTCCCCAGCGTGAAATGTGTTATCTACTCGCACAGCAATTAAAGACCACTGTGAAGTTATCTTAGGATTTGGTGTCCTCAGAGGGTGAACCTGGCACCTGCCTGTATGTCAGCGTGTAGCCTTTTGGCTCAAACATCAATCCCAAACCCCAGAGAAATAGGCTGCAGCACGCGTGCTTCATGCAGCACATACGCTCCTCGAGCCGGAGATCACTGATGTACTGCAGTACCCCATTCTGCTGCAGCACGTGGGATTGCTGAAGTCACTGCAGATTTGGAGAAAAGACAAATCATCTCCAGAATGCACTCTCCATACAAGTTGCCCACATGCGTGGGGCACAAGCCCCATTTTGGGGGCAATGACTCCCACCTGGGGGGCACTACCCCCATGCCACTGTCACAGCTGTGCGCCAAGGACACCATCACCCCACTGCACATGGCCATCAACTTATCCCAGGACTCTATGCACCCCACAGGCATCCCTGTCCCCATCCTCAACCCCATGGTGACATTGGCATAGAGCAAATTGGGGCAGAGGACATGGGGGGACTTGAGGGGACATGAGGGGGCACATGGGGACACAGGGACATATGTTGACACGGGAGGACATGGGTTTGATGTCTGGGATCAGAAATACAGAGGTGAGAGGAGGTGACATGCGGAGGTGACACAGGGAGGTGGCAGGCCATGCCAGGAGGTGCTGGTGCCATTTGAGCAGCGTTGGGGCAGATGAGCAATGCCAGCCCAACCTGTGCGTGATGGTGATACTGCAGGATGAGGAGCTGCTATTAGTCTTCAAGCAAGTAGAAGTTTATTATCCATACGTAATACTGTACTTGTTGGGTTTTTTTTTTAATCAGAAGTGTGGTTTGAGGATCATCAGCTGAGAACAGCAGCAGAACATGGGGCCATTGCAAGGGGAAGGCATGGGGAAGGAAGTGAGGAAAGAAAGGAGAAAGCCTGAAAAAGGAATGAGCAAAGGAAGGGGGCAGTACATAGGGGAATGAAGGAAAAAGGATGAAATAGCTGTAGAGCAGCCTAAAAAGCAGCAACAAGCTCTGGGAGGATGGTAGAGTGTCAGATTCTGTATCGGGTGTGTATTTGTGTGTGCATGTTGTCATTAACTGCTTGGGGCAGGGTTGTTGTTGCTTCTGAGCTCCTGCAGTGGGAAGAGCTTGAGCAACTGGTGCAGTCCATGCAGAACTGCAGGATGGGGGAGTGCTTGATAAGGACAGCCCTGCAGCCCTCGGCTGGACAAACTTCCTCCGTGCGCCCAGACTGTGAGCTGTATAGCCATGCCTAGCCACAATGCTCCAGCTCAGAGCCCACTGCCTGCAGCTGCATCTTTACTTCCTTCCCTCCTGCCCAGAGCCTTGAGGGTGCTCCCACAGTTCCCTGCCCACCCCCAAAACACCAGAGAAAACACATGGCAGCAGGCTGGAGGAATCCCAGCACCCTGTTTTCCTTCTGCCTGCAGCTCTCTCCTCCTCTGCCACACAGGGCTCCAGCCTGTGAAATGGGAATGGTTAGGGAGGAAAGGGAGCACTGGCAGGAGCGACTGCTGCAGCTGGCCGGGGAGGGTCTGCGCACCCCGTGCCCTTGTGGGCTATCTGTCCAGCTGCAGGAGGACCAGAGAAGGACAGATGAAAAGCTGCAGCTGAGCCCAATGGACCTGCACAACTCTCAGGCCATCTTGCCAATGGCAGCTGTGACACATCGATTATTTCTATGCAGGTAAATTGATTTTTTCCATCTGTAAACTTACGTGGAGAACTGCAGGTTTCGTTAATCTTTGTGGAAACAATGTAATGGTCCCCATGAATCTCAAAACTGCTACTTTGTCTCTGAGGCCTAAAACTACCCATTTTATGGCATTAAAAAGAATAAAAAGCCAAAAATGAAACCTGGAGTTGAAGAAAGGCCCTTGCAAACAAATACATTAAAGTATGAACAAGATAGAGGCTGAGCAATCAATACAGCCCTGTGTTTGCTGCCAGAGTTCTTCCCGCGGTCTATGCTGCCACCTCGTGGCCAAGGCGCGGAACTGCAGCTGTCTGTTGCTAAGTCCTGCAAGCAGCAAAACGCATGCGCGTATATACGCGGAAGTGGCGTTTTAACTGCTCTGCGCAGCTAATCCGCCGCTCTCTATGGTGATCAGTCCTTCAGGTAATTGCAGACACGCGCCCGACAATTTAAAAAAAGCAACAATTTCGGTAAACCACTACGGGTACGGGCAGGCAGTCGATTCTTGGGCCGCCAGCTCAGCGATATTCTACCCCTTTTAATCCAGGATGGCCCTTGCCTATTTCCGCCGTTCTATCGCCGAGCCCACACGGGAACGGACCGGTTCGTCTCACAGCTGCCCCTCAGCGCCTCATGGCATTCAATTTGCTTGCAGCCACGAAGAACTAGCATACGTCCCCTTCCAACTCCAGCCCTGCACCGTTCCCCAGGCGTTTAAAAGCACTCTCAGCGGTAGTGGAACGGAGCAGCTTGGAGATTTGTAGCCACGGTACTAACCCGGGATCAGCAAGTCTCGGGAAAGAAGTACATATGCGCGAAACTGGGCACTATATTATGCTTGCACTAGAATCTGCACGGCGCAAGCGCAACTCTCGACACCGCACTGCGCATGCTCCAACCTCTGCACAGCAGTGCGCATGCGTAATACTTGGTACTGCACTGCGCACGCGCCGGTCCCGACAGTGCACTGCGCATGCCCGAGCCTCTACAACTCAATGCGCAAGTGCCACTATCGGCAAGGCACTACGCATGCGCCACTCGCTGCGCTGCATTGCGCATGCCTCAGTCTCTGCGTGGCAGTGCGCAGTCGCCACTCTCGGCACTGCACTACGCATGTGCAAGTCTTGAGACAGCAGTACGCATGCGCCAGTTTCGGCATCTCACTGCGCAAGCGCCTCTCTCTGCATGTGCCATTTTGGAGACGCCACTACGCATGCGCAGATCGCGGCACCATATTGTGCATGCGCTACTTTCTACAATACAATGCGCATGCGCAACACTCGGGTCCGCACTGCGCATGTCCCAGCCTCGAAACCGCACTACGCTTGCGCCAGTTCCGGCACTGAACTGCGCGCGCGCTTGTTCCGGCAAAGTGCTGCGCATGCGCTCGTCGCGGCACGGCTATGCGCATGCGCCCGTCTTTCTCACAGCACTGCGCATGTGGAAGTCTCCGGAAAGCACTACGCATGCGCCAGTCTCGGCACTGGGTGTGGTACATGCGCAGAGGTGATTTCGCATGTGCATTTTCAGGTACATACCTACGCATGCGTTATTTTCGACTCCTCATTACGCATGCGACGGGCGCGGGGTCCGCCGGGAGCCAGAATAGTCTGTTCCAGAAGTTGGCTTGAGTTCAGACCGCCCGAGGACATAGACAAGGAGCAGAGTAGAGTGGAAAAGAGCAAAGCATTGCTGAGCCAGCAGTCCAGGAATTAACTGCTCGCCTGCACCTCGGCGTTTCGTGGAAATTGATGCTTTTTGCAATTTTTCTGGCGCATGCGCCCGCCGCGTGGGTCCCGCCCCCTCCCAGGACGCACGCACAACTGGCGATAGACTCTACGTATGTGGTTTCTCGTATACACGATTTCACATGTGTTGTTTTTGGCTCCTTCTTACGCATGTGACAGGCGCAGGGGCCGCGAGGAGGCAGAACAGCCTGTTCGCGAGGCAGGCTCCAGTGTCAAACCTTCCGAGGAAATAGACAAAGAGCACAGCCGACTACGAGAGAGAAAACCATTACTGAGCCCGTGGTCCCAGGAATTGACTGCTCGCCTGCAGCTCAAGGCTTTGTACAGTGGAATGCTATTGATGAGTTTTCTGGCACATGCGTGCTGTTTTGCCTGGAGGATCCACCGTAACAAAGCTCGGCGGATTTGCTGCGCAGAGCGACGAGGAAGTACGTACACCACTTCCGCGTGCCTGCGCGCATGCGTCCTGCTGCCTGCGGCGCCAAACGTATACGGCTGCAATTCCAAGGATTGGCCACGAGAGGGCTCCAGGGACCGCGGAAACAATAACTCCGACCGGTTGGACGCGGAGCTGCACCACAGCTCTTGGTGCTGCGTTCTCTTTCTTTTACTTGCAGGGGGAAAACGCTAAGTTATATGGGGGATGAGAGAGGAGAAATAAAGCGTAAATAAAAAAAAAGACGAAGAAAAGCAAGGAAAACATTTCCACAGCCAGAAGAGCTGTTCTAAGCGTTTATGAATATCTGTAAATAATTAAGTAATCATCAAATTGATGTTGTCATGCTTGGGATTTTGTTTGTTTGTTTTTGTTTCATTTTTCTTTTTCCAGCATCTGAGGTGATGAAAAAGCTGGTATCAATTAGATGCATGCAGTTAAGCCAGGGATGGCTTGGAACGATTAACAGAGCAGCACAAAACAGCCATGCAACTTCAAGAAAAAACATAGTAGTAACTGCTCCAGTACCTGGCCTCACCACTCTGAGATTCCATTCACATCACCCAAGGCTTGTAAATATCCACTAGAATGGTTTTGATATCAATTAATTTGTTGTCAGTTCTTTCATTCACAACCAATGCCAGGATCTGTTGCAGGGCGTTCTGACCATGGGCACCACAGCTGAACTGTTTTAATAACAGTGGGATTCCCAGGCACAGTTTCAAGGATTTGGTCTACTTTTGACCCAAAGGAAGAATTAATACAAAACATGAGGTATGCATAAGTCATCATGAGGTGTGCTTCTCAGCATCACCTTTGGGAAACAGATAAAGGATTTGTCATGAAAGTCTCAGTACAGCAGTAACATACAACGCTACATAGGAATAATACGAGAACAGTTTGTGAGGAAGGAACGAATTTTACAACCTCCATCTAGGAAATCCAGCACCATTTGCCTGCAGACTCCTCTTTGGCAACTGTTCTAGACCCAGCTGTACATTCTATTCCAGAGCACAACTCAAAACTACAACAAAAACAAAGGGAGACTTACATAGGCAGAAGAACAAGAATTGCATGTTTCTTTCAGTATTTAAGATAAGCAAGTAAGCAATCAGCAAAGAAGGCATTCCTAGCATACTGCTATGGGAAACAGCAGCACAGAATAAAGTGTCTACATTTCCCTGATCTACTGCTCCATGGAAAAAGGGGGAGGAAAGGGAAGGGGTGGGGGGGAAATACTATGATGCCCCAACACTACAGCTCATCACAAAGACCACACTGACACATGGAAGCCTCTATGTCAAGAGGAGTGCCCTAGGAGCTGCATGAGAAGCTGCATACCTAAGGGAAGCATAAAAAAAAAAAAAAAAAAGATGCAGCTTTTTTCCCCCCCCCTCTTCTCTTTGGTCAAAGCTTTCAAACCTCCCTTTGGCTTGCTCAGCATCATCATGTCAGAGAGCTGCTTCTTGTTCTCCTTAGAAAGTTTTTCACAGTGAGAAACGACATCCTGCAGAGAACAGAGAAGGACAGATTCCACAGTTAAATATTCCAAAACAAGAAACACTGGGAAAAGTTGCGCCTGAGAGGCTGCCTTCTTACATGTAGTAAAGTCAGAGGCAAGGTACGTCTGGGGCTGATGAAGGGGAATATCATTTGTTAGAGCAGTGAGTTCTTCATTCTGTCCCGAATTCCTGAGTTTGTTGACAACCCTGGAAGGACTAATCATTCTGAGCAGTGATTACTATCAGAGCTGGTAGCTGAAGATGCTTGAAAACACTTTTCTTTCTAAACTGGGCTTCAAGCCACAACCCATTTTCTATTTTGCTGCCTCACTGCCATTACATATTTTGAGAACGATCGCACTTTTTGCTGCCAGCATCAGCCCAAGAGCTGAAGCCTCCTTTGGAACTGAACTTTACTGCCTCAGTAACTATCAACTCTTGGCACCACTTTAGAAACATCATTCTAAACCATCTTCCCAACTATCTTGATGTTTTACCTCAAACTAGCATCATCTCTTGCAAATACAGATTCAAGGCATATTAGCATTATTCATTTGGCTGTACTTACTGAGAGTTCTATAGTCTTCTCATGCATTGATTGATCAGACTAAGGCTTACTATGCCAATTCTTACTATGCCATTTATCTAGGATTGAAGAACAGCAACAACAACAAAAACAACAACTAAAACTCATCTAGAGAGGAGTAAAAAGTCAGATACTGAATCAATTTAACAGCCTTTTACATAGTCTCTGAAATACTGCAGGCAATCTCTGTAACGCCTTCTGGCTTGATACACCCTGGTTATGGATGTTACAGGAAAGAATTCAACAGTAGGCCAGATAAAAGACTTTTCCACAGATAGCGCTTGTTGGAAATATCCAAATATTTTTTGTCAGGACAGTATCTCTGACAAAAGCAGATTTTAGTCACAATTGCATTGGCGAGCGTCTGGCAAGCAGGAGCACCCCTAAGGACACGGTGACAACTTTTGAGCCTTGTTTCCCCCTTTGCCTGTCCCCCTCCCGTTTCCCCACTGGCTGGGTACTCCAGGTTCACAATTCTATAAAAGTTTATAATATCTGGTGTCAGTAGCCATCCTGTTGTTTCCAAGATGTCTCAAGGGCTCTTCTTGTCATATTCATATGGCGATTTTCTTCAAAAGTCTTCATTAAACAAAGAGCACTGGCGAAGGGGGGGGGGGGGGGGGTGATGCCAGGCCTTCCGATGTGTCTTCAGGCACTTCCTTGGGCATGCCATGACTTGTTCTGGTTTGATCAATCTTGTGCAGTATATTCTTGCAACGTGTATGACAAAATATACATATATGCACCTATATACCAAGCATGCATTCCTGGGAAAGGTTCATCTAGACGATAAGTGATGTAAACTGTCAGAGATCCCCCCCAATTAAAGTAGAAAGACTCCCAAAAAGAACTGTAACAGCGGAGACCATGAAATAAAAAAATATTATCCAATTCTAATGCAGAAACAACATTTGATTCCTACAGCGCTACACAAAATGTTTACCAAGAAATACCCCCAAAAAAACCATCAGGGAGCCTTTTCTGCTTTCACTACCCCATCCCCGTGTGCTCACAGGTGATCCAAATGGATTTGATATGCCTTTCTCTGTTTATAGCCATGCCACTGGGACCAAAACCAGAAAACAAGCTCTCACTTCACTTCTCAAATTAAAGAGAAGCAATTACAATTCTGAGGTTCTAGACAGGAACAAACAGGGGGTCCACACACCAAATAAAGTGGGAACAGAGTGCAAAGGATTTACTTCACTTGCAAATATTTCAGTTACAACACTGGAGAAATATTTTTTTTCTGTTACTCTCCTGTAAATGTGCCCAACCTTACACTGAATAATCACACCATCTATTGTCAATTCTCCAAATCCCTAGACAAAGGAGAAGAGAGAGAGACTTTTACCCAGGCATGCTGAAAGTCATGTTGCCTCTCTTCAGCTCTTGAGGAATCACAGCAATAATACCATGTGATGATAAATTGCTAACATAAAGGACAATACAAAGTATGTTGTAAGTCTATCTCCAAAACACCTGACCAGATGGTGAAACAATATGAGAAGGTTTTTCAAACGTTTTTTCTCTGCAATTCTGCTTGAAGAGGGTTTATTGCTCATATAATGACAAAGAGAAGTAAATTATATACAGAGATAATTTGGGAGAAGAAAATATCTTTCAATAATCTGCAAAATGAAGAGAACATATCTAATTGTGTGGCAATTCTTTGTGTTGAACAAAACTAGTCAGTAAGCACACATAGAGAGAGCAACCGACAAGTATGAGTTTCAGACAGAATTTAGGGATGTGAGTGATTTCTGGCACTCATTTCCTCAAAAACTCATTCTGGAGTTGAATTCCTGACAAATCACAGGCCTTAGCCTGAATAAGACCTTCAGACACCCTTATCTATCCTATATATCTATATGTGAGCAGGTATTTTTTCAGTCTTACCTAGTGCTGGAAATGGTAGTATCTCATGTTTGCTTCATCAGTGTGATTCCTGTGGTCTATTTCCCATAGTCTTTGCAAAAGAGTTCTAGAGTAGCCCTGGATTAGTTCTTTTCCCACCTTTGTCTTGTTTGCAAACTGTTTCATATTTGAGTTGCTCTTGTTTTTGTAAGGAATGGTAGTAGTGACTGAAAAGGTGCTTTTTGAGCAGTTATGCTTCATGACTGGGTCCTGCTGGAAGAAGCTGACTCTAAAACTTTGTCAGGGTGGAGTTGAGTTGGTTGAGTTGGTTGAAAAATATCACGTGTTGTAGAGAAATGTTGGTGATAAACTAGCACTGTAGTAGGACTAAATACTTTCCAAGCACAGATTGCGTGCTACCACAGATTAGAAAAAAACAACTGAAAAAGGAATATAATATTATGTATTAACAATAAACTCCTCCCTGCTTGAAAACCAATAACAGTTCCTTGCCCTGGAGTAACTCCTGAATACCACCCAGACTTGCATTCATGGATTCAGCATCAGAAATTGCTCCAGCACACTGGATCTGAGTCTTCGAATTCTACTTTGAGTTGTAGTGTAATTCAGAACACCAAAAAAAAAAAAAATCTGTGACTGTTCCTTTCAAAACAAAATATATTAGAAGAAAACATACTCAGAAAACCAAAGACAGTAAACATCAAATGACATTTCCATGTAAAAGGCGTGCTTTTGGGATGCTTAGCATCTTCCTACTCACTATGCAAGTTCTATGAAGTACAGCAGCTTACCAAATTAAGTGTAATTTAATATTATATTAGCCATCATAAATCACATCATGACAAATTAAGTCTGTGTAACAAAAGTAACTGCAGATGGTCTGATTCAAACTCGCCCTGGATCATGACAGCATTCATGATGGCAGCACACTGCTGCTCAGCTCATTTAACTCAAAGGTAACTGTGGCATTTGTTGCTTTCAGAGAACATTGCTATGAGGGTACCAATCTCAGAGTGGTTCCTACAGCTACACTAGTTTGCTCCCAGAGCTCACCGGGCCACACCAGAGCATTCTAGGGCACACTGAAAACCTCTGGGTTTTCAGCAATACCTCCATGTCCATGCTACTTTTCCATTCATCACTGTTTGGAGGCTTAAGTATCATCGCGATCAGCAGATGTACGCCACACACTGGTTACTGCAGAGATGCTATTCTCTATTCCCGTGGCTGCCACTTGGATCAGTGCCGCAGTGAGCAGGGTGGGGGGGTGAAGAAGGGGAGAAAGTATGACATGGAACAGAATTTTATTAAAAAGTGTTGTACAGAGAAGTTAACAGGTCAATCCCGGTCAGAAGAACAAAATATATTAACACAGAAACATCAGAAACCACTGAAACACTCCAGGTATTGTTAAAATGCCTAAAAGCTAAAATGAAAATCTACTTCAAGGAACTTAGCAAACTGCAAAATAAGAGAAAGCACTTTCACTTATTTAAACTGCTAGTACAGTCCCGACTTCTTAAATAGTCTGATACTTAAAACAGCACACCAATGGCTATTCTTTCAAAAGTAGGTAATGTAACTTGAAGCCACATGCACTGTTTAGAAGCCCAAAGTTAAATTCATTAAGCGCAATTATTAGAATTTGACTTACATTTTCTTTTTACATCATGGAGTCCTTAGCAGTAGAGTTTTAGTAATTGACCAACCCAGCTTCGCTATGTATATTTTTTATAGTAAAGCCATTTTACACAGTAAAATGCTTTCAACCTTTTAGCACAAGCTTAAATTGGGTGGTGGGAATAGGGAGATGCTTGTGAACTCTTTGCCATTTGGCTGCAGAAGAACAGGACTATACCATTCAAGGCAGATAAAAACTAAGGACCCCAGGAACCAACCACAGCAAATCCTGTATACAAGGGAGCGACCGGGGTCAAACCTCAGGTTAGAAATATAAGACTTCTAAGGGATTCAAGACTTAAACTGCCCCTCAGCACATGTGGCAAGGGTTTCTTTACAGCTATTAAGCTAATTTAACCTAATAAGAATGAAGCTAAGTGAAGTGAAGAAACATCCTGAAAGAACTTTAGGTACAAATGAAGAGGCCATTTTTGCTTCAGAAAGCAGAAATATCATAGTTCTGTAATAAAAACTGTTCTTCAGATAGCTGCCTCCTCTGACAGATCAAGGAATCAGTATTTCATAATTGTCTCTGAAGTCCCTCAAGAAAGATGCCTGGGAGGAAGGCTGTCACTAGAAGAGCTCTTCAGTTTTCCTTAATTAGAACTGCCTGTCAGATGACAGATAACTAGTTCCCTAACAAAGATAATGCTTCTCTCCAACCTTCCACCCCGAAGACCCTTTAATATAATACGGATTTTTGTCTCATTGGAAGAGTTTGACTTTCTCAACAAAAACTCACTACTCACACGACTGAACTTCAAGAAAGGATGTGCAAACAGATTTGTAAACAGTAATACGTGATTAATAGAAATACAGTATGTCATACACATTTTCCTTTTTTAACATAACAAAACCTTGTCAAACACAAGGGCACAAGAGACTAGTTTAAAACTAAAGCAATAGTAGAAAACCGTCATACAAAATTAGGAAATGGTGCATCCTTAAGCATGCTTCAGTCTAGAACTCTAGAGATCCCCAAGAAATAAAGAACATGGCATAGCAATAATGAAATAAGAACAGTTAGGACTAACCCCCATCTATTTCAGGACTGTAAATCAGTTCTAAAAGTCTACACTTCTATACACACTACTTCACTGCAAGCCATTCACTCATTCTCCAATGTCACTAGTTCTTAAATTTAAGAATATCTATTACAAAAAGTATGCTGCTTTAATGCATGCAGATTGAAGGAGTCCATATGCTAGTCTTTAACCCCATGTATATCTTCCTTTAAACTCACAGGAATTGCTCTGAGCAGGGTACACAGTATACAGTCTCTCTGACATTTAAAACCAGAACACAGTTTGTGTTAGGAAATATGCATGAAGATAGAGAGTTGGGGCACTACTGCCATGTGATAAAGAAAGCACGGGGTCATGCCATTATCACTAACTCCCAGAGAACAACTCTGGGTAATAGAGCTTATGGATTTATTTTTATTTATTTATTTATTTATTTTTACAGAATTCACCTTTTCAGTGGCATATAGTCCACATTCTGTCTGCCCTGCTTACAGATGTTTGTTTGGTTATGAAACATTAAAACGGGAGAGAACTGACTGAACTCAGCAGTTATATGACTATATTCAATAAAATAGTTGTGTACTTTATGGCAGAGTTTGGAAATTAATGGCAGTATATGTGACTTGGCCAGCAAAATCATTTTGCATGAATTTATACAGTCCCTACCATATGGCACAGTTCTGACTAGTGACTACAGGACTTCACTGTTTTTCTTCAACAAGCAAATTCCCCAGTATCACCATACTAATAGAGTAGTATACGAAAACAGGCTAAAAAAAAAAAAAAGGTCTCTTGTAGTTAGCAAAAATAATACGCAGTACCAACGATCAACCATGTTGTGACACAACTAGAATTAGAAATAGGTAAGTCAGAAGTCCCAGCTCCATAGCTGGGTTACTATCATGCTCAGTTACATGACAAGTACTGTTACATGACAAACAGTTACATGAGATGAAACAGATACAGGGACTACAGAATCCTGCAGCCAGGATTCTTCTGGTACACGTGCAGAGAAAGAAGAAAACCTGGACTGAAATAAAACTAATTTCAAAGTGGCTTATTAAAGATATGAAGTTTTGGTTAGGGGAAAAAAAAAAAACACAAAAACACAACAGTTCTGATGAACTGCACGATTTCTAAGTTGACATTGTTCACAGTACGTGTTATTGAACTTCCCTGTAATCCAGTCAAGGATATGTCTGCCAAAGGAGATTTCTGCTGTAGAATCCAGAAAGAGGAGCTGCACAGAAAATGGCTACTGTTGCAGTCTGTGGACATACTGGATTTACCTTAGAACCTAGAAGGACCACTAGTGTATTTGTTTCAGTCAATTTTCTGACTGCTAAAAGTAATACCACCTTATCACATGTGACACTTTAACAGCTTGTCATTTTAGTAATTCATACACAGCCTATAACTGGATCCCTTTTCCAAGCGTTAAGCCAAATTTGATTGAAAGTATAGTCAAATTCAGTAAATCAAAATTCACTTGTGTCCTTAATGCACTGATTTTCTTGTATAAACATTTTTTCCCCTAAATTAAAAAAGAAAAGGGAAAAAACCCTACAATATTTGATACTTAAGGCTATGCAATATTACTAGCTTAGAAAACAATTTGTTCTTTAGTAAAACAAACCAACCACTTTTTCTGCATTTCAAATAGTCTCTCGTTATCAGGAGAAAACTGAATAATCTTTCAATAACATCTACTTTTAAGAGTCAACTCTTTGAAAGGGTAGATAATAGCAGGACAAGGGGAAATGGTTTTAAGTTGATAGAGGGAAGATTTAGGTTGGATGCCAGGGGAAGTTCTTTACTATGAGAGCGGTGAGATGCTGGAACAGCTACCCAGAGAGGCTGTGGGTGCCCCGTCCCTGGAAATGCTCAAGGCCAGACTGGATGGGGCCCAGGGCAGCCTGGTCTAGTATTAAATTTGGAGGTTGGTGGCCCTGCCTGTGGTGGGGGGGTTAGAGCTTCATGATCCTTGAAGTGCCTTCCAATCCAAGCCATTCTATGACTCTATGAAAAACAGAACATAAAAGTATCTGTGGTAATTGCATTTTGCCAATAATCATAGCCTGATGTCTAGGATACTCACACAAGAATTCTGTATTGCTTAGGAATCCAAAAAACGGAATGATTGAAACATTAAACTGTAGCACCATTAATACTTATTTTCCTAAAACATCCTAAGAACCAAAACAAAATCAAAACAGAACAGAAACATTGTGCTTACATTGCATTGATAGAAAACAATGAGTTGGTCATACTTGTGTCTGTACTTCAGTAAAGTCTGGCCACATCTATAGTTCTACTGGAATGGTATTGGAAAAGGTCACACTTTGCTCAGCAGTTTTCTGAATTTCATTCATCCTGTTTCCTTTTGGGCTTTTTGGGATTCCGAGATCGGCTTTTTGCTTTGCAGAGTGGACATATTGGTGCATTCCGATGAATTTGTTGGTGACAGGATAAGCAGGCCTGAAATGCAATATTGCAACCTTTTATTATAAACATTTAGGGTGGCACAGATACATTAGTTATTGGGTATCATATTCTAAGATGTAGTACAGAATAACAAAGACTTCTTGCTTTCAAAGGCAAATCAATGCCAATTTTTATTTCCAGGTCTCTGAAAAACAAGACCACATTGTTTCACATTGAAGTGAAACTGCATCTCAGCAAACACATGGTTTGGGCCTGTTTTTGTTTGTTTTGTTTGTTTTTAATAATTTCAGCACTAAATTTATTTTTGTTTAAGCTTTCCACATGTTTTAAAGATGTCTACATGAGTAACATCTCACTGGGTCACAAGTTACAATGAAAACTGATTGCAGTTTCACAGAATTCAAGGCAGAGAGGGTGATTAGATGAATTCTACACATTTAACACAAGACACAGCATTCTACTGTTCTGTTTCATACTAAGCCCTTTAACTTCCATTTGAATGAAGCGTACTGCTCTCAGAAAGGTTTTTGCTGACCTAACCCTAAACATGAAGTACATAACTATGAAGTATACTTACCTCAGTTTAACCCCCTAGTCAGTGAATCTTTAGAACCTGAGTGGGATAGATACCCCCATAGAATTTTATTTTTTTATTTTTTTCTACTGACTACAGAAAGAGATGAGTGTAACTGCTGATGGGATGTAGTACACCTCTCTTAAGTGCTTACGGTTAGGCTGAATTAATCCACACATTAGTCTTGCACTGCTATGGAGCGTCTCAAGTCATAAATTAGTCAAGTAAAGCAGAGCCTTGTCCTTAACCCTTGATGACTGCTGCTACTAGTTTAAGTCTACTGGGGTTGTTACTGATATGAACCCCTGCAGAAAAGATCAGAATCAAGACAAGTTGTTTTTCATTTTGTAAATACTGATCAAGTTTATAAGCACTGCACATTCCAGTGACACAAAAGAAAAAACAGCACATTCAATTTCCTAACCTTCATTGGAGGTGGTTGTTGTCTGAACGTTGCTGTCTGTCTGGTATCTTGCTTCCTAGCCACTTGCAGCTGTTGGGCAGCTGCTGCAGCTGCAGCCAGAGACTCTGGGATGGGAGGCTCCTGTGGTTCTGTCTGCCATTCAGCTTTCTGCTTTTCAAAGTAGCTAGACCAATAAATAAATAAATAATTTAAAATAAGCACCTTCTGGACTACGCCATTAGTATGGAATGTGTCATCTTAAGGTATAATGATTTTTATTTTCATGTTATGTTTCTCCTTCATTAGAGTCAAATTGCCTATGTTTAGACACTTTTAGTCTGTAAACATAACTGTGAGTATTTTCCTTTCCATTTGTACACATCAGATAGATTTCAGAAGAATGGCAACAACTTTCAGTTTCTAATGATTAAAATTAGTTTCTAACACCTTGATCTATAACTGAATATAAATCTAATAGGCTATAAAATATAATGTACATACTTACCCTTTAATAGTGTTAGATTCACTTATGAAAATCTATTTTTACATATTATTCTATTAAAGTTAATATTTTAATATAATAGATTTATATATTCTTTGTAGTTTCAAGCTGCTTTCAATAGAAAACTGCATTTCTGAAAAAATCCAATGTCTCTTAAGTCCTTTCTTCCATCTGCTAACAAAAATAAAATGGTAAAATAATCAGTAGAATCAAAAAATGGTGTAAAGCCAGACAGCATTTGCTTTGGAGACTTACTCAAGGGATAGTTTCTCTTCTTCCTCACACAAGTCTGGTAGCCTCTGCAAGCCCAGTGTCATTCGCAAAGCATCTACGTGCTCCTTTAGGGGTTTGTATTCCTCATGCAGGCGACGAGTAGATTCCAAGAGTTTATTGAGATCATTCTCAGACTGCTTGATAGTATTCTCCATCTGAAACAAGGATGAATATGTTTTAAAAGGACTATTCTTTCGACAGCTCTCTGAGCAAAGAAACTGTGTCAAAAAGAAAAGGTTTTTCTCACCCAAGTTAGAAGAGATTGGAAACAACACAATAGTCAAGCAAAGAGTTTTGGTCAGAATTAGCAAGCTAAGAAAATGTTCCTGTTTCTCTTACTGCAGTAATGGAAATGGAAAAAGAGGCAGAAAAAGACTATGTTAGAGAAAAGAGAGAATGAAACTTACTGAGAAAAGTTATGCAACTGGGTAGAGGAACAGAAACTTCAAGTGAAAAATATCTGCAGTCAGTTCATCCAGAGCATAGCTTGCGCTTGCTTGTAATGTGAGAATGCTTCATCTCAGGTGCAAAGCACAGATACCTTCACAGCTAAAAATCACTGTACAGTCACATCAGTGCCCTAACGTAATGAACTCTCCACTTAGCTCTTCTAACTGATTAATATTCTTTCCTTATAAGCTGTTTTTCTCTTATTTGCATTAATTTCCTTCAGGCTGGTGCTTCTTACTGTACTGAAGTAATGTCTAGTGGTTCCACTCAAAGTGGAAGATCATCTCTTTCTAACAGTTTGACAAATATCACATATTTTCCTAAAATACCTTTTCTTCCAAAATAAAAAACAGTCAAAAATGCCAACTAACTGCCTCTCGCTGCTAAATGAGAAAAGACTAAAAAAATCATTTTCTATAGGACTGCCAGAATGAAGTTACTACAACTACTGGTGAAATTCTACAATGGACTTGGTCATCTAGCCCCTTGATCCAAATGCCTTCCATGCTAATATCATAAAATAGCTCAGCCAAAGCAGACAGGGGAAAAAAAAAAAAAGACTTCTATATTAAATTTACTTTGTAGGACCCTAGAATGGTGTTGCGTTGTAAAGTCCAAATAATTGAACCAGTAATCATACACTGACACATGCAACTCTTCAACTTGCAGCCTTATTCACATCCAACTATCACAGACTGTCTGCATCAGGACTGTTGCATACCACATTAATATCAGCATGGATCAGACGCAGCTCCTCCACATGTGCCATCTTCTCTTGCAGCAGAAGGTCCATTTCTTGTTTGTATTCTTTCAGATGCCTCTCCTCAGACTCCAGGGCTTCAAACTCTGCTTTTAGACGTGCCTTTATTTTTTCCATCTGCAAAGTCTTATTTCTGGATCCCAATAATAATTACAAATACAAAGGAACAACAGTAAGTAATTGCAAAATATTTTTGTGAGGCATCACATTGTAGGTGAATAAATGCATTAAGTAGGCATCAGTAATAGACACAGGTGAAAGATAAGACTTATCTAGAACCTTTCACATATTTGTAAATGTTTCTGCACACATTCTGCATTCCAATTCTTTTTATTTTAATTTTTTGCCAACCTGTAATAAAAAACATTTAGAAACCTAGTTCATACCCCTGTCTTCAGAGCTACACATCAAAGGGTGTGTGTTTCAGTCATCAGACATCTTTAAGAAGCAGAACAGCATACTGCTGTCATGATCCAGCAGTTTTCCAATTTGTCGAGCAGAGTAAACAGCATGTTCTTGCTCTTGGTCACACTGGTGACATGTTAGTTATTTTCTCTGTACCGGAAGTCAGAATATGACAATGACATAACCGATAAGCCAAGAACACTTAAACGTTTATAAGAACAGCCTACAATATCACTTTTCAAGCACATAATAAAGAGTTCTAGGATCCCTTGCTTCACCTTTTATGAAAGAAACAAGAATGAATAAAATTCCTTTTTTGTCACGCAGCACCTACAACAACTATCTCCAGATTTGTTTCTGAGTTCATTACACAGTAAACTTCCCATAAACAATGTAAAAAAGGGCAGGGGAAAAGGGAGTTTGTGTTCGTATTTAAGTTTCCTAGCCCTCGCATGAAGTGGAACAAGTTTGATTCAATTTCAACATAAGCAGTAAGGCTGACTAGAATGTACTCTGTAAATTACAGGAAGCTGACTATCAGAGGAACAGTAAAATCTAAGAACATGGATTTCACACCAATCCTAGAAAAGGGTGCATGACTTCCTTTCCCACAATGCACAGACTTTGAGAAGGCCCTGTTTTAAGAAAAGCATCCTTTCTTGCTTTTATTGCATCAAATTGCACAGTTAGAAGCGTATTCTACTTATCTGCAGGGGCACATCAGAAGTACAAGCAGAAATCCTCCCTCTATTCTGCTTGCTTAATAGCAAGATCCCACCATTACACTAATGGCACAGTACCATCTCAAGTCTTCCTAGTTATCCTCGCTTTAACAGAGTTCCTGTTTCGCTCATTCTAACAAAATTTTAGAGCTAGCTTGAGGACTGTTCTTTGAAGTACATGATAGATGCCTATAATAGATTCTATTCTTTGACGAGAGCTCACCCTCAGTCACCCTCCTTCTTGAGGATGCTCACACTGTGACTGTGAATCCTCTCGGTCCCCCTGTTCCCATTTTCCTCAATTAGTGCAACATATGCTTATGCCCCAAGTTTTTGTAATCCTTTACTGACTGCATGAGACAGCACTGTTAGAGGGAATTGGCACAACAGGCTTTCACCAACTGCTGAAGACCATGGCAGAAAGCTGGCTCAGTCCCTGGGACAACCAACTGCAGCCATTTATTCCAAGAATTACAGCTTCAGTTGTTCCCTCTCTCACTTCAGGAGCTTATGAAGCTGCAATAGATAAAAATAGTATCATAAATAATTTTGCCAGTATGATGGATATTAGGAAGAATTTCTTCTCAGATAGAATGGTTAGGCATTGGAAAAGGTAGCCCAAGGAAGTGGTGTACGTCACCCATCCTGGAGGTGCTCAAGCAAAGGGCACATGCAGTACTTAAGGACATGGTTCAGTAGGCAATATTGGTGGGGTAGACAGTTGGACTAGATGATCTTAGAGGTCTTTTTCAACCTTAGAAACTTGATAAGGAATGAAAAGTAAGGTGAAGATGGCATGTCACATAGCTAGAGGAGGAGATTACCTAAATATGTAAAGTTTCTCAAAATATACACTGTATGACTTTAAGAAAAAAGCCTCTGCACAAAAATGAATTGCACTTACACTTACCCAATTTTTATAGATGAATAAATCAATTTTGAAATTGGATTTATGGACAAACATTTATTTGGCAAGTTTCCCCCTCCCATTTGCTATACAGCAATACTTACTAGCCATATAAATATTGGAGTTATATTAGCAAAAGAGATCACTGCTATCCTCCATTTTATACGTGGAAATACCCCATGAAAAGTATAATCCAAACACTTTATGCTTGTTTTCACCAGACATCATTTATTTAAAGCACTCATTTAGTAGTGGCAGCTTTGATCACTGAAACTAGGAGGACTTGTTCCAGATTTCCACTCTTGTTTATGACACGCATTCACCTAGCAGGATGGAAAAAGATTACCATCCACACTGTTACTAGGTACTGACAGCCATCCTCTGCCAAACTGCTACACTAATTGAGTTGCAGGGGATCATTTTAGTTCAAATGATTAGCTTCTGGTATCAGGAAAGAAAAAGTGCACACAACTAGAGCCCTTTATATTAACATCAGGTAACCGACAATGATGCTTCCAAACAAAAAACAATATTGTGATTTCTATACTGCCTAATGAAATCTGCTCCCTTGTTCTTTACCCTTCTGTTTAAGTTCATAGACAGCAGTGTCAACAGCAGTAACTAATTGTGTCCCAGTATGACATTAAGCAGTGAAGCTGGCATCTGCTGTGAATAAGTTCACACACACCCTCTGATCTTCTCCTGGTCAGAACACAGCCTTCACACATTTGCTTAATTTTACAGCTACAATTAAGTTAATTTACCTAATGCATATCAAGAAGTATGTGCAGATCTGTCTGGACTGGGAGGTTTATACTTCACTGACAGCAGTAATTCCATACTATTTGTGTATATTTGTACACATCTAGGAAAGTAGGTTTTCAGAATCAGATGCTAGAATCCCATCAAAAACCCACCTGAGCTGCCTTTAATATATGACAGAGAGCACCAACAGAAATAAGCAGTTTCTTTTATTTAAATAGCAAGTTTCTTTTTCCTTTGCCTGTAGAATAGTACCCTGAATGCAAATTAAAGCCTGCCAAATTTATCAAACGTGTATTTTCTTTGTAAGCATAAAAGTCTCATAGTTATTTTGAATGAATTTCTTCACAGAATGAAAGGATATTTTAAATAGGTAGTTTTTTGACCACATTTTGTGAAAGGAAACTCAAAATTGACATTAGTGCCTCAAGCAGGATTTTTATTTGTTTTAATTTATGTTCAAGCAAATTTATTAATACATCATCATCTAGTAAAGCTATTCATGTCACATTCAGCATCTTATACCATAAACTAATCTAAAAATGTCTTAATTGCAGTGTTAATGTACTACTTAAATACATTATCAGAAAACAGAATGCGCCATTTAATTAGATATTTAAATTCAGTGTTATAATATATAAATTGGACATCAAATAGGTCATATCTACACCTATATTTTAAAAGAGCATGCCTAATATCTGAGTAGAAAAGCACTGTTCTTACTCTGCAATGCATGTACTATCCCATCTTTTTCTACATGTAATCTTGGAATGCTAGAATATTTTTGCCTGATTTTTGTTCATCTTCATCGTATAACATGAAAAAGGCAAAGGCCCATACACTGTTTCCTCCTTCACCTTTTTACATCGGTAAAGAGTGCTTATTAAAGGTGCTTGTACCAAGCAGAAAGACACCTCCGCAGCAACTTTTGTGCAGAGCCAGGCAGCAGATCCTAAGTCCATTGCCCGTAATGCAAACATACCCACTGACAGCCTTCCTTCAGCTGGGAACATGCCCCAAAACACTTCTTGCCACTTGAACGGTTATCCATCACCAGCTCACCCTTCAACTCTCAGCTTCATTTCAGATTGCTGCCTGCACTTTGTAAGATATTCTAGCTTTGGATTTTTAATGTCTGCATTAATTTATGCTAAATATTGACAGTTTAGGCCTTACCTGAATATCAGTGTCCTAAGTCCAAGAATAACTATGTCATACCTAAAGCTTAGAAAAACATACCTCTGAACAAACGATGCCATGCATTGGTGTCTATGATCCCTTCCTCTTTCAATGCTTCCTGTTAGATGTGCTGTATGGAGAGCACCCTATACAAATTCCTGTCGTATTACATTGCACAGAACATCAGAGCAAGACAGCTGCTTGCCTTTGTAGAAGATCGTCCAGATGATGACAGAAAAAGCCTCGTGTCCTTGTTTCCCTATCCATCACCACCACAACACTGTCACCCCGGCACACAGCCCTGATCATCTCTTCAGAGTACTAGTCAGAAACAGCAAGTAGAAAGGCTTCTGCTATCTTTCCCTGCCAGTCTTAGGCACTGATTGCTTCACAGGCTCAGATGCTTCTGCCTCTTCCAGCGGACACACGCACTCCATGCTTTCCTGCAGGCCGCAGTCTCGGGGCAGTAGAGACTCCTCTGAGCAGCCCCACGACCACCCACAAGCTTCCGCCCAGCCGCACTCAGCCGTCCCAGTCCTGCTCAGACACCCACTCCATGCCGTTCTTTGGGGCACACCCATCCTCAGCTTTCCGTGACAACCCCTTCCTATCCCAGCCTTTTAGGGTTCCTGCCGGCGGGGGGAGGATGGTGCAACTGCATGAGGCATAATAGTAAATTTACAAGAGAGACTTAGGGATGAGAAATTGTAATCCAAAGTGTTTAAGAGAAAGCACCCACAGCCGAACACCTCTCCCGCAGCTGCACGGGGCTGAATCTGACTTCCCCACCCACATGCTTTTCCTTCTCGTTATGGTATTACCGAGCTAATTCTCTGGAAACCTACGATCATTGCCGCCGTTTCCTGTACATTCCGTCGGCATTTCCCAGCTCCAGATGTGCCTTTTCTAACTAGAAAAATTTATTTTTAGCTCTTATCATAAAGCTTGGGATGGTTTTCTTTCCCTCAGTAGCACAATAGCTACTTTCAGGTCGATCCAACTACTCTACTTCCCCGAGAAAGCTGCTTCACGTAACTGATGCAGCACAAAGCAAACATACCTGATCTCCTTGATGCTCTCGAGTTTGCACATGATCTCTTGCTCATCTGCCATGCTTTTCACTCCCGATTTAAATCTACAGTGAAACGTACAAAATGCCAGAGGGAAAAAAAAAAAAAAAGAAAACACATACAATAGATACAACGTAGTCACCCCCTCCTAGCATACGATCTCTGAGCCTGTGCGGTAGGCTCTAGTGGGAACTATGGGACTTAGAGTCCAGCTTCCTTAAACTGCTTAGGCAGACAGTCGGCAGAAAGACTACAACACCCACAATGCAAAGCACAGTTTCCCCCCCCACACACACCCTTCTTCCTGCAAGTACATTTTAAATCAGCTTGTCACACCTCATTATGTCAAAGGTTGTTAGGAGTGCAAAGAGGAAATGAGGTGCCCTCCTGAAGTCTGTGCAATATTTAACATTTCATTAAAATCACGGAATAAGCACTAAGGGATCATTTGATGTGATGGCAATTTTGAGGTACTTTCCCCTTTCGCCCCCAACCAAAGCATGCAATAGCCATTATTGCCACTATGCTGCTTTCTCCCAGGTGTTCTGACTTAGGAGTGCATCTGCAGTTCAGTAGAGACATCTTATTCTTTGGGATTTTCTTCTCTATTTCTGCCACTATTCATAGCATTTTTAGTTTTGAAAAAGAAAAACAGTATGCGAATGCCAGGTTGAGAAGAGCAACCACTTGCCTTTCTCAGGACATTCTAGCCATGCATATCAGAGCACTTTACAAGGATTGTTGAATAGACTTCCAGCCATTCCTCACACAGGTTAATTATTTTCCTTCAGTTTCCGTTGTGAACAAAGCATCAGCTTATTTTTTGAAGACAACAGTTTCACATCTCAGAACCTGGAAAGATTTTTTTCCCGAGGGATCCACAGAGTAAATTCCTGATTCTTCACCAGTATACCCAAGCAATTACTTAGCAGTTCCCCAGTTTTTATGGTCACGCTGGGTTGAAAGATCAGTACATTACAACAAATGAAAGCTCAAGGCCTACACAGCAGGGAAACTGGATCATAGAATCTTCAACTTAAGTATGTTTATGTGCACAAGCATCAGTATCATAGTCTAATGAATACAATGGACCACTCATCAGTCAGTAGCATGAGGTCAATGAGCACAGGGCAATTAAGTGGGATATATTATCCGACTGTTATATATGGAAGGCAAATAAAAATGGACATAACACAGAGGAAAGCAGCAAGATTGGTAAGAGTTTGGGGGAACATGAAAGGCATCTGAATATGACAGTGTGGCCAAAGTAACATGGCACTTGGTTGATCTGCCTGAGTCAAGATCTATGGTCACAGAACGAAATGTCTTGAGTCTGCTGCATACACAGTTGCAGACTAAAGGAAAACCAGTCCCCCTCACATGTGACTGTGCCTGAAATACTAGCAGACTGGAATATGAGGTAATAAGCAGAGTGAGCCACAGAGGGTCATGCTCTGACTCCAGCTCTGAGCAACTCGGGATGAAATAGATAGAGCTCATAATAACAAAAGTCATCCTCTCTGTAAAAGCTGTCAAAAAAGTTTTCATAGCAAATAATCCACTAGTCACATGAGAAAAGTCTACAAATTATTTTATTTAATAAGCCAAACAGAAAGGCTTGGACAGATTTCAGTAAAGTTTCTGACTACAGAGTGTTTCAGTAGGAAAGGACATTTGGACAGTAGAGGACTCACCGTATCATTCTTAACTGTTTACATAACTTTGTCCACATTAACCCATGTACTGCAGATCCCTGCTTTGAGGCAGGGGTTTTGCAATGATTAGCGATGAGTTATGTGGCTTATAGCCTTCTATTACAACAACCTGCTTCTTATCACCTTCTTCAGTGTCCTCTCAGACATTCCCTCTTGGGGACTGGATGAGCTATCACACACAAACATGAATTCAAGTATCCACAATACGTTTTCATGACAGAGAAAGCACTCAAAGGCCAGAAAATGAAAGAATGTGTGAGAGAGGAGGAAAACCCATCACCAAGAATTACTGAGAATGAGACAGGGTGGGCAGCCAGAAAGTTTGTCTGGAGAAGGGATGAGGCGCTAGATTCGTATGGCTGCTTGGAAGGCTGGAAAACAGATCTGAAAAAACACCTAATCTGGAATTTTTGTTTGTTTAGGGCTTCAAAGGAGTAACTCCCATTTATCTGTAAATATTTATACACCCATTCATTTAATTTGAAGAAATTGAGCTGTATTACCATTCAATTTCTTAAGTATTTATATCAAATATTGTCAAGAACTTTGTCATGTACTGAGTGTAGTTGAGGAATCATACAGTTTTCTCTTACACTCAGCTGAGCTAAAATAAAAGCTATTAAAGAAGTATCACTTGTTTCCTTTGGAAATGACATACACAGTTCAGAACAGACACGAAGAAACTACTAAGAAACCAGGCACAAAAATTAAAGCAAATGAGAAAACTGTAAAATATTCTGTGTAACAAAAGGAATTCAGGTTTGCAGCAGGAAAGGTGACAGGTTGGCATCAGGTCATTCATGAAAACTCTCATGATCACTTGTGTATGACATTAGAACCAGTACAGTACAGCTCCCTGCTTACTTTTTTCACTGAAAAAAATATATTTAGTCATCTTTAAGTGTTAACATTTGTGCAAAACTACAAAACATTAGCTTTAGAATAACAAAAGGAAGAAACAATCCCTAGAAGGATTCAAAAAGAATTAAGGCTTAAGGCAGACTATTTCATAACAACAGAGTAGATATCCATTGCTTACAGCAGACTTTAAATCAGTCTCTAGATAAACAGTAATCTTTTGGAGCATGCAATTAGCTTGAGCTCTGCATCCACATGAAATCAGGGCCTGCTGCGGTAACAAACATATCCTACTGTTCTCTCAGCTGTGAAATCATCACATCTGTCTTCCCTATGCTTCCTATGAAGTACAGCAAATTTGCTTTGCATATTCTTTCAACTCATGCTGGTTCAGGAAATGGGGCTTTTTTTTTTTCCTATCCTCATCAATGAATAATATGGACTTTTGTATAGCTTCTATGTAGCTTCTACTACTATTGCTACTCTATTACAGTCAAATTTATGAATACCTTCTCAGCGTAACTTTTAGCAAAGTGACAGAGAAGAGAGGAGGATGTACTTGCACCATTCCTATCAGTTGAGGTGACCAGGTGAGGAAAAGCATGAGGGAAAAACGATTTATCAGTCTTCTGGTGCTTGTACACTCTGAGATCCCTGGTGTAATTGCAAAGTAAAATCTGGATGTCATGAGGCATGTTACTCTAAGGGCAGAGCAGAGGACCAAGAATCTGTACAACCAGATCACTCTTTCAGCTCCGATGTTAATACTCGCAGTTCAAACACATTCAAGCTGGCGGCACACAGCTTTTGTTTCATGAACTGGGACAAGTGCCTTCATATATATGTTTTCACATTTCATTTTATATAAAACAGGTAGTTCTTCACGTGCTCTGAAATCACAGCAGTGTTGTATCATGCCTATTCTGGTGCTATCTACAAACTTAAATATGGGGAAATAAATAATTGTTCTCTTTCAACATACAGCTATTATTGTTTGTTTGTTTTTCAACAGAAACTGAAGGACTTACACACGCAACTGCAACTGAAAAATAAACTTTCTGATTTTCCAGTCCTGAACACTTCAACCTTATTCGCATTTGAACCTTTAAGACCAGGCACCAGTAGACATACACTACAGGCAAAAATCAGTACCACCATACTACTCTACATACTGAGCACAAGCTTGAACTTCATTGCATTTAAAAAAATTTAATTTTTTAAATTAAATTTAATTTAAACTTAAATTAATTTAAAAAAAAAAAAAAAAACTTCTTCAGCCCACATACTGTTATCACTGCAACAAGGAGCACAGAACAGTTCCAATTGCAAGAATGACTTCTCTCCCCCACATTTAACACTCTAACACAGTGGAAAGGGCAGCAGTAACAGCAGAGCAGCAAAATCCTATACTGCAGCAACAACTTGCACAAATTCAATAGCACAGAAATAAAGGAAAGAACTTACTTACCTTCAAAAGGCCTGTTACTCAGGGACCTCCAGCAAAATAACCTCACTTCCACTGCCAACCCTTAAATGAGGGCTGGGAAGGGGTGGATCCTGCCCCCACCCTTTCCATCACCCAGATACATTGCATGCACTGAGCCCCTCTGAGCTAGCCTTGTCTTCCCACTGGGTGCTCCATTGCTGCTTCAGGCTGTGACTCAGCATCTCCACTACACCGCTTTTGTAATCATCCTCACTACAGTAATTAGTTTCTACAACGTTGTATAATTTACAATGCTGGATGTAACGGTGACCTTTTTTTTTCCCCAGTATGTTCTGGATTTAACATGTTACTGCATATCTTTTTATTTATTCACTATTTTCTTTAAAAAATGCTATTACATCCCGTGTTCTTTCCTCATTACAGAAAGCTTATACTCATCATCCCATCTGCTGGACTTTTTCCATGCACGTAGAGGGGAAATATTATAAGTGAAATGTTGTTTTCAGGATGATTTGGGAAGCCAGAGGCAGTCACAAGCAACGCTGACAGGTGCAAACAGCATGCCAGCTCTGAGATCTTAAGATCATTTTATCAGCTCTTGAAGCATTGGTGATTTCTTTGGCTAATCCTTCAAAGTACGCTGTGAGAACATCCATCAATAGCTTAGGTCTGGCAGTTCACACTCCTGCATTATGCTATTCTGGGCACATTTCAAAGGTGGGCCTAAATATGTCTAAATTTCACAGAAACACAGAATTGCAGGGATTGGAAGGGACCTCAAGAGATCATAGAGTCCAACCCCCCTGCCAAAGCAGGTACTCTACAATACGTGGCACAGGTAGGCATCCAGCTGCGTCCTGAATATCTCCATTGAAGGAGACTCCACAACCTCCCTGGGCAACCTGTTCCAGTGCTCCATCATCCCTCTCCTAAAGAAGTTCTTCCACATGTTAGTACAAAACTTCCTGTGTTCAAGTTTTAGGCCATTAGTCCTTGTTCTATCGCTACGCTCAAGAAGAGACTGGCCTCATCCATTTGCCTCCAACCTCCCTTCAGGTATTTATAAACATTTATCAGATCCCCCCTCTGTCTGCCTTTCCCCAGGCTGAGCAGATCCAGGTTACTCAGCCTTTCCTCACGCGGGAGATGCTCCAGGCCCTTCACCGTCTTTGCGGCCCTCTGCTGCGGGAGGAGATCCCTGTCTTTTTTGAAACCGGGAGCCCAGAACAGGACACAACAGTCTGAACACAGCCTCCCCACAGCAGAGTAGATGGGGAGGATCGCTTCCCTCGATCTGCTGGCCCACTCTCAGTATTCAGTCACACTCCCAGAATTCAGTCACGTCTTTTATTTCATCTTCCACCCCACTCATCTGCAGAACTGGAAAAATGCCTCAGTGCATGTCATCCTTCCCCCAGCCATACTGATTTCAGTAAGGGCACTAGATAGCCTTTTTCCCCTTCTTTTGTGCAACTCGAGCGCATCAGCCACTCGAGGACTTATTTCCAAGGGACTCGAGCTGTAAGACGTTGGTTACGGGCAAGAGAATACCCGAACGGCGGCCTTCCTCGCCAGAACGCGCCCGACAAGCGCCGCAGCGCCCAGCAGCGCCGCGCGTGACTGGCGCCGCGCGCGCCCGCCGCTCGCCCCGCCGGCTGGGGCGGGACAGGCGCCCGCACCGCCCTCGCGCCGGGCGGGAGCGGGGGGCTGCGC
>JAPSGF010000202.1:37607-87570 GCA_035772895.1 Perdix hodgsoniae
CCTGCGGGCGGGCGGCGCGCGCGCTGCCTGCGGGAGCGCGCGGGCGCCGCGAGGAGTCGGGCGCCTGCAGCAGCGGGGGCTGGGCGTGGTTGCTAGGCGACGGCGCCCGGGCAGCGGCGTTGGCCCGGCGGAGATGAGGCGGAGGCAGCGGCCTCCGCGCTCCCGCCGGCGCTGAGCCCTCCTGCCGCTCCTTCCCCCGTTTCTCCCCGTCCCGTCCCGCCCGGGCTTCGCCGCCCCCTCCCTTCAACCCTCTTCCCTCTCCCCTCGCTCCAGTCCGTCCTTCCCCCTCCATGCGGCGGGAGCGGTCGGCGTGGGGCCCGTGCCGCGGCCGCGCCGAGCCCCGCCGTCCCTCGCTTTTCCGCCGCCAGATTCCGCAAGGAGCCACGGGCGGCGTCTGCAGCGACGACAGCGGGTGAGGCCCCGGCTGAGGAAAGGGGTGGCGAGGGAAGCCGCGGGGCGGCCGGAGGAGCGGCGGCACCCCGGCGGTGGCGGACGCCCTTTCCCGGCGCGGCACGGGGGCTCTGCGCGTCGCGAGAGGACGGTGGGGCGCCCCCTGCTGCCCGCCGGCGGCGTCCGGGCTGGGCCGCGGCCGAGGCGCGGCCTTCCGCCGCCCGCACGCCCGGCACGAGCCGGGTGAGCCGTTGCTCCGCCGCGCTGCGGGCTGCGGGCGGCCGCTTGGCCTGCCGCCGCCTCTTCCCGACGGTGCCGCCGGCTCTGCGCGCTCCATCCGCTCCGCGGGCGCCGTGCGGAGCAGGCCGGCGCGGGGCCGTGTGCGGAGCTGACGTGGTTATCGCGGCATGGGTCTGGCTGCGGGGGGTCTCCCGTCCAGGCCTCTTCTGCTGCCGTTCGCCCGCTGGGTGCAGAATCGGGTGATTTGCCTGGTTTCATTTAATAAGGGCAAAGTAGGGATTGTGAAGGCTGCGGTAGACGCCGTTTAAAAAGGCGTTCTGTGTCTGGATATATGAAGGGTAGCAAGAAATTTGTGTTAATAGAAGCATCGTGCTTAAACAAGGAAATTACTTTGGCAGAGGGTACCTGATGATCACTACTCGCATCCTTCCATTTTGCTTTATACAGCAAATGTGAATTAGAAACTGATCATTTGCTACAATGTAGAGGTCGTTTACAGTTGTATTTCTAATCAGTTGTTTTGAAAACATTATTTTGCGTAGCTCTTTTCTAATTATCACTTAAACCTTTGGAGACTGTATTTCACAAGACTTGTGTAACTCCTTTCCAAGTCACTAAACAATAAAATGTAATGCAAAAGCTATGTTGTGTCTTCTTAAGTTGATAAATGTGGATCTAAATTAGTTCTGTTTGTTTAACACATGCATTATCTTTCTTGTTCTTCAATCTTCTGGTGCGTTTTAGTAACATGTACTGTCATGAATGGAAAGGAAGAGCAGAAAAAATATGAAAATTCTGCTTGTTCATGAATGTATGGTCAGCATATCGGTAGTTCTGTGTGCCTGGGAATATGCAGCATTAGCATGTCAGATCCGTCTGGTTTCATATGCTTAGTGTGTTCATTGATGTGGATGTCTGAAGTTGTTGCTTTTGTACAGGAAGTACCTCTAATTATAGAAATATATCTTTTAATTGCCACATACTATAAATGGCATTATGGTATGTAGAGTGGGAAGGTAAATTTTACAAGTGTTGCAAAATAATCTTTGAGTCTAGTTGGAAAACTACATTAGTAGGGATGTGGAGGTCATTCTCAAACAGAACAATTTAACTGCTGTTGGAATGTGTTATTTCGTTTTCACTGTCATGTTTTCTGTATGCTGATCTTGTAACTGCTTATGTTTTCTGGACCTGTGTTCAAACGGTCTTCTAAAATGGTGCTTACTGAGTTTTAATGGAAGCTCTCTGTAAAACTTCCCAAGTCAATTTTATTTTAAAAACCTCTTTAAAAATGTATTTTAAATTCAAAAAAACTAAGAGCAACTGAAGTCACTAATGAAAAAGATTAGAAACAAAAGATGTTGAGAGGATGAATGAATACCAATGACACTTTATGTGCAGATGAACTAGACTGTCAACTGCAGTGAATAACTTTTGGCTTTCTGTTCTTTGATCTTTTAGGATGCATTTTTCCAGTGCAAATTATTCCACTGTAGACATCTATTACTTCTGACTTTCCTAGCCAAATGAGCTGTCATTTTGTTAAACATTTATAGTTGTACTATAGATCTCTGAGTTTCAGTCATAAAACAAATCGCTTCCATCACTTGCATTCTGTTACCGTTTACTTTGTGAGCAAAAGCACTGGAGCTCCTTGGAATAATGAAGTCAGCAGGATGGAAGTTGAGTTACAGAAGCTAGGCTTGGAAAAGTGAATAAAAATAAAAACAATTTATAAACTCAGGAAAAGTTTCTGGGTGTTGCCAGATTATAAACTGCTTTAATATATTGATTCATCCATTCTCATATTATGAAAAAAATAGAAAGGCTGATACCTTGAGCTGATATCAACAATGCTGAGACTACTCACCACTTTTGATTATGGAAGCTGCTAGACATGGAGGATTTTGAAGAGCCATATCTACATGACAGGATGAGAATGCATGTGTTTGTATGATTTGCGTATGCTTTTTTTTCTTAGTTTAAAATGCTATTTTTCCAGGCATTACAAATGAGAAGTATATTTGAATAATATTTTGCACCTGCTACTGTTTCATTTGTTTGGGGCTTTTTTTTTCTGTTTGATAAGGTATATTTGATGTTACGATAATGCAGCAGATTCATCTGGAAATAAGAAGAACCACCCTTACAAATCTAGGATTTCTGACACCATGACACTTAGTATGGTTTGATATATTTCAGATTTATGGAAGAAACAGGGAAGTGTGGAGCTAAGCAATATAGTATCTCTTAAGATTTAGCTTTATTGTTCTGAGATGAGCAGTTTGTTCATGAGATTGGTCATAACAAAAACTTCATTTGCTATCAGTCTCCACTCAAATAATATATTCTTTCTATATTTAAAGTCTTCAGCTAAGTGTTTTTTTGTTTTAAGGGTAGGTGCTTGTAACGTTATAATGTGATAGAAGTTACAGCAATAATGGGGTGGCAAAGTCTTTTGTTGGCTGCAGCAAATGAGGACAAGTGCAAACACAGCAGCTGTGAATGCAGAATTAAAGGGGAAAAAAACCTGCTTACCTTTGGAAGGTATCAGATACACAGGGATCTCCAGAGAGATTCCCTCACCTCCACTGCCAACCCTTAAATGAGGGCTGTGCAGGAGTGGATCCTGGCTCCATCCCTTCCATCACTCAGTACATTGCTTGCAGCTGAGCTCCCCTGGGCTGGCCCTGCCTTCCCACCAGGTGCTCCATCGCTGTTTCAGGCCATGACTTAGCATTCCTGCTACACTACACCTGTATTTAACTTTCTTAAATGACTTACTTTTGACTTTGTTTTCTAGCATACTAGGTTGAATCATTGCATCAAAAGAAAATCTAGTCTTTATATTGTTTGCTGTGTGACTCCTTTGGAATTTCATGAGGGTATCGCTGTCAATGGCTTAATATCCAGATGGAGATCTGTGATGAGTGGCATCCCTCAGGGGGTTGTGCTGGGGTTGATACTCTTAATCCTGAGCTGCATAAAAAGAAACATGGTTGGCAGGTTGAGACAGATGATCCTGCTCCTCTGCTCTGCACTGGTAGGGCCTCCCCTGGAGTACTGCATTCAGATGTGGAGTCCTCAGTACAGGAAAGATATAGACATGGAGTGCTAATAACAGGGTCAGAATATCAACCTTACGTTATGACATAAAGTTTAAACTTGAGTTATTTTTTATTAAGAGCATCAACAAGAAATGTAATGTCTTTATTCCTTTAACAAGCCCACGGACACAGCCAAGTCATATAAAAATGATTTTCTTAGAGTTTTTAACCATGAACGGCATGAAACCCTAACCCTAATTCTCCCCTCCTCCTTCCTTTTCTAAGGTTCTTTGTAAAGGCTTTTCTAATTTATACTTTGTCCTGGTCCATATGTAGGTCATCTGTCTTTAAAGAATAAAATATATGCTGTAGCATAGGGATTTACTATTCCATTTTTGAAAGCAAAAATTTATTTTTCTTGGAGATGAACACTGCCATCACCGCAGCAATGAAAAATCTGAGATCAAAGAATAACTTAGATTGGAATGGACTTCAGGAGGTCATCTAATCCAACGTGCTGCTTAAAGCAGAGGAATTAGTGACTTGATGTTGTTTTTACAATAGCAACAGACTTGAAAATCTCCAGTTACAAGACACCATTAAAGCCTTCTTACTTATTTCTGTAAAGATTATACTTGATGATAACTCAATGGGATGTCTTTTTCTGCTTCTAACTCTTTGTTTAGTAGCTTCAGAAGTGGTTGATTGTGTATCAGAAAGCCTAAGTCCTACATGCTGAGTTTATCCTCCCACTTGGTGGGTAGCATTGCATGCACATAAGGGTCCCACCAATATATTGAGAACTTTAGAAACTGGATAACCTTTGTTTTCAGATTTCTGAAAGATTGTTTTATTACTGGGTGAAGTTTTTAGTTAAAGGACAACAACCACAGTGTTAGAGGTGCCGTCTAGCTATACTAGATGCACCTTTCCCTTCCACCTCAAGAAAGTCCAGTAATTATTTCCAGACCCTGGATTTAGCAATACTGCACAGTAGAGTAACCCCCTCAGTACACATTAACAGAGCATTTCTCCTGTTGTTTTCTAGTTTGGCAGTAACTAAGAGCCATTGTGGTTTCTTGGGAAGATAGAAATAAGATTTTAAAAACACTTTGTACAGTTAACAAATGTACAGTTGGAAGAATAGCATGGTTAGGATGGTATTTTACAGGTTTATAGTTAGAAAGATAGTTGCGGTGGAAAGAGACAATCAAAAATAAATGAAATGCTCACCCATGTACTAGGCTCATAGTAGAAACTCTAAAGGAAGGAATCTCCAGAAAGAGATTCTTTTCTAATGGCAGTCAGCCCCTAAATTGGGTCCAGGAGAGGTGCAGCCAGGCTCCAACCCTTGCTGTCGCACAGCTGAATTGCCTTCACCTGTGCTCCCCCAGCTGACTCAGTCCTTGCCTCAGGTGATCAGTCAGTGGTTCAGGCCATGACTCAACCGTTTCCACACACACTTAAATACAGCCTATTTGATAAAGCTCCACATATAATCAGTCCAAATACTTAGTTGATTTTTTGAGAAAAACTTTGTGAACTTTCAATTCTTGCCTGTAGTCTGAAGTAGTAGAAGAGACTTGAGAAGAAATGAAAAAGGTGCTTGAAAGAGATTATTTGTTACACTAAGTGATTACACAAGTGAGATGTGTGAGGGAGCCTATTAGGAAAGGACATATTTGGCCATCTTCATTCTGGTGCCAAAGTTGTACCTATTTTGTGTCACAAAAATTCTCATAACAGTCTTGCGAGAGAGCTTTTCACGCATCCAGAAATTACATCCATCTGCAGCATTCTTCAGAACACAAAGGTAACAAGCAAAAGCATGTTTGAGAACTGGTGCCAGTACTAGGGCCTCTGTTGTGATTGCTGTTTAAATCCAGGATCGTGTTCCTCATACAAATGTAATTTTAATACGGTTGGTTCTCTTTGAGAATTAGATGTTTGCCTTTTTATCTCTTTCACTCTCTTGGTTTTGTCTGTAGCTACATCTAAAGGAGGTGACTTTAACAATACCAAAGTTTGTTAAAAAGAGAGAGTGGATTTGAAATAAATGGCTTCATCACGACAATTACATTGTTTTTCATTATTCTCACTGAATGCTACATTCTCAGTCTGCTGTTTTATAAAGGAAAGCAGGACTTGAAACTTTCTGACAGTAGGCCTCTTGTTAATTACTTTGGTTAGTTTGTCAGCTCTTCTGTCAAATGGTTGAACTCCTATTCTGCCTTAAATGCTGACTTACAAATTCCTTCTATTCTCCATATTTTTAAATGAATTTTATTTAGTTACCTATATTTATCTAAAGGTCCAAATTGACAATTTTCTCTAAAACATGCACTGCTATTGCTTTTAAAAACTGTTTTTCCAAGGCTCCATTATGTTGGTTCATCCTTTCATAGGTTGCCTTGATGCTTACTCTATCAGACCTCTCAGTAGGATTCCTTGAACATCTTTGATATAAGACAGAAACTGTGTGTATCCTGTCTTTCTGACAAAATGCAGTAGAATCCATGCTTGATTTTAGAATTTTCAGTGCAGTAGATATAGTAAATGAAAAGCACAAAATGATTGTTGCATAGAACCTTTCTGCATGTTTGTATTGACCTTTATTTCATGTCTAGCTGCCAGTTTGCACTAAACCTTAGGAGGTTTCGCTTATCAGCTCTGGTGGTAAAGTGTTTCTGAAATGGACTAAATGGTTTGTATTAGATTTTGTACATACAGGAACTCCACACTATGTTACTGAAGCAGACAGGCTGTTCGTGCTGTAGAAAGCTACAGAAAACAGCTTTCTAGTGAAAGTTTTGGGTCACTCTATTTTTTAAATCCCATCTAAATATTAGTAAGATATTCTATTAATTACAGCTGCAAGTGTATGGTATGGGAAGTAAATTTTTCATGTGTGGAGATATTGTGGAAGGAAAAATAATTTAATTTGTGACTAAAGATTCAACAGTTACATGCTTTATCGTTATCAATCTTAACATGGAAATTGAAATGACTAGAGAACTCTATTTACTTGTAAACAAAATTACTGTAGTGAAGTATTTTGCAGAATTTTAAACTTTTTTTTTTGTTTTGTTTAAAGGAACTTCATGTTGGTGTTGTTTATGCCAGAACATAATAAGCAAGGCAAATTAGCTCCAGTCTTGTGTAAACTTCATGTAACAAGCAAACACAATGTAATTGAGTATGAAATTCCGGTGACTTTGGAAATGAAGGAAAAGTTCTGAGCTCTCTGACTGGAAGCTGAACGTGATGACGGCCTGGTCTATGGTAGGGAAACTGAAAATGGAGAAGAGGCACTCCAGAGAAGACAGAAATGTGGAACAAGATGCTGGGGAATGCAGTGCTGAATCTGAGGAATGGACGAGCTCAGAAAGTGAACCTGAGCAACCATACTTCCGAAGCAGCTGTAGCAATATTCCATGGAGAGAAAAAGAAGTTTCCACTAAACCACATCGGCCACTCTGTCGCTCCCCGTGCTTGGATCGCCCAAGTTTTTCACAGAGCAGTATCACACAAGACTTGAAACTAGAGGAATGCAAAACAAATTTGGACAAGGAATACCAAGCTAAAATGGATTTTGCTTTAAAGCTTGGGTATGCGGGAGATCAGATCCAGGCTGTACTGAATAAACTGGGAGCAGATGCGCTCATCAATGATGTTCTGGCAGAACTTGTGAGGCTCGGTAACAAAAGTGAATCAGAGGGACAGAATAGCAGTACCACTAATACTCTGGTGCCAAGAGGTCCTTGCCCAAAGGAAATAGCAAGCCCTGAACTGTCACTTGAAGATGAAGTTGTGGATAACAGTGATAACTTGAGGCCAATTGTCATTGATGGAAGCAATGTGGCTATGAGGTGGGTCTCCCTCTTGCAACATATGAAAAGAAGAAAATGACAAAAAATATTGATGTGAAAAAATGCTGGGGAATTTAACTGTACTATGCTGTGTTTTGTTTTATTTAAGTCCTTAAGCAGTACTGAAAAATATTAATGTCCAGAGGCAATGGAACAGGGGAGTTAAAAATAGTTTAAAATGACATTAATATATGCTGATGGTATGTGCTGGACTTGAGAAAAGTTGAACTAATGCTGATCAAGCCTATTCAGAAGCAAAAGCGATTTAGCAATGTCAGTACAGGGCTATGCATGAGCTTAACCTGCTGACTCTCACAGCTGTGGTACTTGTGAATTCAGATGTGCATAAGCACAAGACTACTTGAGTCTACACAACTCAAGCTGTGGTTAACATGGATCTATACTGGATCTTGTAAGGGATGGAGTTAACTTCCCTCACAGCAGCCTGTGCTGTGTTGTGATTTGCACTTATAACTAGAACAGGATTGATATCACACCAGTGTTATGACTGTGGAAGAGCATGCTGACACAGCATCAAGGCCATCTCTCCAACCCCCCCACCTCCCTTGGCCAGTAGCCCGAGGGTGGGCAAAAGGTGGGGAAGGGACATCACCATTACAGCTGACATAAATATTCCAGACTATGACATCGTGCTCAGCAATTAAAGCTCTGGGGAAGGAGAAAGCCAACTGTATCCTAGGCTGCATAATAAGCAGCGTGTCCAGCAGGTCAAGGGAGGTGATTCTCCCTTGTGAAAGCCCAGCTAGAGTACTGAATTCAGCTCTGAGTTCCCCAGCACAAGAAAGATGTGGATTTTAAAGTGGTTCTACAGGAGGGCCACAAAGTGGCAGGCCTAGAACACCAGTTCCACTCAGACAGACTGAGAGAGCTGGAGTTGTTTAATTTGGAGAAGGCTCCAAGAAGATCTTTCAATACATGAAGTGGGTTTATAAGAGAGACTTTTTTTTTTACAAGTATATGTAGTGATAGGACAAGGGTTAATGGTTTTATACTGAAATAAAGTAGATTTAAGTTAGGCATTAAGAAGAAATTCTGCACTGCGAGATTGGTGAAAAACTGGCACAGGCTGCCCAGAGGGCCCATTCCTGAAAGCGTTCAAGGTAAGGTTGAATAGGCCTCTATGCAGCCTGATATAATGAGAGACATCGCTGCTCATGGCAGCACAGTTAGACTAGATGATCTTTAAAGGTCCCTTCCAACATAAACCATTCTATGATTCTGATTCTCATTATGTACACATTTGTCTTCCCAAGCAACCACTATATGTATTTAGGTCCTGCTTCCCAATAAGTGGAAGAACATTGCATGCTGATGAGAAGAGATGAGAAGCGTTTGCTTCTGTGCAGCCTTTGCTTTTATTTCGTTGAACTCCTGTCTCAGACCCACTAGGATATTTTTTTTCCCCTCATCTCATTTTCTCCCACCTCTTAGTAGGGTGAGTGGGAGAACAACTGCAGTACTTGCCTGCCTATTAGCATTAAGCTACACCACAAAACAAAAAGATATTTTTGTAAAGCAACATCACCAATACTGATTTAACTTTTTTTTTTTTTTTTACACTTTGTTGTATTTTCAGTCTCTGTACTGCCTGAATAACTCCTGAGCACTGTCACAGCAGCTGGCAAAAACTGTATACTCTTATTACTGCATACCTATGAATACTCTGTTTATGAAATAAATTGTGTATGCATTTGAAAATATAAAAGAATATTATACTCTGTGAAATCCAAAAAGGGTACAGAAAATCACTTTAGCAATGCTTTTGCATTAATAATTTTAGTTGCAAGGATTTGGAACATGCTGGTTTTCCATAGGCCTTAGTTATACTTCTGGTACCTGACTGCCTTAATCTGTTTCAGCATTACTTTCTCCAATGTTTTGAGCCCAAGAAGAGCATGTATTCCGCTGTACTCCAGTAATCTATGATGTTCTTCTCCAATAAGTAAAATTTTGAGTTATAATCCATAAAATACTAGAGACCTCTTCAGTAAGATGCTAATCTCTTAATAATTCAGCATTCTCGTGTAGGCTGAGAATACCAGAAAAATGAAGGAATAATAAAGTTTTCGCCTTGAAAAAAAAGCTGCATTGATGATGCACATTATAGCCTTTAATTTAAAACAAACAAACAAAAAACAATTAATGGTGCCTATGTAAGAACACTTTCATTTTCAGTGTAGAACTTATCTTGAATGTTTTTGGGGGATGCTACATAGAACTAACTGACAGCTTGTATCTGGATGGTATGGCAACTGGATACTGTTACAAACAAATGCCAGTTGCTTTAATCTGTGGGAGGCATTCCCAGCATTTTGTAGAGCTACAAGAGTCTTCTTAATTGCAGCCAATTACTTGGACTACTCCCACATGTTGGGGCACCTATAGGAAAGTCCCCTCCTGTATTTCTCACTGCTAGCTAGTTCTTTCAGTTATTTCTGGTAAGAAGTGGCTTTTATAGCATTCTGGAATGCTCCCTGAGGAGCCTGTGCAACCACTCTTGGAAAACGAGGACACTGTTCCTCAATACACCATCGCTGATCTGATTGAGTTAACACCTTCTGCAGCAAATGGAATGATATGAATAAATTAATATAGAAGTCCCGGCAAGAATATTGAACTGGGCAGCTCCAATGCTGTGTCATAGTTGATGAAAAACTGCAGCTTTCTTGAGGAAGTTGACAGTTTTGAATGAAAATGTTTTGAGAAAAGCACATCAAAGAGCATAACATTGGCTTACCAGTCTGCTCTTTTCAAATGGAATTTTAAAAGTAGTTCACTTTGCTAACTAAAGTGTGACAAAGGGGGGAATCATCATTTTTTCTTCAGTAAGAAAATCAGCCTTATTTTTTTCCTTAAGTATTTTTTCTTCCTCAGTATCACCATATAGAAACACATACACTCTTTTTCAGACAAAGAAAGTGTTAGCTCAAATCTAAATATAAAATCCATCCATAATGCAATCCGCGTGTCTTAGATATGTAGAACAAATACTAAGAACATAGTATTTCATACATGTCCTCTCTACAGTTAACAGATGTACAGTTGGAAAAGTAGCACAGTTAGGATGGCACTTTACAGGTTTATAGTTAGAAAGATTATTGTGGTGGAAAAGAGACAATCAAAGAAGAAATGCTCACCCATATCGAAGGATGTAGGTTTGCAGTGGAAAGCTCCAAACAGGAGAAATCTCCAGAAAGAGATTCTTCCCTAATGGCAGTCAGCCCTTATATTGGTTCCAGGTGAGGTGCAGCCAGGCTCCATCCTTTCTGGTCACACACCTGCATTGCCTTCACCTGTGCTCCCACAGCTGACTCAGTCCTTGCCTCAGGTGATCAATCGGTGGTTCAGGTTGTGACTCAACAGTTCCCATTGCAGCCCTCATACATTATTCAGGCACTTCTTAACTGTTTTCTCAGATTTTCAATAAACTTGAAGACACTGTGTTTCATGTTTAACAAATCAACCTGTAAGGTAGACTGAATAAGATTTATAATTAAGATTCTAATTAGTGTCTATCAAGTATTTATTTTTTCTTAGCAAAAACTTTTAAGGCCATTTTATAGATGGAAATGGTATTATACAGCTGCTTCAAACACTCTCAATTCTGTACAGTTGTAGAGTATGTTGCAGAAAACAACTTTCTGATTAGCTGAAGAAGGAGCTTGAAGAACTTTTACAGAGACATTTCTCTCTAAAAGAAATAAAGTATTTTTTAATCTAGATGTTTTGAAATCATCCGTTCCTCATAAGTCAGTATCGCTAGTTCATTTATTTTTATTATTGCTAGATTTTGTAATAACACTATTTTAGATGAGCTCAATTTTTTGCAGAAGGTGAGAATTTTCAATAGATCAGCTAATAAAATGAAAAAGTGGGAAAAAAAAATTGTAGAGTTATAGAAAGAATGACAGCAGAGCAGCAGAATTCCAGTCCACAGCAAGGGAGGATTCGCTTAAACCCAGCAGCTGTTAGCACAGAAACAAAGGGGGTTGAGGGAGAAAAGCAAAAAGCTACCTCAGGTACACAGAGACTTCCAGCCAGATATCCCTACTTCCACTGCCAGCTCTTCAATGAAGTCTGGAAGGGGTGGATCCTTGCCCCACCCCTTCTGGTCACCCAGATACACTGCATACACCTGAGATCCCTGGGGCTGACTCTTCCTTTTCCCCCAGGTGCTCAATCACCGCTTCAGGCCATTCCTTAACATTTGTACCGCACTTTTGCATTAGGATTATTCTATAACTGTTCTGTATTTGCCTGGTCTCTATATATTCTATTTCCTTTATTTACCTACATCGTGACAGCTTTAAAAGGGAAAACAACAACAATAAAATCCAAAGCCAAAACTTTTATATTTGCTGTTTCTAAGTCTTCTGGTGTTTTTTTGTTTTGTTTTGTTTGTTGTTGTTCCTTTGGTTTGTTGTTTTTTTTTCTTCAGCCATGGAAATAAAGAAGGATTTTCCTGTCGGGGAATTCAACTAGCTGTTGATTGGTTTCTGGAAAAAGGACATAAAGATATCACTGTGTTTGTACCGGCATGGAGAAAAGAACAGTCTAGACCAGATGCACCAATTACAGGTAACAGGTCAAGATTTTCTTTGACTTCTTGGTTCAAGTAAATAAATGTGTTACATTAAGACAGAACAGTGTCATTTTTCTAATGAGAACTTCATGTTAAGCTGGCCATAGTGTTGTTTGCACTCAACTGAGAAGAGAACAATTCTACTGGTAAGGAACAGTTAAGTATTTACGTCTGCAAAAAAAAAAAAATATATATATATATATTTTTTTTTAAATATAACTGGACCATGTCAATGCTCTTGAGAGGAAATACAATTTTAGCAAATGTTGTTATGCAGACAGAAAATAATTCTTAGTTGTTGGGCTAGTAGAAAGTAAGTAGTATCTGGCCAGGGACTCTTTTACTAGTGCTATATTGAAGTCTGAAGAAGCAGAATATATTTTGACCCCATTTGCAGTACTTACATTTTACTCTGAGCTAACAAGAAGGCAGTAGTAATTATCATAGAATCATAGAATGGCCTGGGTTGAAAAGGACCTCAAAGATCATGTAGTTTCAACCCTCTGCCATGGGCAGGGTCACCAACCAGCAGCCCAGGCTGCCCAGAGCCACATCCAGCCTGGCCTTGAATGCCTCCAGGGCTGGGGCATCCACAGCCTCCTTGGGCAACCTGTTCCAGTGCCTCACCACCCTCTGTGTGAAAAACTTCCTCTTAATATCTAACCTAAACCTCCCCTGTCTCATTTCAGAACCCTTTCCCCTTGTCCTATCACTATCCACCTTCATAAACAGCTGTTCCCCCTCCTTTTTATATGCTCCCTTCAAGTACTGGAAGGCTACAATGAGATTTCCCTGGAGCCTTCTCTTCTCCAAGCTGAACAAGCTCAGTTCTTGACATGTGCATTTTCTAATTATTCCTGAACATGGTTATTTACAGAGGTGTACAGTGGTTATGAAGCTTAAATACAGGATATTTACTTACTACTAAAAAAGCTCAGAAATGTCATTCTCCTTCTAGGTTTTTGTTTGTTGTTGTTTTAAATGAAGATTATATATGCACATAATAACAAAATTATTTCTAAGAAAAGAGGAAAAATTTAATATTTCAAGGGCTGTATTTCTTTACAAACGTTTAAAGAAGTTGCTTAAGTAAACTTATTTTACAGATCAAGAAATCTTACGGAAATTGGAGAAAGAAAAAATTCTTGTTTTCACCCCATCCCGAAGAGTTCAGGGAAGAAGAGTAGTTTGCTACGATGATCGATTCATAGTAAAGCTTGCTTTTGACTCAGATGGCATAATTGTATCGAATGACAACTATCGAGATCTTCAAAATGAAAAACCAGAATGGAAGAAGTTCATAGAGGAGCGGCTATTAATGTATTCTTTTGTGAATGATAAGTATGTTTTTTCCTTCAAAAATAAAGAGATTTTGCCAATTCTGAACCCTCAGTAAAAGCTGAAATTCAAATTTCATTTCTTTCCCATTAGATTTATGCCTCCTGATGATCCTCTAGGACGCCATGGTCCAAGCCTTGAAAATTTCTTAAGGAAAAGGCCAGTTATTCCCGAACATAAAAAACAACCGTGTCCTTATGGTAAGTGCTTAAGCCATATAGATGTGCTCTATTCAAAGGTAGGTGAAGCAAGCAATTAATTAACATTTTGTCATTACTAGCCATCCAAGCACCATATCCTTTTTTATGCCTATCATGCACATATAAATAAAAATAATATAGCAAAAAAATTTAGGCTATCACAACTTTTTGCTATTTTTTTTGGTTTGTATTCAATAAAAGAGTTTTATAACTATACAAACTGTGTTAGGAATGTTTTGTTTTATATAGCATTGAGTATGTTGTCAGTATTGAACTCATGAATGGTAGGAAGAAAAGTGATGTGTCTTGCCCTTTATGCAGTGATATACCTGGTTACAGGTAGTAGCAGTCTGTGACTGCCTGCACATATAATTATTCTTAACCATGATAATACAGAAACATGACAATTAAGAAAAAGTGAAAGGTATGAAGAAAAAGAAAGCAGGTGGTAGTATGAGTTTTTGGTTTATTTAACTTGAAATCACTTTTCTTACAGGTAAAAAGTGCACCTATGGGCACAAATGTAAATATTACCACCCAGAACGGGCAAACCAGCCTCAAAGGTCAGTAGCGGATGAGCTTCGAATAAGTGCCAAATTATCTGCTGTGAAAACAATGAGTGAGGGAGCCTTGGCTAAATGTGGCACAGGGCCCTCCAGCTCCAAAGGAGAGATCAGTTCTGAAGTGAAACGCATTGCCCCAAAGCGTCAGTCAGATCCAAGCATTAGATCAGTAGCTGTGGAGCCTGAGGAAAAGTTAACAGTAGCCCGGAAGTCCGAGGCCAACTCTGTCCCATCTCTGGTTTCTGCATTAAGTGTACCAACGCTCCCTCCACCAAAAAGCCATGCAGCTGGTGCATTAAATACTCGTTCTGCAAGCAGTCCAGTGCCAGGTTCCTCACAGTTCACGCATCAGAAATCCTCACTGGAACACATGTCCAGTGTGCAATATCCTCCAATATTAGTCACCAATAGCCATGGCACCTCAGTTAGTTACACTGACCAGTATCCCAAATATGAATCGTTAGGGGACCATGGCTATTATTCCTTACTCAGTGATTTCTCCAACTTGAGCATAAGTAGTATGCATAATACAGATTATTACGGGGCTGATATGGACCAGGGGATGTATTCTAGAAACTCAAGCCCCTGTCCTGACAATTGCTTAAGCCATACAAGTAATGATTCTTATTCCTCTTACAATGACTTGTATCTGGGTGTAGCAGATGCCAGTCCAGAAGATAATGTGAAGATCCACAGACTGACATCGCAAAATCGTCTTCAGCCTTTTCCCCATGGTTACCATGAAGCCTTAAATAGAGTTCAGAGTTTTGGAACTGAAGAGCCTAAACAATCCCTTCGCAAACAGTCTGTTTCCCACTTAGGCCTGCATGCCCAGCATCCAGTTGTTGGAGCACGGTCCAGTTGTCCAGGAGAATACCCTGTGCCTCAAAATATTCATCCATCAACTGCACAATCAAGCCGTGCCTTGGTCATGACAAGAATGGACAGTATTTCTGACTCACGGCTTTATGAAAGTAATCCTACAAGGCAGAGAAGACCACCTCTGTGTCGAGAACAGCATGCTAGTTGGGATCCGTTACCATGTGCAACAGACTCTTATACTTATCACTCATATCCATTGAGTAACAACCTTATGCAGCCTTGTTATGAACCTGTAATGGTAAGAAGCATGCCTGAGAAGATGGAGCAACTGTGGAGGAATCCATGGATTGGGATATGTGGTGAGCCACGGGAACCACATGTTATCCCAGAACATCAGTATCAAACATACAAGAATCTCTGCAATATCTTCCCACCAAGCATTGTCCTTTCTGTGATGGAAAAGAATCCCCATGTGACAGATGCACAACAGCTGGCAGCTATGATTGTTGCCAAATTAAGAACAGGGCGTTGAAATATTATAACCTCTTTTGTATAAATGAAACTATACAGCACATAGGAACTGGTAGAAAAATTATATAAAGAAGGAAGTAGGCAAATCTATTGTAAATATTTTCTAATAAGGTAGGATAAACTTCTGTACACAGTAGTTGTTGTATATGTATTGAGGCACTATTTAAGAGTTGATTGTATTGTAAATTTTAAGATTTTAAAAATAGAGATTTTTAATAGTATTTTACAGGAAATGCATACCTTGCTGCATGGATAGTTCATGAAGAACTACAATGTCACATTCAGTGTCTCAAAACTTTTAATACAAAATTATTATTAGCAGTTATATTGCATGTATTAATGTACACTTTCAATTTGATTATAAATACCTAATTGGCCTTTAAAAGCATGCTGTATACAATCCCAGATGACTTCTAGGGTTTCAGCTTTGCCATTTGACACTGCCTACTGGTATCTCAAGTATTGAAGAAAAATAACTTGACAAAAATTATTCAGTTTGCAAAATGTTGAATCTCTTTCAGCTTTTGGATGTTAATATTGTAGTTATTTCTTAAATTTCAAAACTGTTCCCCATGAGTTTATTACCCTTATTTCAGTCCAGCAGAAGCCAAATACTTCATTAAATTAGGACCAAAACATTAAGGAATATGAAGGCGTGCTAAGAACTAAAATATGTTTTAACTGTAGCTTCCTTCTTCAGAATTGCCTGTCAGCTGTGCAGTAAGCAGCTGCTGCTCCAGATGTTTAAAGAAGATGAACGAAAATTGTCAGTTGTGTATAAATTGGATTACTCAGACTCAAATAGCAGGAACTGAAAGTTCATGCAGAAACTCATCAGTAACTACAGCCCTTCTGTGGACAGGGATGGCATTTAACACGCAAAATGGCCATAGAAGATCAACTTGTGAAAGGAGCGGGAGAAAGAAGGGAGTGGCAGTTTCTTGAAAAGAGATGCTACAGTTCAGGTTTGTGGCAAAGCTTGCTTGGTTTTGCTCTTCAGATCCACGCAGAGGTGTGCATTTGCCTCATGAACGTTTCTAAAATTTATGTTTCAACAAGTGAGATAATTTTGTGTGGCATTGTTTGCTCAACTGGTATTTTGCTCAGGGTGGGAACCTTTGTAGCTCAATGTCTCCAAAAGAGGCGTTTCTTGTTTTTTAAGCTGCACTGACTGAACGCCCTTTTTTGACTCCATTGTATATTTCAACATTTTGAACCATTACTAACTCGATACGTCTCGAGCTAGGACTTAATGACTTCTACTGTAGTTTTTTTCATGAAAGCTGAGAAGGCCTAGTTTATGGCCTTTTGTTTCTTCATGAGAAGGTGTGACACTGCCTAAATGTTTCTTACTGTGAAACACACGGAACGTGAGGCTGCAGTCAGGGTTGTTTCTGGTGTTTTGATAACGGCTTGCATGCTGCTTTCTCACTCTCTGTCTGAGGAACAAAACAACACCATTTCCACATTTGCATTACTGTATAAATGATTGGTTTGATTCACAATATTGTTCAGGCTGTTTATCATGGGCAAAATGTATTCCTGCAGGTCAAAAGCAACAAAGAAAACCATTATAGGTGCAATGACAGTTAATGTACTGATAATCAATAACCATATCATTTCACACAGGACAAATATTCTTCTGTTGGTACAGGGTACATATATAATGACCATGCCATTACATATTGAGTTAACTTGAAGGTGATTTGTGTTTACATTGTGTTTAAAAATAACTATGTTTTAATTAGTTGGTTATTGTCACTGTTAATAGTAAATCTTTGCATACCTAGAGTAGCTGGAGGAAACAGATTTAACTCTTGACCAATATCCAAAAACATTTCCTACTAACCAACATTTTTGATTTTTAATTTGCAATTAATTCTTATTCTCTTCTATTGCATGGTATTAAGCAGCTGAGAGCAATGCCTCAAATAACCAGAAATGACCTTTTGTTTGTTGATACAAATTGTATCTCTTTTTCTTGATTGTATAAAAACTGTTTAAAAAAAAAACAAAAAAAAAAAAACACAAAAAAACCTAACAACCCATAAACCTCTAGATTAACTTCAGTATTACATGTTCACCACAATGTTTGTGACACCATGTGTCACACAGAAGTAGCCCATGAGTAATTATGATTTTGTTATTTAAAATGGGCACTTAGTTTATAGATGAGCAAGACAACTTGTCAGAACTGGTTTATTACGTGCACAGATACTGTGTGTACACCTCAAAGCATTACATGGTTATCTTTAGTCTATTGAGCAGAGTCATCCTTGCACTAAACCTTATGTAAAAATGTTGCTGTTAACTCATCTGCATGTGTTTAAGAAGTAACAATATAATTACTGTAGATCCTGTTTTATTCTAAACACATTAACTTATAATTTATTTAGGCTTAAAATGAAGTTTATTTTGCACTCACATTTTCCATCTTGCATGGAATTAAATATTTGTATGTAAAAACATGTTTGTCCCCTTTTTCTCCCTTTATAAAGGTAAGCTATCTTAAGAGGGCTTGGTGGGTGTTTTTGATATTTTAACGTGTGGAAGTCTGAGCAGAAGTTACTGTATGGAGCTGTGCGTGACTTATGGAGATAGTCATTTTTGTAGGACTTGTCTAGTTGTTTTCATGTTCACAAACTCTTGTCTTACTGATAAAAAACGGAATTATTCTAAACTGAAAAGCTATGGTACTGCAAACATAGCATACCATTTCTGTAAGGCACTTTGAAAGCTAATTGTCTTTTTATGAAAAGCTATTCGCATCCATCCTATGTGGAGTTACTGAATGGGCAGTGTAGCCTTGTGGAAATTATTTGCAAGTGTTGTGCTTGTTTAGTCCACCTTAGAGGAAATGAAGCTTTTATGTGATGTAGTCTTTCCTAATCCATAGTTAAGTGACAATTCAGATATCTGCATCTGTTCTCAGATATGTTTACAAGCCAATTCTAAACACTGACACATGAATTAATCTTCAGCACAAAAGCTTAGATTTCTTCTTACATGGAAGAGTTGATCTTATTAACACATGATCATAGCTGTCTATATTGTAAATATAAGACTGTATAAATGCTCTTTCTGAGAGCATGGTATTTAGATGTTTTAAAAACTGTAAGTAAGCAGCTCTAGAAACTATATTTTAATAAAATCCAAAAGATTCTAGCTGAGGAACTGCAAAAAGAAAAAAGTGCTAAGATGAAATCTTGCAAGAAAACAGTATACATTAGCAGAGCCAGTGCTTACTCTAGGCATTCTGAATTACTGATCTTTAGTCTTCAGCTGTATTACTTTCACATAATTTATCACTTAAGAGTGCATAATGTTAAATTCTTGATTCAAAACTCAAATGCTTTATTGGAAGTCAGCCTAATTTTATGTGTTTTTGTAAGAATTACATGTTAGTAATATATTAAGTTGTACATATAGAACATTTGACTACTGTTAGTCCTGTTGTTGTCTTATTGAGCTACAGTAGTGGGCTTTATTCATTTGTAGAATTAAACATTACTGTTTAATTGTTGTAAAATTTTATAAATCTCTTTGGGTTATTTTGGTTGACCCAAATATAATGTAAGTCTCAATGACAAAATGAGTGAAAAAATGGATGTTAAGCCAATATGTGGTATTTATAAAGCACTGTAGTAAGTGTGCAAATGCTCTAGATGCAGCTGCATGGATGTCATTCACTAGCATGAGTCTGTTTAGCTTTTTGTAAATATCTTTTAAATTTAAACTCTTAAAAATAGAAAGTGGCCAATGGTTGCTTAGGCCAAGCAGAAGAATCCTCATTCAAAAAATAACAAAAAACAAAGCATCTATTTATGTAAGTTCCCCATACACACTGCTAATGCCAGTTTGTCTCAAACTCTGAATTTTGGCATTTTGGAATTCTTACTGATAAAGCCAGACCATGCAAAGAATAAATGTGAGCTGATAAGCCTGTTTAAAACTCGGTTGGTTGGTGGTGTGCATGCATACCTGCGATATCCACCAAGATACTATCAGGAACATTTCAGGGAAAACATTTTGACTACAGTCGTTCTAAAAATTCCTTGCTAAAAAGAAGGTATGAGTTTCATTTCTGTACCCATTTGGCCCACAGAAATACTGCTTTTCCTAGACTTGCCAAAAGTTAACATGAAACGTTGGTACCAAAGGACTCCTATTAGCCAGATCATGAGATCTGTCATTATTACCGCTGCACTTCAGCATTCAGCAATGCCCCTTTTATACACCCCCATAGCAGGCTGTGTGACAGAGCCATAATAATGGTGTTCCTTGCAATACTTAAACAGAAAAAACTACAAGCTTGCTGTTACTTAAATTATTCTCATGCCAGTGTTTGCTTAGCCTCTGAAGATCCATTATATAGTCTCTATGATTTTGATCTTTGATATTTTGAAGTTTGTAAACATACCAAAAGTATTGAGGAACCCAAAATTAATAGTCTATTACCTGTAGCCTCCCTGCTCTGTGTAGAAGGTTTGCACAGCTACTGAATACACATGAAATGTTGTACTTTATATTTACCTATATGAAACCTGTTTATTTAATAAAACTGAGAGCCACTGGATAATTTGTTTCTAGCCTTTTTTTTTTTGCCAACCCTCTTAAGAGAGAGCCTCAGAAGAGCTTTTTGTCCAAAAGAACTGTCACAACATAACCAAGCTATATCTCAATATTCCTTGTTGATTTACAGGAAGAATACCCAAATTGTGAAGTCATACATAATGCTCAGCTTCTCTGTGTTTAAATCTGCGTAGGAAAAGGATGAGAGTAAGAATGCTCCATTTTACTTGAAAAAAGCAGAGGAGAAACTTCTTTGTGTTAGTTAGGTCCCACTTCTCATCAATCTTGATATTAAATCAATTTTCTTCATCTATTTCAACGCCTCATCATTTCACTTTTCAGGAGGAGGATACAGCATCACAGTGATTTGATTCAAAATTACTTCAACTTTTTGGGGGAAACAAAATAGGGGAAGGAAAATGATATGAAAAGATCACCTTTATCTGTATCTTGATTCGCTCAAACTTCTCACCACTACCATGTTTGCTTTCACAATAACCAGGAGGATCCAGGTACTTCAAAAGACAAAACTATTCAAAAACATTAAAATACACTTATTACAAAGTTTCTTCCACATCTCAGACCCTTTATGGTTAGTCAGAACAGCCCTCACATACACTTCTACTGAGAACAAGTATTAGATTCCACAGATACTCTTTCTGTTCTAGTTTTCTCCCCAGAATTGTAACCCTTTCTTAGCACAGGAGGTCCACTGGAGTGACTGCTCTTATCCAGAAAAGAAAATATTTAAGACTTGAACAGGCAGGAATAAGCTATCCTAATGATTCCCCTATTGCATTCTGTGGAAGTCATGGTCCCAAGGCCATAGCTTCCTCAGTGATTCTCATTTGCATAATTTATCCTTGCCATTTTATGTAAAGCTCCAAAGTTTTATCTCCAGTCCATTCTACAACTTCCACTTGGATGTAGTATTCTAGACAGTAGAAACCTGTCTGGAAAGGTAAATTAACAGAGAGGAGAAGGCAGACTCAAGCAGTTCTACCCAAAGTAAAGTGAAGAGTTAAGCGCTGGAAGAATACATCAACACTGCCTTTCTTAGTCCCCTCTCAGAACACATTTCTAGTAAGCAAACTAATTAGCATGCCAAAAAAGAAATTTTACTGAGTGCGCCTTTATCAAGGGAGGAAAAGTTGCATGTAGCATGCTATTTGTTAGCATGCTTTCCTTGTTGAACTGTTAAAGAGATTCAAAAAAAAGTAAACAAAAGCATAAATAGTATACAATAACAATGTTAGCATCTAATGAGAATGGTAACTACAAGGAATTTAAAAGATGCCATTTCACAATGCTGCACTGACATTTTCCTATTTCTGTTTAGTTTAACTATTTCAAGTTATTAGACTGACTCAGAGAAAAAGCTCTGTCTTAAACCCCTGGAAGATACACTCCAACAAATTATTACAGAGAAGTCTTGAAATAAAAGTACTTCAACTCCTAATTTTTGACAAGTAATTGTAGAAGCTGCTAAGTTACAAGAGCATTTAATACAAGTAAAGAAAACTAAATTCAGGGAAAAAAGCTGCAGAGCTTGTTCTCATCATTATCTAAAATGGCAACCAAGTTCATTTCGACGTGCTAACTAATCATGCTAGCTTTGCAGCACAGACTCTCAACCAGCAACCTCAACTCAACAACCTCAGCAAAGTCATGAATAGAAATAACTTCAGACAGAAAACTTACCTTCATTTGAAATCCTAGCTAGGTGAAAACTGCAGCACGACCTTATGCTGGCTAAATAATCCAAACTCATAAATGACAATACTGGTGCCAGTGAAAGGGAAGGGCTCTCAGCATTATGACCAATGGGAACCAGAAGACCTCTTCCAGAGTATCCAAAAGAAAAACAGAATCCAGAAAGAATGTTTGCCTTCAGTTAGTGATATTTATTAACCATAAAAAAAAATTAAAGGGATTCCAAAGTATATTAACTGTATTTCACAAACATCAGCTAGAGCTTAAAGTCCTTGACAGTGGTTAAGCAGACAATAGCCACTACATATAGAACAACATTCTTGCAAAATTGTGATTTTATATGGTAAAAAGTACTAAATCCTCATGGAAACAAAAAAAAAATCCTGGAGTGGCTACTTCCCTACCACCATTACCAGTTCCTCTCTGTCACTTATCCTGCGCAACTCCGAAAGCTGCAGAACAATTTTCTGTCTTAGAAAAGTTGAAGGCCACTTTTTATTTTATTCAAATCGTTCTGGGTCCATAATAATCCTCCTGTCACAGGAACATTCAATTCTGCAGAGCTGTGAGAAAAAGAGAAAACAAATAAGCACTGAGCTCATATCAGCCAAGTAATTTTGATAGCAGGTTTAACTTACAAAATGTCATTTTTCATTTTTAGCTCTGAACATCTACCTACTGGAACATCCTTAGTTTTTAAGCAGCTCGTTCATGAGAAGGCACAGTCTAAGGTAACACAGATACCAAAGCACAAACCAAAGAAAGACTACCACTTGCTAACTAATGTGAGGGAGCCGTGAATCCAGAAATAACCACACATCAATTTTCATCTGAACTGTCATTTGCCAGGTAGGAATGTCAGCTAATCAGGAGAAAGCATGCTAACATAGCAAGCAGGCAACATAAAAATAGCCTGTCATGAACTACAAGTGTTATAATACTCTTATGTTTCGTCACAGAAATTAGCTATCCCTATAGCTTAACAAAGAAGTCACAGAAACCAGAGCCTTCACAGAGCCTAAGGGCAGTTATAGTTTGGTGTCACTCCCAGCATGCAAAGTCATTTCCAGTTTTAGAAGGTTATTCATCCTTAAGCAGACATAAAATCTCTTCCTTGCGAAAGTTACCAGTTAGGACTGGGTCTCACAGACACCACTGACTCACTAACACCAGCACACAAAGGAACAATTGTTTTTCCACAGCACTCCCAGACACAATGCGCTCTTAAGCACAAAATTCAAAGAGCAGGTGAAGAACAAAGGCTAGCCATTCCCTACCCAAAGCTTTTCTATGCACAGCAACTTAAACCATGACTTGGTTGTTATATGGGTCAGATAAGGGTTTGCTTTATTATTTTTGTTTTATGAGAATGGAGAAAATGAAAGCTAAAATTTAACAAAAGTGTTTTTAAGGGATTTACTTCAAAGCTGATGTCTGACAAGGAAGAAGAAAAAAGCGAAAATCTGCTCATCCTCTCCATGTTTTTCATATATACTCAAGGAGAGCTCATGCTACCCCTGCTACAACCTAGCATCTCCAGGATATGATTATATTCCCTTTCCACTCATCTTTACCCTTCAACACATTACCCCTTTCATCTATCTACTTACACATCTCATCTTAAGGACAAAAAAAAAAGTCCAGCCATTACTCATGACTATTGAATGATTAATGCAATTTCTGAAACATCAGTAAAAACCTCTCGATTCAATCCCTGAAGCCATTGCATGTCACTAATTTCTACTCTTAGGAAACAAAATCATTTCCAACAACCAATTTGTCCCCACAGTCAAGTAGAACTGACACTTGGAGTAAAAGGGCACAAGAGCTTACCATAAAAAAAAAAAAAAACCACATGAGAATGATAGCAGCTATTCAAAGCTTGAGACATTGTTGCAGTAACCAACCTTACAGTAACCCTAAGCACAAACTCTGAACACCAGAAAAGCCATGAAAGAACACAATCTTTTACATCCAGAAAAGAAGGACCTGCAAGTTTTTCCAAAGTATCAAAGCATCACAGGAACTTGTTTCATGTTAAACCGAAATCAAAAAACAAAATTACATCATATTTCTGCAAACAAGACTGAGCTCTTTGGAAAGTTTTATTTACAAAATAATTTAAAGCTATACAGTAAAAAAACCTCAATGCCTTTTCCAAATGCTCAGTACTGGATTAACTGCAATACAGCAGAAGCTGCTGCTCAGAGATGCACAGAGATGGAAAGTTTCTCCTTTGGGTCAAAACACCTCCTAGACACCACTTGCTCAAATGAAACACTGCCAAGGGCCTTGTAAAAAAAAAGTGAGCACAGAAACATCATAGATGCCACACCCAGAAATAATGACCTGATGTTGTCTGGCTGTTGGAATCTACCCAGCATTCAGCCTGCTAATGGGATAGTTTTTCCTCCCTTGTGACTCCTACTCCTCATTACTCTCGACTTCACCCATGTCATTCCTAGGACAGAGACTCAGGACAGACACTGACATCATTCTCTGCCTCTAAAATGTAATGCATGGAAGTAGCCAAGAACAAGCTCATCACGGCAGAGCAACTGCTTTTCAGGAATGATGAAACTAGGCTACTGCCAAAGAGGGTAACAGAAATTACTTGCAATTCAAGGGACAAAGTGCTTTTTTCATAATCAGTACTACTTTGTCCACTAACCACTTTTCTTTTTTTTTTTTCCCAAAGGATATATCTGCAAAGACAGATAATAATGGAATACAGCATCAAAATTCACTGGGTTTGCTGGACTGAGATAGATTGAAAGTTATTTTGCTTTTTTTGAGATTCAAGCTATTCTGTTTTAGAAACAGCAAGCTTGTCTTATTTCTGTAAAGTGGTTGATCTAGAAACTACCTAAGGCTCTAGTTGGAGTGTTAGAACTTAAACATTCTTTAATCAGGGAATCACTGCTCCAACTGGACTGTCACAAGTCCATGGGTCCGGATGAGATTCACCCAAGAGTGCTAAAGGAACTGGCGGAGGTGATCGCAGAGCCTCTTTCCATTATCTTTCAGCGCTCCTTGTTAACGGGAGTGATCCCGGAAGACTGGAGGCTTGCCGACGTGACTCCCATTTACAAGAAAGGTTGTAAGGAGGATCCAGGGAACTACAGGCCTGTTAGCCTGACCTCAGTGCCAGGGAAGGTAATGGAACGGATTATCTTGAGGGAGATCACACGGCAGGTGTGGGATGACCAGGAGATCAGACCTAGCCAGCATGGGCTCGTGAAGGGCAGGTCCTGCTTGACCAATCTGATCTCCTTCTACAATCCTGTGACCCATCTACTGGATGAAGGAAAGGCTGTTGATGTGGTCTACTTAGACTTCAGCAAAGCCTTTGACACTGTCTCCCATGCTATCCTCCTGCAAAAGCTGGCAGCCCATGGCTTGGATGGGTACACTCTCAGCTGGGTAAGGAGCTGGCTGGAGGGCCGGGCCCAGAGAGTGGTGGTAAGTGGAGTCAAATCCAGTTGGAGACCAGTCACGAGTGGAGTCCCCCAGGGGTCGGTACTGGGGCCTGTCCTTTTCAACATCTTTCTTGATGACTCGGACGAGGGCATTGAGTGCACCCTCAGTAAGTTCGCAGATGACACCAAATTGGCATGGAGTGTCGATCTGCCTGAGGGTAGCGAGGCCCTACAGAGGGATCTGGATAGGCTGGAGAGCTGAGCCAAAGCCAACAGGATGAGGTTTAACAAGACCAAATGCTGGGTCCTGCACTTTGGCCACAACAACCCCAGGCAGCGCTATAGGCTTGGGGTGGAGTGGCTGGAGGACTGTGTTGAGGAAACAGACCTGGGAGTACTGATTGATGCTCAGCTGAACATGAGCCAACAGTGTACCCAGATGGCCAAGAAGGCCAACAGCATTCTGGCTTGCATCAAAAACAGTGTTACTAGCAGGAGCAGGGAGGTCATTGTCCCCCTGTACTCTGCACTGGTGAGGCCGCACCTTGAGTACTGTGTTCAGTTTTGGGCCCCTCACTGCAAGAAAGACATTGAGGCCCTGGAACGTGTTCAGAGGAGGGCTACGAAGCTGGTGAGGGGTCTGGAGCACAGGCCTTATGAGGAGCGGCTGAGGGAGCTGGGATTGTTCAGCCTGGAAAAGAGGAGGCTTAGGGGAGACCTCATTGCTCTCTATAACTTCCTGAAGGGAGGTTGTAGTGAGCTGGGGGTCGGCCTCTTCTCTCATATAATTGGTGACAGAACTAGAGGGAATGGATTCAAGCTGTGCCAGGGGAGATTCAGGCTGGACATTAGGAAATATTACTTCTTGGAAAGGGTGGTCAGGCACTGGAATGCACTGCCCAGGGAGGTGGTGGAGTCACTGACCATGGGAGTGTTCAAGAAATGTTTGGATGTTGTGTTGAGGAATATGGTTTAGCTGGGAAGTATTGGTAATGGTTGGACTAGATGATCTTCTAGGTCTTTTCCAACCTTGATAATTCTGTGATTCTGTGCGATTCTGTAATAGCAGTGCTGGATGTGCGAGGGATGCTGTCCTCCTATCACACATACCTCGCACAAAAACATCTTCAGTTCACCTGCAGTCAGAGGTCTTCTCAGAGTACATACATATTTCATCCAAAGACTCCTGAAACCCCACCTACTCAGATACAAAGCCTGGCAGAATCTCCCTTATCTGCTCAGTACAGAGACACTCACCCTTCCTATTACCTAAACAAACTACATGGACTTGTGTATCAGTCACAGACACCTTGTATCAGCCTTTTACAAGATCTGATGGCAAACCAGAGGAACTGCACAAATCCACCCGAGGCCAAACTGCAACAAAGAAGCAGCAAAGAGGAGCAGGGTAAGAACAAATCATGACATATCTGGCAACCCTGTGAAAAAAAAAAACAACTGTGGATGCTGAGGCTGTTTCTTTAATCTCAGAAAATACGAAGATGTGCCTTCCTTGAACTTCCAGAACAACAGTAAAAACAGAAGTGAAACACATGAGTTGAGAAAGGCTTCTGACTGTCTCTCAATATTGGGTTCATTTTTAAAAGTTAAGAGAGGTTACCAATAATATAGGTTGATTTGTTTAGCAACAGGGATTAGTGCATTAAAGAACGATTAGTTCAGCAAAAGGAATCCACAAGTGACAGTTCTAAAACTTCCCATTTCAGATTTAGTGGGTGAACAGTCTTGTTTTTCTTCAGTAATTTTGCACTGAGGACATAACAGAATACTTTTGTCTTCTGCCTCAATGATTTTGCCTCATAAGAAGTACTGGAGTCACAATACTTTTATCTTTTGCCTCAAAACATACAGGGCCATTTTCCTCCAGTTCTACAGACATGGTTTTTAAGAAGTGGCTCACTATGGCCTAGTAAGCAATGGAAATCTTCCAAAATGGTGAAGAGAGGACAGAAGTGGGTTAAATGTTTCAGAGATTAAGCAAACGACAAAAAGAAGGGAAGAAGTAGGTGGGCACTTGGTCACCCTAGATACCACTGAGCATGCCCAAAGGGACATTAGCACACATCTACCAGTCCTTGAAGAAAAATATGCATGCCCATAAGTGCATATATATGTCTGCGCTGCTCAGACATAGAACCTAAACTCTGGGGGGGTGCACTTGCCTGTCAAGTTGCTCAGTAGGTATGGTGAGGATTAAGGAATGCCGCTTTCTAACACCACATGGGAGTTAAGACGGTTTTCCCCTGGATTTCTGATGACACCAGCTGAAGTCTATTTTCACAGATTCATAGGAATTATACAGTAGGAAGTACAAACCTCAAACAAGGGCAAGCAGAATTCAGCAGATGTTAAGTAAAAAAGGTAAACACATCATAAGATTACTAAAATGCTACATTCTCATCTGTGGACTTGGTGAGCTAGGGCTGGAGAAAAAAGTTGTGCTTCTGCTCCATGATTTGCCTTTTTTCAAACCCTTTATTCAGATTTTCTAGGAAACTCTGAATGCACTTCATTACCTTGATTTGCTGCAAGTCTGTGGAGCCAAAGATATAGATGGCCCTGACTTTTAAAAAGTGCATGTCCTACTGCTTGTGTTGCAGGTGTTTTTTACCATATCTTACAGATAATTTCAAAGCACTAGATCTAGACAGATGCTGAGGCTGATCAGCCAACAGAGACAGAATTCTACTTTGACACAGGATTTCTGCTTTTGATCCACTCGTCTGCTGTCAGGTCTAGAAAAACCTCAGCCACAGGAGGGAAAGGACAGCATGATAGCTGATAAACCATGTGAGCGCTGCCACTTCCTGAAAATAATGAACCCCACACCTTAAACGCTTCCATGTTTGCTCTCCAAGTAGACAGAACTAGATGACTGAGGAAACAGCACAAAACCAGTAAGAAACAATAAAATGCAGGCACTAAAAAGATTGTTTTTTTCCTAATCCCATGCCCTTTGTGGTTAATTTCTATGCCCTCTAATATACTTCTGAAAAGCAGTACTAATAACATTCCAAAAGACAGTGTTAACTGTTCTTACAGATGCCTCAAACTTTTTCGGACAGAAATGGTTAAATGCAGGGACATTTCTCAGGTCACGTTATTACTGAAACCGCTTTGACAGTTTATTCTTATTGTCACTTTTCACTGAGAAAGCAGAAAGAAAAGCAAGCACAGATCTTCTCAAAGGATCCCAAAGAAACCTCAAAACTCTCTAGAGGCAATCGCTCTGGTTGGGTCATCTAAAACACATTGCCCCAAGACGACATCCAAGTGGATTTTAAGTAACTCTAAAGATAGAGACCCCAGAAGTTCCCTAGATAAATTATTCCAGCATTAAATACCCTTAAAATTCAGAATGACCCAGCTGAAACAATTTACTGGCAACTAAACTAGCATGCACTTCTTTTTAAGGACAATTTTTAAGGAAATGTCATCTTCATACACTCTCTCCTGCTCTTAGAGGACTGTTTTTTTGATTCAAATTTGTTCCAGGCTTTTCAAAGGACTTAACCCTATGACTGTGCTGATTCAATTTCTAAAAAAAAAAAAAGAGTATGCTAAACCAGGTCACTGCATATTTCTAATGCCATTACATTTCTACTGTTTTTAAAGGAAGTCTTTAAATGAACAAATTGAGGCTCTTCTTTCTTCCATTGGGGAGTTCTACTGTGAAGTTCTGCTGTGAAGCTCTGTGAATAACTACCATTAACGATCTTCAGTGGTTTCAGCTGAGAGTCAGCCCATGCCTACCAGCAGCTTAAATCACACTCAACACTGCAAAGTACATTTATTCACACTGGTTACACAGAATCACACAGAATCATCAAGGTTGGAAAAGACCTAAAAGATCATCCAGTCCAACCATCACCAATACTCCCCAGCTAAATCCTATCCCTCAACACAACATCCAAACGTCTCTTGAACACCTCCATGTTCGGTGACTCCACCACCTCCTTGGGCAGTGCATTCCAATGCCTGACCACCCTTTCCGAGAAGGGAAAGTCTGTTAAAGTTACTGTCAACCAATTGCTTGGTCTTAAGGGAAGGGAAAAAATAAATCACATGCAGTAACATTCAAGACATTGCTTAGAACAGAAGTTGCTAAATGCCCCTTCTTAAATTTCAGCAATGAAGTTCTTTTCCTCTGTAGCCATTTCATCATCCATTTTGTTTCATATTTAAGTACGAAGAAAAAGCATCTAGTAATCTATGCATAAGACTATTTTCAGGGTAATATAAAAAGAAGAGCCCACAGCAAGAAGAAATTGGTATGATTTTTACTACTTTAACTGTCCAGGTTAACACCTTCACAGCATACTTTTGATTTACTTGCTTTGCTGCTACCAGTAGAACTCTCAGGTTAGCAAGACAATTCCTTATATACCTGCTTTATAATTGCATTGTTTCCCTGCAGTAAGAATACAAAAAAAATTTATGCTACATGGGCCAGGCAACACACTTTGTGCAAGTCTGCAATGCAGCAATTAGTGGGGGCTCATTCTGCTTCTGTAACAATCAAAGCACTGCACTGCAGCACAAATCAGCTCTTATGTCATTTCTTCTGGAAGTCTGCTGCATTCTGCATGTAACTTTCCCTCTTCCCGCTTTACTTATTGTGGAATGCATGGAGAACAAAATACCATATGTAAAAAAAAAAATGAATGACACCCTCACTTTTTATTGCCAGATGCCTAGTGCTGGCTCAGGCTTTTTTTTACCCCGCACTAAAGCAAGGTTTATAAAACAGGTTGTGTAATCAGTTTCACCAGTGGCTAGTTCCATGGCAACATCAGCAAAAGCCTTCTAGCAAAGAATCACCATACTAATTCCACCCTCCTTAGCTGGATAGAAGAGTCTCATGATCTCCAGGGCAATCTACTACTTTGCAGTATAAGTTTAAAAGTCACGATCTCCTAATCATAAAAATATAAACAAATTACACCAATCACTGTCACAAATTTCTTAATGTCACCAACCTGTTTCTCCATATATGCATCAAATAAATAAGCACTGCCTATAAGATAAGGACTAAGAAACTGGAAAAAAAAAGCAGCAACAGAACAGGACATGTCCTTCCAACTGTCCATTTGTAGATCCCAAAAGAAGTGTTTTGGCTCATGTGAGCAAAAGTTTGCCTCTTCCAGGAACAGAAGAGCTATGTGCCCTAGAAGCATTTCTGATCTGGTTACTGGAAGAGTATTCTCCAAGTCAAGGTAAAGGCCAAGGTCAGGCTGAAATTCACATTTCACCAAAGCACGAGAACCTTTTAGAAATCAAAAGGCTGACAGTTGTCCTAATAGCAACATTCTTTGCTTTTATGTGCATATACCTACAGTAAATAGAATACTATGCCATTACATTGGCACTAAAAAGGTCCTTCCTAACACATTACTTGAAAGATGCACAGAAGAGCAGTCAGAAATTAAAAATACCGATGAGTATTTTTGCCAAACTATTATAGAAGTAACAGTCTGAAAACTAGTCCTGATTTTACACGCTGTAGTAAAAGGCATAGACAAATAAATACATTTCATAGTTAAGGGACAGAGTTCTGCCCACACCATTACTTACTTTGTAGTGGAAGACTTCCATTCATCTTTCACTGGCTGATCAAGCAGAGACATCATGGAGTAATTATCCACCATGAGACCATCAGGGTCATCTGTCTGACCTGGGAGTTTCCCAAGAGGAAAGTCTTTCCATTGCACTTCATCTGAGTAAAAACACAGTCCATAAAGTAGAAGTCAAAGCTAACCAGATAGACTTTCAAAAAGCAAGACACACTTCAAATCCAAAAATATTGACTCGTGCAACTCAGCAAAAATGAATAATCTCAGGTACTCAGAAAAATAATCTGAACTACAGTTCTAATTAATTTCCTTTATAAACGTATCTCTTTCAAATAAAGTCACTATAGCATATTATACACTAGGAACACATCTGGAGTCCGGTAATATCACACACTCATGCAGCACTTCTTATCCAAACAACTGTGAGGCAATGTCCATTAACAGAATCCTCAGATTATTCCAGAGCAAACCATACTATTTCCTCTCTCCTTTAAGGATACTTTTGTTTGAAAATGACATACTGGTTGCCACATACCAACTTAAAAGCACTAACAATGCGCCTTTGGAAAAAAAAAAAAAACAGTATTTGAAGAGCTTTTAGGGAGAGATGGTACTTGCACATAAAAGATAAACTGGATAAAGCAGTTATAAGGGATTTGGAATATTAAATCTTATGAAATCACTTTTTACCTGCAACAATTTGCCAGGCAGACCCTTGCAGCTTCACCTTTTTCTCAGCAATAGCCACCATGATATTAGAATGAGCAAGTCCTCCCAAACAATTTGTTTCAGTTATCTCTTCTTCCTCCTCCTCCACCTCCTCTACACCATTATCTCTCTCTCGTACATCATCTTGTTTCTCTATAGTCTGCCCTTCATTTTTGACCTGATTTTCTAGCCTAGCCCTCCACTGTAGGCTCTCTATAGTGTAAACTGGCTGTTTGCCGCAGTCCGAAGACAGGCCTGGAGTGGACAAAGGGCCACCTTCTTCCGTGTAAATGGATGTGAGATAGAGAAGATTCTTTCGTGAAGAACGTGGCAAACGAGGTCTCATGCTTGTGAGAATCCTAGAAAGGAATGGAGCAATATAAGCATCTTAAAAATCAAAAAAGATTCCAGATAGAAGTCTACCAAGCAGAGCAGCCTTTTAAGTTTAAGCTTCCTATAATACAGCTTGTTCTTATCTCCACTAAGAGGCAAACCTGATTATTCCTACAGAGTGGATACTGGAATACACCCTCTGTGATTAAAATTAAGGACTTAGGATACTTTTAACTGAATTTTTGCTTTGCTGTTCTCATGTGAAAAAGCTGCCACATGCTAAAACCCATACCATCCACATATGCAATCACCTCTCTGCTGCTACTACTTTTCATCTAGCTAGGCTATTTATCATCTTCCAAGGCAATTTTCACTTTCATTTTGAAGGCACAGTTCTTTTAACTTGTCCTCCATCTCTTTATAGAATCTCCAGGGGGAGATGAGCAGCAACAAGTGGGGTTTCACATACATCTGCTGTGATTTCTGCTAGATGCAAAGGAAGGGAAAGGAACACAGCCATAACTCATCATAACACAGGAGATCTGACCAAAGCTGTTATTAAGTGCTGTTTGCTGTCCCTTTTCCAGATCACAGAATCAAACTTACAGCTGAAGGAGGTGTGGGGTTGCCCAGCAGGGAGCTTCCAAGCAGTTATCAGTCAGTCTTACCCACTGCAAAGGAACTTTCTGAAGGAACAATTCCTTCATGTATGCTCGTTTGTTACAGCGGCGTCTTTTCTTCCCTTCAAAGAGAAATACAATGCTGTCAAGCTTCATAAAAACACACACATCATCCCTGTGCCTTTTTACTGGAGCTCTCATCCTCAAACAAGCCAGCACTCTAATTAAAGACCAAGACCAGATATGCTAACCAAGGATGTCAAGACCATTATAAGAGACTTGCCAATACACTAACAGCTAAATTAGCTTCACAATATGTGGCAACAATGGAGAGGAAATTTCCCAAGCTTGTTCTGCATATACCATCCCAAGTAATCATAGAATCACCAAAGTTGGAAAAGACCTACAAGATCATCCAGTCCAACCATCCACACCTATCACCAACAGCACTCACTAAACCACGTCCCTCAACACAAAATCCGCACATTCCTTGAACACCTCCCTGGGCAGCCCATTCCACTGCCTGACCACTCTTTCAGAAAAGTAGTATTTTCTAATGTTCAGCCTAAATCTCCCCTGGTGCAGCTTGAAGCCACTCCCTCTAGTCCTATCACCAGTTACATGAGAGGAGACTGACCCCCAGCTCACTGTAACTTCCCATCAGTTAGTTATAGAGAGCAGCAGATCTCCCCTGAGCCACCTCTTTTCCAGACTGCACAATCCCAACTCCTTCAGCCACTCCTCATAATGCCCGTGCTCCAGACTTCGCACCAGCTTTGTTGCCCTATGTCCCATACAGGCAAGCTACAGAGCTGTGTTAGTACAGTACTGTTATCCCTTACTGTTCACTCCTGCAAGTACTGGACTGATCTTTCATAGGACAGGCTGTATTCTCACATCTTGAGAAAGCCAGAGTTATATTGCAAGAAAAATAATAACTTCAAACTACTGCTAAGAAACACATGACAGACAAATGCTGCGGGTTAAGATGCATCAGAAATGCAGTGGGGAAAGAGGTTACTATGAAAAATGTAATAATTATGTTATTACGTTTACAGTGTAAAGGACACATATCACTCTTTATTCCTACAGTGGCACAGAAGAGATGCCTACTTTGTTTTGAAATTCCAGACATACTCACCACTGTTAACTCTAGCAATGCTAGTCAGCATCTCAGAAATCCAGTTGATCAGGAATTGAGACTGGAGATCTGAAGAGTCAGAACATTCCTTCAACTTCGTGAACATTTTGTCTATTAGGGTCTGTGTAAAACTTCGGGAAAGGATGCTTGTCAGCAAGGGCTGCCAGAAGCAGTAAAATGTCTGAGGAATTTTGAACTGCCATACCTCTTTATTTGCTGCAATAATACGTGGGGAAAAAAAAGAAGCCAAAGTCACTGTTTTGGTTTTTTGTGAGCTGTTGGTGTGACTCTGTCTCAAAGTAATTCACACTGATATTACCATTTTGTTTCTTTTTCTCTGGGGTCATCATTGAATGCACAGCTATTATTTTCTTTCATTAGTAAATTAAGGTAAGCAAACCAACAACAAACAGGATAGTGCAACAACAGCGAAAAATACACTGGTAAACTACAGCAATGTCTACCTCTGCTGTACTAATTTCTTGCCAGTTTAATTCTATTTCACACATAATGAAGAACAACTTTGTCTCAGAATAACTTGCTCTGTGCTTTTCCTTAGCAAACCAACACAGAATCAAGAAACTCCTAAAAGTTTACTACTGTAATATAGCCACAGAAGTTTGAGATCATTCTTGGAAAGTATTTTGGCTGGTGTTGAGGTATGTTTTCAGGAAGATAAACAATTCATTAATTTTCACTGCTCCTTAATTCTTTTGCAAAAAACTCATGCAGCTCCATCCAAGTGGACAGCAGCATATAACTACGATACACTTAAGTGAGACTCAAAAAATATATATACATATATCAGTTTCATATCTTCAGTGTATAAAAGCGACTAGAGAGAGCTGATTAAATAACTATTGTGGATATGGGCAGAGAAGCAAGCAGTATTCAGTGCTGAAGAGTTATGCTTCCATAACAAAGACTTACATAAAAGAAATAGCTAAGCATATCCATAAAGTAGTCTACAGAAAAGCTCAAAGATGTTTAAGGACACAGACAAATAATTATGCAGAGAAGTACAGATTTCAATATAATGAAAGTCAACAGAAGTGGCTGTAATATTGGATATGCACTTTTTTTTTTTTTACACAAGTTACGTGGTTTCCAAAACACTCACCTTCGTACTTTATATTTAACATCTTCAGACAATCCACTGTTGGAATGAGAAAGCCATCACTAAGAAGAACTTCAGCCACTGTCTCCCTAGAACAACCACATACTCTAATTGATGCCATTTAGTCCTTCACATATCAAAACACCACTTCCATCAGTTCTGGAACATGTTCATAAGCTAACTGTAACTGCAGTGGAGTAGCTTGTTTTAAGGCACTAAAACCTGCTGTTTTTGTGTTGGATATGCCCCAGTGAGACTTGGAAAGATGTCCTGTTTTCAGCTGGGATATTTTGGCTCTAAAGGAAAAACAATGTTGATAACACACCAGTGTTTCTAATTGTTGTTGAGCAGTGCTGTACAGAGCCAATGACATTTCAGTTACTCAGCTTCTTGTACTGTTGCACCTATGAGGAGGGCTGAAGAGGCACAAGATTTGTGAGGGTACAGAACCAGGACAGATGACCTAAAATGATCAAAGGGATATTCCACTCCACATCAAAGCATGCAAAAAAAAAAAAAAAAAATCCTGAAAATGGGGGGAGTTGGTCAAGCAGCCTGCTGCTACTCGAGGACTAGCTAAGCAACAGTTGGTGGGTGGTAAGCAATTCCTTGTGCATAAATTATTTTGTATACATATTTTACTATAACTACTATCCTCCCCCCCACTTTTTTTTTTTTTTTAAAACAATCTCAACACTCAAGTTCTACTTCGTCTTTTTTTCTGATTCTCTCCCTCATACCAATGTATTTATGTTGCCATATAAATATCAGCAGAATCTCATATGACAGTCTCAGTTTCAATACAGCTGATATGCTGTTACTAACAAACAGAAGTGGTAAGTGTAGGAACCTTTCTGGTAGCTGCTTTTAATCATTCTGAGGTTTGAAAGAAAAATGTGTACGTGGTTACAAAAAACTTGAACACGGGTACAACTTTCCACTGACTATAAACAGATCAGCTTGTGTTCTTTAAAAGTTGCACCTCAATGCCAGAATAAAAAGAAATAGCTTAAAGTAGGTCAAGGATGAAGTATGGGAGCAAGAGGAATCTTACGGCTTGCTCTAGCAGCCTGTGGTTTTCAAACAGCTTTCATATCTCCCTCCATACGAGACTGTACTTTCCTGACTGTATGTCATGCTCAGCCAGCTCAAGTTGCTCATACTGGAATTTAGCATTTGTCAGTAACAACATGCACTACGCTAGCTTACATGAAGCACTTAAATGCTTTGTTCAGCTGTAATATGTCATTTGAACTGCTACCACTCTGTGAAAAGCACAGTGCAAATCTTTCAGCAACAGAGGGCTTCAATAGGAAATTCATAATTTACAACTATCCAGAATATTTTGGTAAGTAGGTCTTTCTGAAATACATGAAAAAAAAAAATCAAATCCTTTGATCTGAATTACCAGCTTGGAAGGACACAGGCATACACACTGCAAAACCAACACTGAAGTACCTTATCTACTCAGCCACAGTAACAGTTTTTCCAAAGTAAAACATCCTACATGCAGGTGTCTTTTGATGATATAAACAGAAGCCAATCATCAACACATTACAACACAGATTTCTTCCACACTAGAGGCAGAGCTGAGGTTGGGATGTTACTTTTCAACTGTTCTGTACATCTGCCATGCTAAAGCTTTTGTACAGTCATGCATAAAAGCCTGCCAAATTCTAGTTACACCACTGTATGGGAACTGCTGAGTCATGGCCTGAACCTCTGATTGATCACCTGAGGTGAGCAGCGAGTCAGCCATGGGAGCACAGGTGAAGACAATTCACCTGTGCTGCAGGAAGGGATGGAGAATGGCTCCACCTCTCCTAGACCCACTGAAGAGCTGACTACCAGTAGGAAAGGATCTCTGCTGGAGATCCACTCCACTGGGATTCCATAAGTGAGCCCAGGATACGGGTAAGCATCCCATCTATTCTCTTTGTGTTGCTTTGCCTAACTTTCTTGTTTATTTCATTATTATACATTATCTTAATATTCTTTGATTATACACCTACCCTGAACAGAACAACATCCCACTGGAGTAGATTCAAGCAGCTTAAAGACACATCTAAATTCAAGCTTGTTAAATCATTACAGAGGTGCAAAACTAATTGCAGAAAAGCAAACTTGCTTGCAGACTAGCCAGATAACACCACAAGCAGGCCAACACAGATTCCTCCCACCACGCTGCTTTCAAAAGTATTTGCTATTTGCTGGAGAACACCCTTCAGAAGTGAGGAACCAGCCTTATCAGCAGAGAAGCTAGTTATCACAAGTTGTGACAACTTCAAGCACACCTGATAGCTTCTTAACCAGCAGCTTGTATAACATACACGTTTACATTAAAAGCATTATGAGTTATGGCTCAAATTTGTAATTTGATTGTCTCTCCCCTCTAAAGATACACTGTGTTTCTCAGAGTGGGACAGAAACTTCATGCAATTTTATACAGCACTAATAAAATGTCAACATCCTGGGTCCCAGAGGCCCTGTAGTGGTAGAAGACTATAAAATACAGAAGAGGCAAATACTACTGTGCGTTTCTGAAAAATTCTGAAGGTTACTGTGATATCAGAGTCTATGTAAGGTTCTTAGGAGAGCTTTTGAATTAATGAAGATGCTGACACACCCCAGGGTCAGAACAGCCAAGACACAGAACACACTGCATGGCACAGGAAACATTCATTATGAAAGATTAATAACTCAGTGCTCAAAGGCTTTGAGGCGGTCAACAAATTGCTTTTTTAAGGAACAGTTGAACAACACAGTGAGCACGTAGTGCAAAAGGTCTACAGGTGCAGCTTCACACTCTTATCTCAGTTAATTTTCAGAGACATACCTGTTCTCCTGCATTAAGTCTTTGATCTGAGCCAGAATCCAGTCCACCTCTGAAGAAGAATTAGACCACAGTTCTCGAGACTTTGAAACAGACTGGACTGCCTGCATAACCTGAGTGAAGTAAAATCCAAGCATTACTGGGAGCCTGCACTGACCCTAATTCCAAAAGCACTCCCATTCCTCTGTCTTAACAGCTCAGTGAGGTGGATTCACCCTAGTCGTGACCTCTGAAAGAGTCCCATTTTTGGATATTACTGTTGCCTCCATTTCATTTCCAAGAAAACAACTAGTATGAAATTCTTAATTATAACTTTTGCTCACTACGCATTCTTCTCTTCCTTCCAACTGGTAGGACTCACATACAAAAAATAAGGCAAGAGAACAAGGTTGTTGAACAGCACACACACACACAGTCAGAACAGTTAACTGTTATGGCTTCAACAAATATTTTACTAAAATATAGATCCACTCTAAAAATAAGCAATATATCACATCCATGAATACAATGCAGTAGCAGTACAGAAAAAAGCTTATCTAGATTGAATTAGTAAATTAAGATGTATTAGAGACTAAAGCAAGGGCTTGGAACTTAATACTGCTCGTTGTAACTTGTGTTGCCTTCAGGTTTCGTGTTTTCTTAACAGTTGTAAATGGGATAGAGAGAAACTGACATTATCTAAGACAATAGGTTACAGCTGAAATTTAAAGCTTTGTGAAGCTTTAGTCATTAAACACTCCTGTGAGCACTGACTTGTCAGAGGCTGAAATCAAATACCTCTAAGTACAATTCTGATTGCAATTGTTTTTTCTTGCAAATGCCCTAACCAACCTAGAGCTGGGGAAAGCATAAAGAAAAAAAAGCTAGAAAGAGAAGAACACAGGAAGTTTTATAATTTGGATTCAAGAATAAAGCAAAACACAGGTTTCCTTCTACTCCCCGATCTCGCATTAGCCATTAAACCAAGCAATCCTGGGAAAATTATCTAAAAAACTAAAACTGAAATACCCTTGAATTTGTGAAAGCAGTCATTTGTTTCTCTGCTTAGTAACAGAAAGGAAGTTTTCCCTTTTTCCATCAAGAATAACAGAAGAGGCCCAATACACACTTGTCATTTTGCTGCTAACTAAGCTATATTACAAATATACTTTATTAAGTGTCTTTGAAGTGAGATGTATGAAGGAAAACATGAACCTACCACAACACAGAAGTTACATAAAGGAAAAGGAGTAAGCATCCAGCAGCAGTCTGACTATAAAGAATTGCTTTAAGCATGCTCTAACTGCAAGTAAACATAATACTCTCCATTCTCATAGTTGAAGATGGAATATTTGAAGATCAGATAACTGAGACAGAGGGGACGAATAATCAACAACCACTAGGATCTCATTAGAATTCTATACTGAGGTATTCAAAAAGCAGGTGAGAAAGAGCAACTCTAAAACATGTCCCCATCCAAACAAACGGAGAAGCAGACCAGGCTATACTTACCTGAAACTGCTCACTTTTGTAGGATATCAACACATCTCTGACTTTTTCTAGAAATAAACATATATACACACACTTAAAAACGGGGAATAGGTCAACAATATCGAGCTTTGTTCAGCACAGGCAAGCTGCTTAGCTCTACAAATGCATGCTCAAGGGAGATATCAGTGGAATGAAATCATAAATCGTGGGACAGAAAATACTGAAGACTTCTAAACAACTTCCAACTTCCTATGATTTCCAGACTTTCCTAGTACTGTAAATTTTATCAGGCGATGTTGATCAAGAAGTTCAATCTTTTATCATTAGCAGTGGCCAAGGAGAAGTACATAAACACAGACAGCTTCAAAAATTCCTTAAAGAAATCAGTCTAGGAAAAAAACATGCATCAGAACATGAACTGCCTATGGGAACATTAGTCGCTTCAAATCTACCATGACAGAATTGTGGCTACTCACAAACCTACCTGTATAATCAATGAATGTTAAGATATTATAATTATGAAATAAGAGAATTAGGCAAAGCAGGTTATAATAACAAAAAGAGAACAGATAGGACGCTCACCCGTATCCTGGGCTCACTTATGGAACTCCAGTGGAGTGATCTCCAGCAGAGATCCTTTCCTACTGGTAGTCAGCTCTTCAGTGGGTCTAGGAGAGGTGGAGCCATGCTCCATCCCTTCCTGCAGCACAGGTGAATTGTCTTCACCTGTGCTCCCATGGCTGACTCACTGCTCACCTCAGGTGACCAGAGAGAGTCACAGAATCACAGAATTGTAGGGGTTGGAAGGGACCTCCAAAGATCATTGAGTCCAACCCCCCTGCCAAAGCAGGTTCCCTACACCAGGTCGCACAGGTAGGCATCCAGGCGGGTCTTGAATATCTCCAGAGAAGGAGACTCCACCACCTCCCTGGGCAGCCTGTTCCAGTGCTCCGTCACCCTCACCTAAAGAAGTTCTTGTGCACATTTGTGCAGAACTTCCTATGCTCCAGAGAGGTTCAGGCCATGACTCAGCAGCTCCCACACCCTACTATAGCCTGATGTATTAAAATCCTGCACTATTCTCAATGAAGTCCCTCCTCCATCTCTGGTACCACTGACTATCCCTGAATTAGCATTGTCTTTCAAAATGCATCAACAATCAGGTATCACTGACACCTGCTATCAGGATGCCAACCACATGGTATCAACTAGATTAAACTTCAGATGCATTTTAACTGTTAGACTGATAGATCATTGCCATTCCGTTATTTTAAACTTACAGACCAGTGGGTCTACTATAACATTGTGTTTCTCTTACTCAGCAGTTTGTTCAGAGCGCTTCTTTTTCTTGCCTAGAGTAGACAGGAAAAGAAAAGAACACCACAAGCTTGCATTTCATCCAAACAAAACTGTGGCTGTTACGACACTAGAACTAACTTTCACAGTATTCATTCTTAAGCCATCATATTTTAACTGCTGCTACTGATTACAACATTGTTCATTCAATGTCATAGTACTTAAATCATCCTAGAATCCACTAAGGCCCAAACAGTAATCCCAAAATATGAGCTGAAGGTACCACTTTAGCCACTGTATGGACTAGAAGATGACACTTTAAAATGCTCTGCTCAGGTTAAAAATCTAATTTTTTTCTATATGACATTGTTTCGTGGACACTTACCATGGAATTCCTTATGTTTCTGACAGACCTCATGCTGCGGGGTTTGAATCTCCCATGTCTCACTGCCCAACTCTGTGTTTGCCTCCATCTCTTCCTGTTCATCTTCCTCATACTCCTCTTCACTTTCCTCACACAAATTATTTCCCAACTGACGGCTCCAATATGTCTTTCGTAGCCAGTCCAGCACAACATCACAACCTACAGGAGAACATAAAACATTCTTTTCTCAGTGAGGTTTACTTTTCTCTTTAAGAAAATACAGGTGGTACATTGCTAACTTGCATTGTGAGTAGAAATACTGCTAACAAGTTATGAATTTGAAATCACATACAACTCCATTAATAAAAACAAGAATAAATTCAAAAAACACAAAACAAAAGCTTCAAGGCCCCATAAATCCTCGTAACACCTATCCACCTACAACAGTGCACTTCAGTCAAGCAAGGCCAAATCGAAGTGGAAAATAAGTTCACACAGCAACATTCTGGTGAGAAGATACGTCAATTCTTCAATATCTCAATGATCAACACAGTATCTACAGCAGCGTTACTTACTTTTTTGCACAGATATTACAGTAAACATACATTAGATAGAACAAAGCTAAAAACTCTTTTATCCCATCACTATTTCACTGGTCAACTCAAATTAAAGACCATGCTGAATATGATTAATCTGGCTCCTCAGTGTTTAACCCCAAATTCCCAGGAATCGCTTCAAGCACTATGAGCTGGTAATTTACTCAGGCTTGTAATACCTTCTGCATTTCCCCTCAATTCATTTAACAGTCTCATGTACATCCAAACCCTTAAGAAAAGCATATACCTCCTTCCCAAACACAGACTTCGTGCACTGTTAGAAACAATAGCACTTAACTACCATTTCTAGTATTTTTCTCAAGTATCGCAGAATACCTGCCCTATGATGCATCTCTGCCTGGAGCCAGCAAAGTAAAAAAACAACTCCAGTGACACAGCCTGCTTCCCATTTTCACCAAATGGCGTATCATTCCTTTCCATATGAGGAAGATGACTTCCAGCCCTTTCTGAAAGCCTAACACTAACTACTTCCCAAGAACTGGGACTGTGCCTCAGCAGTACCAGCAGCAGAAGACAACAGAGAGTAAAGAGCAATATTCCCTTCCTAATTTTCCTCTTCTGCCTGTTCTCCACCAAACATACTTCAGCTACCCTCACAGAGTACACTCTCCTAGGTGCTTCACATTACAATTCTCCCCTTCCGGGCTGAGCCCATAGCCTGCTAGGCAGAGTCCCGGTAAAGGCAGTTGCTCCCTTCAGAGCACCCCACCTGCCTGCTGGTGAGAGACATCACTGGATATCACTGGTAAGGCCTATCCATAATGCTCATAGTACTTACCCTTACGGCATAGAGCCAAGCGAGGTAGCTTCCCATGAGTCAGCTCATGACGGAGATCCACAACCCAGATAGGGATACCCACCTGCAAAAGCAGCCACAGATATCACCACACAACTGCAAGAAATCATGCTAAATCCATATGCAGCCCCACAAAGCCACAGATAACCTCTTCCTGAGTGGGAATAACACTTCCGAGCCACAGCAGCATAGCACTTCCCAGCTTCTCCCTTTAACAGTAGGAAGAGATCCCTCCTCTGACCCACCTCCCTCCTTTAACCTAGAAACTATACAGATGTGATTTTACAATTTAAGTTCTCCCACTTTTCCTGTAAAAACAGCTGCTTCTTCAGACATAAGTACCGCTAGAGCTGTATGATATACTATAATGCCATAATAGCATTAAAATACTAGAATGGTAAAGCCTTTAGCTACAGCAGATGAGAATAAATCCACATACAGCAGCCCCAGAAATGAAGGAAAAGGGCTACTTAACTTCAAACAGACTCAGGTAGACAGGGATCTCCATCAAGATACACCTACACCTCCAGGGCCAATTCTTAAATGATATCAGGGAAGTGGTGGATCCCAGCTCCATCCCTTCCAGTCACTCAGCTACACTGCATACACCTAAGCTCCCCTAGGTTAGCCTTGCCATCCCCCCCAGGTACTCTATTGCTGTTTCAGGCTATGGCTTAGTATTTCCAATACATATACTAAGAAATCAATTTTTATTTAAATTGATTAAACATACCAGACAGTATTTGTACTTAAAACACAACCATGCTGTTTAAGTTTTTCCTATAAATATATGACTACTAAAGATATTTATCAGTAAGTCCGATCACTGATAAAAGGTGAGTAGAAGTATTTTCCTTAAGAGAAGAAAAAAATAATGAAAAACCCACATTTATTTACTCCCACATAGAAGTACTTAATAAGGTTATACCTACAGCTAAATCTCAAATACCATCCATCCTTCCCATTCAAAACTTTCTGTTCAAACTCAGAAACGATGCTCAGATCAGTACAGCATGCATTAAAAAAACTCAAGGCGCTACTAAATTATACACTGAATCTTTCCTTCTTTGTACTGGACAAATTAACTAGAAGCAACTGAATATAACAAAAATAAAATAAAACACCTAAAAATACAACTAAGCACTTTTAATATAATCTGAAGTCTCAATAACCAAATTTATAAACCACAGACATAGCTCTTTTTCATTACTGCAATAACAAAACCAAATAACATACTTGCAGAGTAGCAGTATTTGAATCTAAATCAAGACTTCCAATAAAATTTCAACTCTCTTCAACGCTTTTATGGCAGAAATGCTAAGTCACAGCCGATGCAATGTATCTGAATAACAGGAAGGGGTGGAGCCAGGATCCACTCCTTCCCAGCCCTCATTTAAGGGTTTGCAGAGGAGGTGAAGGTATCTCAGTAGATATCCTTGTTTATCTGAGGGATGGAATTTTTTGTTAAGGTAAGTAGTTGGGTTTATTTGTTTTCTCCTTTGTATTTATGTTTATAGCTGCTATTATTGCTGTATATTTTCACTGTTTTACTGTTTTGTTGTTAGAATGAACTGGATTCCATATATTTAAGAAAAAAAAATGATTGGCTACTATTAATACAAAATGCATATATGCTTTCTGAGGTTACTGAGTAACTTTCTTTATATATTTACCTCTATAGCTAGTTTTCTCAGAGGAATGCTGACCATTTTCTGTTTTCTTTCTGTGATCAAGTTGACAAATCTACATGTAAATTACAGAAAAAGTAATAAGCTTATGATGTGAAGAGACCCAGAGATCTGAAGTCAAGGTATACAAGTGAATAATGTAACTTGTCCTAATCTTTTTCTTACAGGATAGAGGCTTTCACAGTCCTACCTTACAAGAGCTAGCCCATATGAGAGAATAAGCTCATGTGATCTCAGTTTGCTAGATGAATCCAGGACCTTGCAACGAATCAGTTCAGCTGTGCAATCCACTGCAAGAGGCATTTTAGGGCCATACCTAGAAAATAAAAAAAAAGAAAGTAGTCTCATAAGACTATAACACTGTCCCCACCCTCCAGAAAAGGATTTCTTTTTTAGTGATACATTTCATGTTTTATAATATTAGGAAGCCTGAAGGAATGCATGCAGAAAGATAGCAAGGCTCCCTCCTGAATGCTGTTGTTGTCAGCGGTGTTTATGTAGCTACTCCTAAACATGCATTAAATAAGCTCTTACTTATATACCACGTACATATTCTTATAGTATGAAATTGCAATGACTGAACTCCTTTACGGATGCAGGGGGGAACACAAATAGAAGGATATGATGTGCGGTCCTGGGACGTGCTCAGCGCAGCACAGTCCCGACAGAAACGAGTCTATGAAGCGGAGGGCATGCAGGGCTTCTGCCTTCCTTGGCGCCCGCGGACCGACTATCCCAGCACACTCCACGCGTGTCTGGACGCAGCCCCTGTGACGAGCGCGGAACCGCGGCCTCCCTTACGGACGCGGCGCACGACACCGGCCCAGCCAGGCGCGGAGCCGGCACGGCAAAGCGGCTCTCCGCCGGGACGCGGCTCGTACCGGCTCTTCCAGGCCGACACCCGATCCAGCGCCTCCTGCTGCAGTCGGCTGTCTCCGCAGTACAGCCCCACCATCACCTGGTCCCATTCCGCCCTTCCCCTCCACGCCACCACAGTTCGCAGCGGCTTCAGCCGCTTACGGGTGGGGGAAAAGGACCGCAGGCCGCGACGCCACGCCAGCCCGGCGCTGCCCGACATGGCGCGGCTGCCGCCCGTCCTCCGCACTGAGCTTCCGCCCCTGCGGGCGGCGCTTCCGGGCGGGGCGGAGGCGGTGCCGTTCGGTGGGTCGGCGTTGTGTGCGCCATGCCTTCGGTTGGCCTTTGTTTTCCTTCTTTCCTTCCTTTCGGGGGTGAAGCAGCGAGCGCAGGAGTCGTCACTTCTGCAACCAACTTCCGTCCAGGGTCGGAGGAGAAACGAGCCTTGCCACGGGGTGACTTCTAAAATGAGGAGCTGCATCAGCACCTCGTTCGGCATCATCAGAAGAGGCTGGAAGCTGCGGCTTGGTTGCATGCTCACTACAGTGAAGCATTACTGTCTGCCCGCTGTACGGACGATCTCACTGCCTGAGGGAGGCTTGGCTCAATTCCCCTGCAGGCGGTGTAGAACTCCTGGTAACTTCACGGAGTGCAGGATTAAGCACAATGAGAACAGGAGTGCAGATGTTGCTTTGTTCTTGCAGGTATGCACACACACTGATTCTGAGCAGTCAGAAAATCTGTGCAAGTGCAAAGCACTGAGACATCCAGTAGCATCCTTTAAGCTTTTTCAGGTGCTGTGTGACTTTGCAGAACCGTGTGCCTCAAAGCATCTACAGCTGTGATCCGATTGCCAAATTTCTTTTTTGATAGGAGTGCTGAGATGCTTAGTTATGTGTTAATTATGTATTATAGGACTGAACATTTCTACTGCCCTGTAAATACCTGTGGTACAGTCTTAGAAGAAGAAAATCTGGGATTTTTGGAAATACAGGAGGCACAGGTAGCATCTTGTTATTGGCTGAAGCTGAATACCAGTGTAGCCAGAGAAATTGAACTTTTGGAGTAGAAATGAGCCCACTGATAACCAGTGCCTTGTAGCCCAGGCACAAGAAGATATTTCATCTGGAGAGTTAAGTGGTAGTTAAATATCTGGCTTATCTTTGGAAAGAACTTTTGCACTCTTTCAGGGTTAAGGTAATAATATACGGAGAGGTGGGCTCCTTTCCCCATTTTAGGAAGTGATCTGTAGGCCATAATCCCATTTTGAGAATCCATGTCAAATCCCGGTTACATGTTACTGGCTGCAAATTTAGGAGGTGGTTCAATGTTTGTTGTCTGCAGTGCTTATCTCTCTGTTCAGCCAGCCCTTCTGGTGTACATCCATCTTTCAGAAGATGTTCCATAGGAGAGGTTTTCTGCATTTGAAGAGATCAGCTTTCACTGCTGCCCCCAGGAGAGGGTGCTCTCTAAGCGTGTACTGCAGACTCATTTCTGTACAGCAAGCTCACTATGAACGTCAGAATGGGGCATTTCCATGCAATGTAACTCCATGTAGGTCCTAATGTACCTCCTGTCACGTCAGTTAATGTCTGCTCTTATTTGTCATAAAACTAGTATTTACAGCTGCAGTGTTAAGGCAAGGCCAGTGTGATAATGCATAGAGATCACTGTAATTCTGCTGGATCTACTCTTGCTGAGAACTTGGCACTGGGCTTAACGGTTGCGTTGAATGTATATCTGAAGACCAGCTCAAAAAAACTGCATGGAGTCAGGTTTCAGTGTCTTGTGCATGGTCTGGGTAGTGTAGGTGTTATGCTGTTCTTGAGGAAATACTCTCATTTCATGTAAGCTAAAATGGCGTATGTAAGAGGAGAATAATGACTTAAAAAAACACAATTATCTTAGAGAATAGACCAATGAATAACAATTCCATTCACAGAATGGATGTCCAGCCAATTTACAAAGTGTCCAAGTCAGAAATCTGCATGCTGGAGTTGTCTTTTCTTGTTTGTTCAGTCAGGAGAAGATAATTCAGATAAGCAGCATTCTGCATGTTAGTAATATACAAATCATAAAACTATTTCAGCTCCAGGGCTAAGAATTTGAAGGTTTGGAGAGTTGACTTCTTAGGGATGAGAATAAGTGATTATTAAAAACTCATTTAAGTAATAATTGTCATTAGTGGGAGGGAAAAGAAGGGAACTTGTGACTGTCATACAGGAGACTCAGAAGTCTTTAGGGCTGCCCTAATCCATTGAGCGTGCTTCAGCTGTGCCACAAAGCAAAGAGAAATTTCTAAAGGATGGATCTGTTGCCAAGGTAGATGGTCCTGTTTTGTGCCTGGCCCATTGCCACAAGGTTAGCTGGATCACTTTGAATACAAACAGGAAGCAATTTCTTACCGTGCTGTTTTCAAAGTGTAATACCTTCTGTTATGTTTCTTCGCCTTGAACCAGGTACACATACAAGCCACAGACCTCCTGAGCATATTGAATAAATGGAGGACTAATTCAACTCCGGCACTGAGGAGGGGCTGGTTTCACTGACCTCTGTGAAACTCACCTAGCTGTCAAAACCGGGACACTGCTGTTAGATTCAGGTCCCAGACATCCTGAATTTGGATTGTTTTACTGTTGGTTGCATCATCCTGGTTCTGCCCAAAGATATTTGAGAAAATTAAAATGAAGTCACTTTCTTGTGGTGCCTGTTCCCTCTGCTGACTTCTTTCAATTGCAAATATGGTGGCAATGTAGATACAAAGTGTCAGTGCCTCTGACTGTATTGTTTTTTTCTAAATCTGTTCCTGTCTATCTGCTTTTGAGTTTTTTTTATCGAAGATTTACAATTTCAAAATGCACAAAACACATGGTGCTCTAGGACAGATGCTATAATCCAGGCTGATTTTGCTGAGTGGCTGTCTCAGCCTTTTTGCTTTTCCATTTGGGATATTTCTTGGCCTTATTCAAAGCTACTGGTGTTGCTGATGTTGTATGAATGGAGAGGAAAAATGATAGAAATGAAATTATTTGCTCTACCTTTTCCCTTCTTTCCCTTCCTGCTTTGTTCATCTAGTTCTTATGGAATGAGACACAAGGAGAGGGCAGGTGCTAAGGAAGGAGAAAGAACGCTTGCATCAGCTAAGATCCCATGACTTCTGTCAGCTGGGACAACTGTGGCCTTAGGTAAGCTGTTCATTTTCTGTCTTCATTTCTATTAGCTATGCTTGAGGCCTGGCTAATCACTTAGAGTCTCAGTAGGAATAAATAGATATACCACTTATGATCCAGAGAGTTCCAAAGAAATACCATCTGGGCTTAGGACAATTCATGTTACAGTTTAGACAGCAAATCCTACCACAGGACAGTGACTGGGAGATGGATGTCTCTCATTTTGGAGTTATACACTCTTCATTCTGAACACAACGTTCTATTGTCAAAGGAAGCAATTGCCTTCTTACTTAAGCGTGTTTCTAAGAAGTAAACTGTTATGATCTACTAAAGGGGTTCATAGAGAGGACACTTATGTGGGGTCAGGGGATGTCCTTTCTGCTGCTTTGTGGCTGTAGACATAGGAATTCACAGTCAACACACTAAAAAGGCATACACAGAAAATAAAGGATTTAGAGCAAAAAGCAACTCTGTGTAAATCTGTGACAGCTGCTGAAGATGAAGATATTTATCTGCAAGAGTGGCTAAATGTAAGACTCATATCAGGATCTTCACATAGTTTGAGCCATTAAATTCTTGTGCCATGGAAAACTGAGAGACAAGAACTGAAGAAATAAGATGTGGAGATGGGTCCAGAGGAGTTCCTCTGGAGGGCCAAGATTGCTCAGAGGGCTGGGACCCCCTCTCCTATGAAGACGGCAGAGGGGCAGCTTGTGCACTTGGAGGAGAGAAGGTTCTGAGAGACTTCGTTGCAGGCTTCTGGCATTTAAGATGAGATTGCAAACAGGAGGGAAACTTTTTTTGCGTGGTAGTGTAAAAGACTGTGATAAGGCAAGGGATAATGGTTTTAAAATGAAGGAGGAGAAGATTTGTATTAATATCAGGGAAAAGTTTTTCACTTTTAGGGTGGTGAGGTGCTGAAACAGGCTGCCTAAGGAAGCTGTGGTGTGCCACATCTCTGGAGGTGTTCAAGGCCAGGTTGGATGGGGCCCTGGGCAATCTGATCTAGTGCTTGATCTAACACTAAATGACATTTGAGGTTCCTTTCAACCCAAGGCATATGATGATTAATCTTGTCAGGGAGTGTAGAAAGAATACTCCAGCTTATACTGAGGTATGCTTTTTATGCTTCTTACTCTTCAGTGAGCTTCTCTAATACTTGCTGCCTTTTCACCTCACAATTTCTTTCACGTTGCTGTAAATGACCGATCTCCTCTATCCCTTTGTATATCCTCCTTCGGCTCCAGTCATTCTGGTACACACTCTAGAGGTGGCCATCCTGAGCGTTTCCTTGGTGTCCCACAGCTCAGAACTGCTTTTGGAACTCTGCTAGTTCACTGCAGTGGCAGTGAGCCAGAAGAATATACTCATGTCATATCCTTCAGGGAAACACAAACTGCTCAGAAGTGGGTAAGCCTAGCAGTGATACTGGTTTTCCTTAGAGAATTCTAGTATTCAAAGAACTTCCTTGTAAATTCCTAGTTTTTCTACCAGCTTTAGCAAGCTGACAAGGACAGAATATCTAAGATTTGTGCAGTACATCCCTGGTCCAAGCAATGATGTAAATTCTGCCCAAACCAAGCACTCTCAAGGACCTCTTACTGAGAATCGGTGTGGGTGTCGTGCTGCGGTATGGACTCTGGGTATAGGTAATCTGCATCATTTTTCTGACCCAAACCTGGAAGTGTGGCTTCCTCATCCTTGGAATCTATCAGCCTGTTAATATACTTTCAATCCCATTTGCGTGGCATAGTTTCTGCAGCTAGAGAAATTAAGAAGCATAGCTTCTCTGGGATCTGTTCTGCGATTCACCTCTGCTGGGGTGATTCACCTTTTCATATCTGCAGCCTGGAGGAGTGTATCCTAGTGCCTCATCAGGCTGTTTCTGACTTCTGCCTGGGCAGCTGTACTAACATACCACGTGTACAGCAGGGGACAGAGGGTGAGGATACGTTATTTGTGAGTGATAATGAGAGAGAAATCCCTTCAAAATATGCCTTTATATCTCCCCCCTGCTTGCCTTTTTCCTCCTTCACTGTTGTCGCCTTGTAGTA
>JAPSGF010000202.1:87580-141782 GCA_035772895.1 Perdix hodgsoniae
AACTCCCCTGCAATGAACAGAGACATCTGCAGCAGTGAACAAATCCTCCTTGCCCCCAGGATTGCTGAGTATGGATGTTTCTGTTTGTGAAGGGAGAAATCATCGAGGCTTGGAGATTGTCTCAAAATATCTTTAGGCTTGAAAGACTGGTTTTGATGTTGAGGGCTTTTTTGTAGTTTTAACTCAGGGAATTTTCTTACAAACAAAACAGGACAAGAAATTCAAAAATCAGAAATTAGTTGAGTGAGAGAAAAAACAAAGGAAAAACTTTATGGCTGTTCTGAAAATATAAGCTTGCAGTCCCCATGAAGATAGAAGAATCCTTTTGAAACAGAACAGGCATTACTGGGGTAGAGAGCTTGCTTCTCTGTGTCTACTGCTGAATAGCAGTCACTTTTTAGGACAAAATTTCTAAGAACACTGTATATATGCATGCATGTATGTGTCTACTTATTCATCTGTTATCTCTATATCTATCAATCTATTTACCCACCTGTCTATCTCTGTTGTTAGTGACCTACCGTAACATTCTCCATTTTAAGAACAGAGATAGAATAGCAAGGAAGGACATTGTAAAAACCTAGGGAATCCGAATTATGCTATCAGCTGTGTCTGTGTCAATCCGAGGCTGGTGTGTGCTGTGTGGTACACCATTGTGTTCAGATGTGAATAAAAAAGGACTAGAGTGTTGGGGGGAATTGGTATTGCCCGGGGGCATCCGCCTATCACGATACATAATCCTGACTTCAGATCACACCTTGTAGTGTTAACAAGGTGGGAGGAGGTTCCCTTCTCTAGAGAGAGAGCTGGGTGGGAGAAATATCATGAACACTTCAGATTATACTTCAGCCCCAGGCATCTCCTGCACAACGATGCTCTGGATTTTTATTTTTTTTTTCAATTAATTATTTGTTTTGAGGCTGCTCCACATCCTGGCACAAAAGCAGCTGCAATACTTATCTAGACAATGTTGTCTTCTGTCAGGGTTTGGTTTTCACCTGGAGAAAAAAAAAGCCAAAAATTCAAGCAGGAGCCAAAAATATCATCCTCTATATATAATGTTCCTGCACTGGAATAAAAATGACTGGCAACTCCTTGTGTATTTTTATGACTTCCAAAAATAGATCTAAATCTCAGGAAAAAATGAATGATGCTGCGGAAAGAAATGGTAAAGGGTGAGTTGTCTGTAACAGTGCTGAGATCATCTTCCATATTATATGTTGCTAGCTGGAAACATGGGCTGGTTTTCTCTCTTGTCTCTATTGCTAGGACTGAAGTTCATCAATTTTGATGAAGTTTCAGTACAATGGGGAGTACTGACTTAATGTTCATGTGGAGACTGAGAGTTCCCTTCTGCTCTGTGTGAACTGGATCACGGAGCCAATGAAGAGCCCTAGAATGGTAGGGAGAAGTTAGATTTATAAGCAGCAATGCCAGCAATTCTGTGAGTGCTAACTTGTAGGTAAGATCTCTGGGGAAGCATGCACATTCAAGGATGAGTTTGACTTCTGTCAGTGAAGACTGACTCCATGGATGAGGCTGTGGCATTTTGCAGAGGGGAGGAGAGTTTGAGAGCCAGCTCCAGAACTACAGTTTAATGATCTGTGTAGCATTGGCCAGCCTGGCCCACAGGTGTGCCTTAGGTTTCCTGAGGTTGAGGTCACTATTCTGTCTGCATTGGAGACTGCTTTGGAGGTTACTGTCCCCACAGTAAATCTGCATTTCTCTTCACTCCCCAGTTTAGTCCTACCAGCTCTGACGTAGTTTAAAATCTGTCCTAATAAAAATGCTTAAACAGGTTCAATGGACACACACAGGCAAACCTGGATTACTTTGACAGGTGTGTCTACATTAAGTAGTGTGGTGTAATAGAGGCAGATCTGGAAAACAAAACAGCTGCTGTTAAATATCTAACATTGACATGAAATGTGTTTCAGAGGGAGCTTATACTGGAGACACTTTATTCTTGTCTTTTTAACCAAGTTACTGCTGGAGCTCATTAGGTGTATTCTTGGAGCACCTCTTCTGGCCTATTTTCATCCAAACAGAATTTAGTCCACCAATTATGAGGCTATGACACAACAGGAAATGAAGTGCAGTGAACTGGAAATTCACTTCAAAAACCAACTCCTGATCTGAACTAAAAAGTTAGTGTAGGTGCAGCTTGCTAATAGTCTGGTGGTTGAGTAACTGGTGATTCTCGTGAGAATTATCTGTAGCAGTGACAGGAGGGGTGAAAACTGAAACTAGCTCAGTACAGCCTGCGTGCTGTACTGGCCTGCAGCTGAATGAACTGCAATTTAAACTACTGCCAACATCAGAGGCAGGGCTGCCTGAGGGTTGACACATAGCTTATTTAATGGTTACTGCTTCAGGACAGATAACTCCTACTTATGATAGATGACTGGAGGAATAACTGTGTTCCCTCTCCCACAGTGGCCCTATTAAATGGCCTATGAGTTGTAGAGGAAATGCTAAGCTGTGGTTTGAAACAGGGATTGAGCACCTGGTGGGAGCTCAGATGCATGCAAATGCAGACCTCATTTAAGGGTTGGCAGTGGAGGTGGGGGTATCCTGCTGGAGATTCCTGCATACCGGAGGCCTTCCAAATGTAAGTAAATTTTTCTTCATTTGTGTCTGCATTCACAGCTGCTGTATTTGGGCTTATTGTCACTTGCTGCAGTCTAGGACTTTGCTACCCTGCTATTATTGCTGTACTTTCCATCACATCATAGCATTATGTGAGTGCAAAGAGGAGATGGTCTTAGGCTGGGAACATTAAAGGTCACTTGCTTGGGCCTTCCTGTGCATGTAAGAAGGCAGTGAGCAGCTTTCTGGAGTTACAAGTTCATAAAACAGGATCCTGAAGCAGACTGTGTAAGAGAGCTTATGTTTTCCTGTCTCAGCTGGACCTAAAGGGGAAAAGTGGACAAGGAGAACTGCACAGGAGACCAACGGCTGCTTTTAAGTGTCTTTGAGAGCCCCAGAGTTCGGTAAAATGCAGCTTTTGCTGAGCTGGTGACAAAAGCTCTACTCCTCTGGCACTTGCTCTCTAGCTTGCTCACTCCTGCGTGCACACACTTGCATAGCATTGGGGTTGCATCCTGCTGCCCCTGAGATTACTGATACCCTTGGTCAAGACCAATGTCAGGGTCTATTATTCTCTCACTCTCTGTTTGAATCTCTCATGTAAGCAAGGAAATTCTCAGGTTAGCAGGCTGCACCACTACTTCCTATTAAGAACAGAGTGCACAAATGGATATACTGTAATACTGGGAAGTTCAAATCCAACCATGCAGCAGTATTTGTGCATCTGCAGTGTAAGTGGATCAGGTAGGTACCTGACTAACTTTCCAGCTGTTCGTGGCAACTGTGCAACATGAGTAAAGAAGCATTTTACAAGTGAAGAAACTTAAATTTTTTGCTGTGCATGATGATACTAAGATGTGGAGAGTTAGCTTCCTTGATTATCTACATCTATTATGCAAATTTCAGTTGGTGGTATTTCAACATGATCTTATAGTGATAGAACAAGAGGAAATGATTATAGACTAAAAGGGGGGAGCCTTAAGTTATATGTAAGGAGGAAATTCTTTGCTCAGAGGGCAGTGAGGCCCTGGCATAGGCTGTCCAGAGAAGTGTGTGTGTGTCCCATTCCTGGAGGTGCTCAGGGCCAGGCTAGATGCATTCTTTGCACTGATAGTCTCAAAAATAAAAAAATCGGGAAACTATTATTTTCTCAGTGAAGAGTTCAGACACTGTGTATAAATGTTTACTAACAAATAATTAACACAAAATACAGCATCTGCACTGTTGCCTGAAACCTGAACAGGGAAATTTTGTCTGTACCTCTAAGAGAGCCGATATTATTGTGGAGACAGGACAAGGGTAAATGGCCAGAAACTGCAGCATAGGAAGTTCTGCACGAATGTGCACAATAACTTCTTTAGGTGAGGTGGAACAGGCTGCCCAGGGAGGTTGTGGAGTCTCCTTCTCTGGAGATATTCAAGATCCACCTGGACACCTACATGTGTGACCTGGTGTAGGAATCCTGCTTTGGCAGGGGGCTGGACTCAGTGATCTCTGGAGGTCCCTTCCAACCCCTACGATTCTGTGATTATTACATTAATTTTATAGCTGGGCTAATAAAGAATGAAAAACTACCCAGTCAGCCACTGGTGCAGCTTACAGGATTGAGGAAAGCTATGTTCTAGTCTCTGTCCCTAAAAAAAAAAAAAATTAAAAAGAAGATAATATTTCAACTTTTACTTTGCTCAGAGGGAAGAAAACTGGTCATTTTTATATAAAAAAGAAACCTGCTATCTTTGAACAGTGTGGGCAGATCCTGGGTAGATGGCAGCTACAGGACTTCTGAAGAGATGGGATTTGTCATTGCTGTCCCTGCAGAGCTCTCTTTCCTGTTCACTGCTTTCTACTCCCATAAAACAAACTCTTCATTTCCTCTTCCACACATTCTTTCCTTCTTTATTTTCTACAACAACAAAGAATTACTGAGTGGTTGGAGATCCTTCATATGCTTTTTGAAGATTTTTCCATGGGTGCTGGCATCTTTAATGAATCACCTTATGTGATTGTGTGTGTGTGGTGTGTGTGTGGGAGGAGGGAGAATATGAATGAGAATATGGAAGAGAAATACGAATGAATAGTTTAAATTACCTCTTCTTTCATAATGTTTTTTGGAATAGATATCAACCTCAAGGTAGAGCCCATTTTACTGCCATCTCAACATACTTGCTTTTCTAACTAAAGGGTTATTAACAGTCTCTGTGATTCAGAGTCAACTGCAAGTAACTTTTAATAACTGCTCTGATGTGAAGACAGTGAAAGTGACAATCAGAACCATGCTGAATTAATTCATCTTTTCATCCCTGCATCAACATCATACATCCTTGTACTCAGATATATTTTAGCTCTTCCAGGAGCCTCTTATGGGAAAGATATTGGATGAATTGATTGTTAATCTCTCCATATCAGGTTCCTGGCTGGTGCTCAAGCTAGATCCAATTTAATTTCATAAATTACTCCATATAGGAAAACATGTCTGTATGTATCTCTGTAATAGGCAAGAAAAAGAATTTACAAAAGAAATATGAAATATTTGTCTTTCCACAGGTTTCTCTGAATTTGAGTTTAAAGCCCTTGTAACCAATAAAAGTGACAACTTACTGTTTCACCCATCACTAAAATGGAAGTGAATACAGGATTTCTCCAAGCCCTTGCAAAAAAATAAGAGGTTGATAACCACTTAGCGAAGAGTTGATCCTGATGTGAAGGCAATCAGTAGAGCTCTGGAGGGCTGAACTTCTGTTGTGAGCTCTGAGGAGTATAAAATCAGCAGTGCGAGGATATTCTTTGAATAATTGCCCAGAAAATAAAGCATAAGGAAGGAAGGCCTGGAGGAGGTATGATATGTGTGGAGGGAGAGAATAGAATATTTCAATAAATACTGCCTTTTTGAGATTCCTCTACTGATTATGACAACTTTGAAATAAATCACTTGCCTTCTGTTTTTTAAGAAATGACTTTATAGACCAGCAGAATGGGGGGGTAAAGAGGGAAGAAGTACCTGTGACAGCTTCCCTGGATGATAAGAGATTAATTAATTAAAACTATAAATGTCACTGACTTCTTGCCACAGGAATTGTTGTGCATCTTATGAAAGATCAAGAAAGACTGTCAGTCTCTGTCATACTCTGTATGAACCAGGGCAGTCAAACTACCGACATTTGTGCACAGAACTCTGATATTTCTAATAAACTAGGCAAGAATTGCCACAATAATTTGCTCTCGCTTAACTTACCTCAAATTCAGCCCTGGTATAATTCTGCTGATTCCCCAAGAGATTAATATACCTTGCAAGGCCTCCTTCCTTCCTGACCGTAGAGCTCCTCTTTTGTCATCCCATGAACTAAATAGAAAAAGCCCCAGCTGTTCTCCATGATTGTGCATGGACTAAAAGCCTTTGTGGTTGAATATTAGCAATCACCACACCCTACCCAATGTATCACAGCATCATGGACCTGCCTCCACTGTTTCCTGTTATGATCAGGCTCTCTTTGCAGCTAGGGTCTAGCTGTGATATTTCATTGTGGGTGCTGGTGATCCACGTGCTCTCAGGCATGATTTTCTTTTAAACAGCCAGAACGTACTGACTTGAATAATCCACTCAGAACTGGCTTCTCCCTGGTTCCTGTTCAGTAATGGGAGTCCTTCTTGGCCCTTCTTCATTCTCTTGAACTGCCTCTGTATGCATTTACTCCTGATCATTACATTATGAAATGTTCAGAAACCCTCAGTGTGTAAGTGCATTTCTGATAGACACCTATCCAGTGGTCACCTGTATAAGAGCCAACTGCAGCCCAGTACTCAACCTCTGAGGGGCTCTCAGGCTCTCTGGGAGGCATAGAATCATAGAATCACAGAATAGCCTGGGTTGAAAAGGACCTCAAAGCTCATCTAGTTTCAACCCCCCTTGGCACAGGCAGGGTTGCCAACTACCAGACCAGGCTGTCCAGAACATGAAAGGACTTGCCTGGTGTCCTTAACTATAGTTTTGGAATTCCTGAGTCAGAAAGGAGGAGTCCTACACGGTCATCACACTAGTACCATTAACTCAGCCCCATACCAAATGCCTGAGAAGGAAGCTCAGCAGGCGAGAGAGGGAAAAAAAACAACAAAAACTCCCAAAGAGCCTGCTGCTCTGGGCCACAACTGAAGATCTTAGCTTAGTTGGACTCGATGATCTCTGGAGGTCCCTTCCAACCCCTATGATTCTGTGATTCTTAAGAATCCAACTCCCTTTCTGCAACAAAATTTGCCAATGTTGAATATAAGCACTTGCTGGGCTGAGCTCTATTAGATAAAAGATTTCCTAGGTTTTATACATACGAAACTTTGAATTGTCCTGTTCAGAAAGTATGAGTCAATTCGTCCATATCCATATCTGTATCCATACGCATAATCTCTCTTGATTAGTTTGAGATTAAATGGGCCAGGGGTACTTTTGCCCATCCTGTTGCACTGAGAAGAAGGTGGAAGTGTCAGTCTCTAAAGCTCACATTGTTCCAATCCTACCTAGCCTTTTGAGCATTTTTACATCACTGCCTGTCACCCAAACTGGCAAAATTTATGCCCATTCACTGTTTCATCCTTGCTGGCTGTGTTATCTATTACTTGAGCTGCAAATATTTGGAGTCTTCCCATTGCTGAAAGATTTTGGAAGTGTAGAAAGCAAACAACATAACAAAGGTCGTGGTGGTCTGGTGAAGTTCCCACTGTAAGGATGAGGGGAAACATAACCCTATTTTCAAGAAGGGAAAAAAAGAATATCCAGGGAACTACAGGCCTCACCTCTGTGCCTGGCAAGGTCATGGAGCAGGTCCTCCTGAAGGCCCTACCATGGCACATGGAAAATAAAGAGGTGATTGGTGGTAAGCAAAATGGTGTCAATAAGGGCAAGTCATGCCTAACAAACTTGGTGGCCTTTTATGATGGAATTACAGTATCAGTAGATAAAGGAAGAGAAACTGACATCGTCTATTGGTGATAGGTGGATGGTTGGACTGGATGATCTTGAAGGTCTTTTTCAACCTTGGTGATTCTGTGATCTACCTGGACTTGACATTTGACACTGTCCTTCATGACATCCTGGTTGCAAAATTGGAGAAAAATGGATTTGATGGCTGAACCAATCACCAAATAAGGAACTGGCTGGACAGTTGCCCTCAGTGAGTTTGTGAGTGCCCCCTCCCTGGAAGCATTGAAGGCTGGATTGGACGGGGCTTTGAGCAATCTGATCTAGCCAGAGATGTCCCTGCCTATAGCAGGGGGTTGGAACTAGATCATCTTAAAAGTCCCTTCCAACCTAAATTCTATGATTCTTTCAAAGCTATGGGAAAGTTTCAAGTTACCCAGCATTAATCCAAGAAAACTGTATATTGAAGAAAGAGCTCATGCTAAATATTTCTTTTCTTCTTCTTCTTTTTTTTTTTTCCCCAGACCACATCACTGATATGCTTTTTCTATCTAAAAGAATACGTGATCTGAAGAAAACCAAGATAATAAATCCCCAGAGAAATACCAGATCTTCTCCCAGAAGAATGCTTAAAATTCTGAAATACTTGAATATTATCTGGGCCCTGGGTGGGCTGGAAATAATGGCATTTTTGAGGCCCTGGGCAATGTTACTTATCTGTACAGACTCCTCCAAGGAGGAGCTTTTGACAGCTGACTCTTTTACCCCTTAAAATCTCATCCTTCAGTTGGGTAGGAAAGATAACTGTTGTCTGTGACTCTCAAAAAATCCATGGATGGGTTTGTTTTCACACATGGCCAGACCTTTAAAGACAGCTTAGCAAATGGACTACTTGATACTGCAATCCTTTCTCAGCAGCTGGCAAAGGAGAGGTCTGTGGTGGAGGTCAGATCTTGGTGTAGCACATCCACAGCAGGGATTTCTGAAGATACTGTAGCTGGAGCATCCTGCAGCACAGACATTTCAGATGTTTCATTCTAAGGGAAGAGGACAGGAAGAAGTAGGACAGAAAGTAAGGCTTGGGAGACTCATGCCTGTCACAAGGAACCATTGTCTTTCAAAATAGCATGAATAGTGGTTTGTTTTAGCTATTGCTATTAGCAGTAGAGAAGGACAAGGGAAGTGGTGTGAGGTAAGAAAGAAGTGTCTGTCATGGTGAAGACTTTCTTTTGCTTTGTCTCACCCATTCAGACTTCTTACAGACTGCTTGACATATAGTTAATGACTTTCTATGTACACAGGCAATGTCCAGCGCACCATGAGTGCAAATACGATTACTTTGGATCCAATTGTTTCACTAGCAAAGGATTTCCTTTGTATCATGGCTACTGTCCTAAGCACTATGATGAAAACATCAGTTCCTTGAATGCTAAACTGTAACTCCTTGAATATAGCAAGAAAATAGCTAGACATTTATCATCTGCATTCTATTACCTCTATGAAAAAGAATGACTAAATCCTCCAGAGAGTAACCTCAGTCTTATGAAGGAACCTAGGAATAGAAGTTCCAACAGAAAAAGAACACAACTTTCCTTACCATATATATTGTCAGCTTAGTAACAAAGAAGTCTTCATAGGGCAACTTTGAATCAGTGGGAAACCTCTTAACAATCCTGGATTCAACCCTGGCATCATGCACGCCCCCTATGATTTGTTAAAATCACAAATAAGTCCTTTTGTTATTCTGGAGCTCTTCTGTCAGTATCATTTTCTGTCAGGGGAGGAAGAAAAAAAAAAGTGGGACACTGTCATGAAAAAGTCTGAGTAAAAATGAGTCAGAAAAGGAAAAAGGCAACTGTGTAAAATAGACCCTTAGGAAGCCAGTGACTTTTTTCTGTAAAAAATTCCTTAAAAATTAATTGTTACATTTCTTGAGAAAGTTTAAATTTCTTCTTGTAGACACAAGTTGTTAACTTTAAAAATAATAATTACTTTTTTTTTTTGTTTTGACAGTTATGTTCAAAGTCCCAAATGAGATGAAATGCCTTTTTTAAATGCCTTGAAAATGCTGGAACTTGGTTCTGTCCATCAGTGGCTCCCTCCCAGAGATACCACAGGAAACTGTGGAGTGGTCCTCAGACTGTTTTCATCCACGGATTTGGCAGCTAATTTATACCATGTCATTATGGTGATGGCCTCTGAGGAGGCTTGAGGACCAGGTGTGGTGTGTCTGCCAAACTACGGAAAGCCACAGCCCTGTTGTGGGTTATGCTTTTCAAATACCTGAAGCCGGTGGAGTGTTTTATAGTGAAACAGTCAGCTATGAGAACGTTGCGCATGACAGCACGCTGAGTGAACGCGCTCATGAGTCAAAGAGACCATCAGCTTACCACAGCACTCTGAGCTGCACCCAGCGCACATGACTCAGACTAAATAAAAGACAAAAGGATCCATCACACACCATTGCCGAACTCTTATTCCGAAAAGTGCAATTGCCCATAACACACGGCTAATGTTTAAAATAATGCTTTCCATAAGGACCAGAAGTCCCAGTGACATCAAATGCGCAGATGAACTTCAGAACCCGGAGCGTTCCCGGTTTCTCGGGCACCTGATTTCGGGACGATGGACCGCTCTTCAGCTTCGGCCCGGGTGGGCCTCGCCGCCGCAGACACGAACGCCGCTCCCCTTCCGAGGCCGCCTGGCAGAGGGTCCCTCCAGGGGCGCAAGGCCCGCCGTAGTGCCGGCGGCGTCTCCCGGCCCCGCCTTCCGACGCCGACCGGCAGGAAAGCGCCGCGCCCTGCTAACGGGGACGGCCGCGCCCCCGTCCAGCCCCAAAAGAGGGCGGGCGGGGTGGGGTTTGCGCCGGGACGGGCGGGCGAGAGAGAGATTCCCGTTAGAAGCACCGCGGAGAGCCCCAGCAGCGCAGGACGAGCGGTCTGCCGTGCCCAGAAAGCCGGGAAGATGCCGAAAACTGTGAGTGCCCGCAGCCGCTCCGGGAGCGTGACCCGGCTGTCCGGCCCCGAGTTTCCTCCGGGGCGCGGCGGGGTTGGGATGGCGGAGCCGCAGCCGCCCGCCCCGTCGGGCGTCGGGAGCTCTTCGTGGCCGGGAGCTCTTCGTGGCGGCTGGGCCCTGGAGATACCGGCGGAGGCGGCGGCCACCGATCGGCCGTGACCCGGGGCGGGGGGAGGGAGGGAGCGAGTGAGCGAGGGAGGAAGGAAGGGTCTCTCGGGAACGCGGCGCGGAGATGCGGCGGGTGGGGAGGGATCCGCCCGCCCCTCCATCTTGTGTTGCGCTCCTCGCCGGTCGCTTCCTGTCCCGCCGCAGCATCCCGCGCACGGTGGGGCCGAGCCGGGCGGGGGGCGGCCGCCTGACCCTCGGCGAGCGAGGCAGCTCCGCCCGGCTGCCGCCTGCCCGCCGCTGTAAAAATAATATCTGAATAAAGAGGCGCCTTTTTGCTCTGCTTTGCTGGCGTCTTCTGTGCTGTGAGCGCGTCGAGTGAATCTTTGGAAAGCTCGATGGGGAATTAATTAAATCTATGGCTACATCCCATGTGCTTTGTGCAGAAGAGAAGTTCGGGGTTTTCACAACTTGTAATTAGTCAGTTTAGGTTGCTAGGGAAGGTTTGCCCCAGCTTGATTCCAAGTATTTCTTGGCTGGGGAGATCTTGATACTTTAGAAAATCTGTTCAAGTCCGTACTTGACTCTTTGTTACAGCAGGAGTTCGGTGACTAATAAGGAGCTGCTTTTTTTTTTTTTTTCTCAATTTAATTTCTTCTGTCTGTAGAAATAATTGGTCCCTACCCTTCGTTGATAAAACAGGAAGGAGCAGACTGGAATGCTCTGGATGTTTCCTCACTCAGAATGTTCTGAAACGGCCTAGGGACTTGTGATCTTAAACTGAAAGACCGTATCTCTTACATCGAGAGAAGTGTGTGGGGGAGAACCAAACAAAATAACCACACCCCTCTATAAGAGGAAGTTGAAACAGAATCCACCCTGATTTTTTAAAAAGTAGTTTAATGTTATCATTTTAAAATAGATATTAATTACTTATTTAACTGACTTCTGCTTTTCTTGCTATATTAAATGCCAGCATTCCTGATCCCTGAGACGAGCTGGATTAGTGTGCTTTAGCATTTTCCTGTTTCTTTGTTTATTTTTTCTTTTAACTTTAAACATTGGAGTCTTAAAAGATAACAATTCAACCCTTAAAGATTGAAAAGACAGTAGTTTCTAAAGGTATTGGAAGGCGTTTCTTCAAACAATAGTAATGATTAGTGAAGAGTTACTTCCTAAAAAAGGCAAAAAATTTAGTAAGATCAACAGAATTAGCTCAGGTTAAGGAACTTCTGCCTAAAGTGCAGTTGAGCCTGATGGGGGTTTGCAGTTGTGGAGTGACTTCTTTTATCATGAATCAGACCAAAAACCCCAAGTATGTCATGGAGCGGCTTATGAGGCCGGGTTCCCTGCTGATAGGATGAATCCAAGTGTTTTGACACTGCATTACAAGGTGCTTACAGACTCCTTTCAATCTGAGACACACCCTAGGCTGGATTCACGTTCGCTAACTGCTGCTTTCTAGTTCTGACAGAACAGTCAGAGTTGGAATAGATAAAGAAGTTTAGGTACTTTGTTATACATTGCAGAAAGTGGTTCACATGTTTGTGCTTGTTGAGCGAGAAAGCTGCAGGCCTCCTGCTGGAGCAGTCACTTCAGCTTCCTGCCCCATCTGCTGCAATTGCAGACCCAACTGAAATAATACTTTTAACATCATTTCTTGAGTTGTGGTTTACAGGAACAGGAAACGCTGGCATAACTGTGTAATCAGTTCTTCATGTGAAAGAAACATGACCACTAACATGCTAGCTTAAGATTTGTTAATAACTACTTAATTAACAAAACAATAAAACACAAGTAACTTTCCTTAATTGAGGTCAAATGTGGGTGAAACTTGAGCAGCTAGATGTAGCTATATGTAGGCTTCATCACAAAAATAAATCCATTGTGAAGAAGACAGATGGAGGAAATGTTCCAGGGAACAGTTCTGGCTAGGCAGGAAAAACATTTGTGTCTAAAGTGTTTGGTAGCTCTTATCATTCATCTCACCAAGCATACAGAACATGCTGTGGCTGCTTTGTGGCTTGAGCAGCAAAACTTGCTGAGTTTTGAGGCCCTGCTTTCTGGTAAGTCAGGCTAAATGTTAACATATCTAGCTAGAAATTGATTGTTACACGCGATTCATTCACAGGGGCACTATGCTTTAGTACACTATTAATAGAAGTCCAAGATTAAATCAGGTAACCTTTGAACTAGTGGCACATGATTTGCTGTTGTGAAGTGTAATGTCTGCCATCAAGATGGGTTTGACTGTTGAAGGCCTTGTAGGCTATGTAGAAAATGCATCATAGGTCTGCTTACTAATCCTGCCACGCTCATCCCAGGAAGGCTTCATTGTTTTATCTTGAGTGCTCTTATAGTTAAGCAGCCAACTCTGTTTATAGATTCTCTTTTCTAAAAGACATGCAGGATGTAAACAGCTGAAGCACTTGTAAAAGAGGATGTACAATTCCCCCTACGCTTTGTATTGCAAAGGGGTGGAAATGGTTAGTAAAATGCCTCTTGCAAACTATTGTCAATTTCAAACCCTGCTGGTTGTGAGAAGTCAATTGGCTGTGATTGGCTCTGATCTCATGTTCACTGTCTTGTACTCTGGTCTCGACCCATTTCAGGGTTGATAGAGCTGAATGTCATACTAGGTTCCAAATCTTGATAAAAATGAATGAGTTGTCACATTGACACCAAGCCCCATAGTTAATTGCTTTAATACTGCAAGAAACACTTAGCTGTGAAGAAATAATGGAAGGAAAGACAACTCTTTTGTGCCAGTCACAATGTATTTTCAGCTATTTTGTCCAGAATGTACTGGCTTGGTGGCTATGTGAATGGCTTTGTCACTGAGAACTTGGGTGTGTGAACATCTACCTTGTATGAAGTGTGTATTCAACTGTTGTGACTGTCCTATCAGTGGGAGCTGAGCAGTTCTGTTTTAGGCAACATGGATAAGTTGATACAATCAGAGCTAACAGATTCGAAGTGGGGATTGTGAAGTTTGGACTCCTTTCTGTATTAGCAGAGCTGTTTCTCTGTATGTATGGAACATAAGTCTTCTATGTTTCAAAGTGTTATTGCAGAGAAAATCAGCTTGGACAAGCATGAAGTCCTCAGAACAAAAGAGCAGTGAGATTTGCAGGTCTCAAGTTTACTATGATAGTTCAGATTTAAAAACAAATCTTATTTGCTGCTGCCTTTTCCCTTAATATTTTCTAAAATTCAGTGTAGCAGTTGCCAAAAGATGCATGAAGGACCCTGCCTGTAGCTGATGTTGATGGACTCCAGATGCCTTTAGGATTGGAGTAGGTTTGGTTAGGAGAAAGGTTACTGTGGGACTGTGTAGCAAGTTTCAGGAGATCCTGCTGGATCATTTCTTGAGGTGTGGCAGCTTGCTACTAAACACTGCAACCAAGTGGCAGCTGTAAACAGAGTGCTACATATGTAGCATTGGATTATTATTACTTTTTTTTCTTGTGGGGAAAAAAAAAAATTCTAGTGGTCTTAAAAGCTGGAGGCAGAGGGTAGACAGTGGTGGGAACTATGGCTAGAAATGGATGGGCACTTACTTTTGGTGCCCTGCACTGGAATCCTACTGTACTGTAACAGAACACTGAAAGCATTCCAGATGCCTTCTGTGTACCAAGGGTTGATCCTGGGATGTTGCATCTCACTTTTTCCGTCCCTCAGTATAACTCAAAAAGTTTGGCACTGCTATTCGAAGTTGGGCTTTGGTCTGATGTTGGTGCTAACTAGTTGGGCAAACCAATCCACTGTATCTTTCTTCTACATTTCTTCTGCATTTAATTGAACTGAAAAGGTGTGACTGAGAGCTCTCAAAGGCCTTGCTTTGTATAGAAGCTGATTTTGCCCTGCTGGTGAATTTCAGATGAGTTTGTACTCAGGAAGCAACAATAGTTAAAGCACGCTGAGTGTGCTGTGGGACCAGGTTAACTACCAGAGCTATAGATTTATATCTGTCGTGGGATGTTAATACCCTACCTTGCACTGTGTTCCTGGATTTGGCAGAAGTAGCAAGGTTTTTACTTCTTGGGCAGATGAACCAGTTGGTGCTGATGATACTGAGCAGGGGCTTCAGTCTGTACTTCTGAGCCTCCTATACTGAAGTAAAACACGTACTTTCAATAACCTTTGTGCTCGCTTTGTTTATACATAATGGTAACATTTTACTTCCCTTTCTTATGGAAAGCCCTACCTCCAACTGTCAATGCACTGAGGAAAACATCCGTTAGAGCGGTTTGAAACTGTAGCAAGGAAGGCCTATCCTGAGTGCCTGATATAAACTGGTAGTCACGATCTAGTTCGTGAAACTAAATGGCATATTATTGGGAGTGCATATCATATCAGAGGTTCAATAGGATTAAATATTAGTTGATTTGATTTTTAATTCTTGGCTTTCTGGTTTGTTTCGTGAGCAAGAAGTAGGCTGGTAAGGTGCATATAATAAAAGCCCCAGGAAAGCTTTAGATTTGCTACTTCTGTAAGAATCCCATGGGGGAAATAGTGCTTAATATCAGGACGCTGGTCACTACTTGCTTCTTGCAAATGTCATATCACATTATCTCATTTACAGGCAGTACTTTTTTTGGACCTGTAAGGGGTTGCAGCACTTTCCTTGGGGCAACTGCCTCATCTGATTAATCAACCCTGATTGTTAATAGCAATTCTTGCCTTTCTCGTGCAGCTACTTTATAAGATGTCTTAATATGGACTCTTTTTCTTTTTTTGACAGGAAATGTCATTGTTGCCTCTAGAGGAAACTCATCAACTGTTTTATGCATAGTGGCTGTGATATCTGGTCTGAAGAGAATTCCTCTTTGTGCAGAGCTTGTTGACATCTCTAGGTAGCTTCATAAAAGACAGTTGGCAAACTGTTTCAAATACCTTCTGTCTTTTTGTGAAACTGGGTTGGGGGATCCTTGAGTTGCTGGGATCTCTGCATCCTTTCTGATCAACTGACACCTCTCAGGGAAACTTGTCTGGCAGAGGTAGCTCTGGCCCTGCTCCCAGTTTCAAAGGAAACTGACTAAAAGCTTCCTCTAACTACGTCATCTCCTGCACTCTTTCCTGGCTTGGTGCAGCTCAAACAGCCTTATTTGGCTGACTTTCTTTTTTTTCTTCTTCCTCCTTTTTTTTTTTTTTTCTTTCCTCTCCTTTCTTTCCTCTTGTGCCACAAGAAGGCTTCCCTGAATTTGCCCAATAAATCTGCTGTCTGTGCTCAGGCATTGTTCTAAGGATTACAGTGCAGTGCTTCTAAAAGAATTTCAAGATCTCAGTGCTAACTCCTGGATCCCCTCCCCCAGGTGTCTTGTTTGTCTGCCCTCTGGATGTGATGATAGTGGAAATCGACATTCTTTGTGAGGAGTGTCCCCACTGTTGCAGACACAATGGCGGAAAAGAGGAAATCCTTCTGTGCATAGGAATAATGGGGGACATTTAACTGTTTTAAAAGAAGAGCAGCTAGTTAATTGCTTTCTTTTCCATGGCAGTGTTTGAGAACTGCAGAGATTTGCATAGTGCAGCCAATATTGCTGCATCAGAGGAATTTGTATTTATCCTAACAGAAATTTCTAGAGCAGGCTGAAGTCTCTAAATTCACAGAAAATGAATTTTGGGTTAACCTCTTTGTAACAACTTGAATGCTCCAACTGGAAAAACACATAAGTTTTTGACATTATAATATAACATAACATAACATATTACATAATATAATAATATAACATAAGTTGTTGACGTTATACCCTCCCTTCTGACTGCAGTAGCTAACTGTTGTCTCTTACTGTAAATAGATGGTGCAGTAAATACTTGGCAGTGAGGTAGTAACAAAATCACTGGTGACCTTAGTGATTATAAAAGATGCAGAGTCAACTGCAGGTGTTTGGAGGTTGAAAATCTGAAAATGCAGAGGTTTGGGCCTTACGTTTGCAAGAGGCAATTATACCTGTAGTAATGCAGACACATGGCCAGGCAATCTAGTGCTGCTTCCCTCCTGCGTATCTCTGAAAGGTTATCTTTCCTTCTGCGAGTGTGTGGTCCTCCAATGTTGTAGTGAGGCCGTCAGAAATTCCTGGCATATGTATATTAACTTTCTGAACCTCTAATAAGTTTTGATACTGCTGAAGCTGCAGATGTCCTGAGGAACCTATTCTCAAATAGTCAGATGAAGCATGGAGGAATAATTTTCTGTTCATCATCCCAAACGTGTTCACTCCCAGGTATAGAAAAGGAGTTGGCTTTTTTGTTCATGGCTGTACTTGGTTCTTTCTTCCCATTGGCCATGATTGGTTGACTAACAGCTACAGGCAAAAAAAAGAAGGGCCCCAAAAAGGAAAAATGAATGAAAAAATATGCTAACTTTGGCAGTGTACTGGAGTGTGAATAATACAATTTTTTTTTTTTTTTTAAGATTAAATCAGTGTCAGACAAGCATATATGCAGCATAGTGGAGAACTTCTGCTGCTGTGTGCCTTCCTATGTTCTCCAGATATTCTTTTTTTTTTTTTTTCAGGCATAAAGAATGTCTTCCTGCAGATGTGAGCCATTCTTGTCTGTTTATCACTGGCTTCTCCTTTTCCCGTTACTAAACCCTTATGACTTTCAACTTTCTTCTTCTCTGGATTAGACAGTTGAGGTGGGGAAGTGACTAAGTAGTGGAAAAGTGCAATCAATCATTTAGTCACACCATTTAATAAATGTACTTCTTTTTCTGTAACACAGTCTAATGAAACATGCAATTGTAGCTTAAATCTCTCCTTTCAGTATAGCTTTTGAGCTATACTGAAATTCACTCTTGAGTATTAGTTCTCTGCTTTGTTGCACTACAGAAACTGACCTGACAGACAAATTTTAGGGTGAAGTGTTAGAACTCCCGGCATAATGTTCATAATACCTTTAAGAATAAGGTAAAATTTTTTTATCTTTTGAATATTCTACTTTGGAATAGTGATTAAAATAGTGATGCATGTATATTTCCTCAATACACTGTATGTCCTTTCAAGCTGGCTGCTTGATGGGCAGGATGTTTCTGGTTATATATTTTTCTCTATTAAAATTCCGAACTTGTTCTAACTGATTAGTACAGGGTAGCTAGCTCTCCAATATTTCTTGACTTCTTCACACATAGTTTGGAAAGTACTTGAGTTTGCAAAGTGTTATGTAGATGCCTGGAAGTTCTTAGGGTTACCTTCAGGAGTGTGTAGGGATGGAGACAGCAGAACTATTTGTGTATAGCGCACGCAAAAAAAAAACTATCAAAAGCAACCCCCTTTTAATTTTTCTCCCCCTCCCCACCCCCCAAGAAATAGATATTTATTTAAAAGTTACTGAGTATACCTAGCTTGTCTGTTCAGTGTGCTGGTGCAGTTGGTCTGTACAAGGTGTCTGTGTCCAGCAGTAGTCTAAAAATGGTTTCCCATAGAAAGCTAATCCTTGGCCACAAGATCATTTAAGCTGTCAGAGTCCTGAGGCACAGATAGTGATGATGCATTTCATAGGTGGTTCTTAGCAATGCTTACAGTACTGTTTCAGGATGTGCAGCCCTGTAGAAAGCTGGGAATAGTTGTTTCAGTAGCAGTTCACTGGGAATCTGAAGCTTTGTTCTTTCTGAAGTTGTAGCGCTTACAGTTCAGTCGCGACAACCAGGCTTTACCAAAAAGTTACCAGATACGAATACTGCTCCCACGGGGGCAGTGGGAGGGTGGTTATGGTGGCAGGCCTTGTGGGACGGTTTGCAGTGGTGGTGTGACCACACCCTGAGTGTGCTGGCACTGCTCTCTCCAGGCTGCTGCCAGCAGCTCTACGCCCACCCATTTGGGAGCCTTTTGGGACACAGGGTTCTGTGTATTCTGCTGTTGTAGCTACTCTCTATATTAGGAAAGCTCAAGTGCTTGAACTACACAGAGCTTAAAATAACAGAAGGTACTTCAGCGATCACAAGCTGGTCTTTTATAAGCTCTGTACAGTCCCAACAGAGCTATTTAAAACCTGAAATATGTTGGAGAGGGAAGCAAATGTGGGTGGGGAAATTTACACTTAAAAAGTACTATAGAACTGAGCTCTTTCAGGGAAATCCTTCATTTTAGAGAACTGTGACCTAAATAAGCGTAGAAGCAGCCAGCCTGCATGAGACCCTGTGCTGAAAGGAAATTGCAGGATTTTTCTAGCTCACTGAAAATGATATAACTGAAAATCACAGGATGATGAAACAGCTTTACCTCATATTTGACTCTGCCTGCAGTTAAATTTGGCGGGATGGCTCATAGTCTGGGCAGTTGAATCCCACAATAAGGCTGTGTTCTAACTCCTAGAAGTCTGGCTATTGTTCAAGATACTCAGGGAGCTCTGTGAGCTGGCCAAGAGCTCAGTGTGCCACACCCAAGCACTGCTTTGAGAGTCTGGAAAAGGCAGCTGCTGCATGTAGCTGCCCTTCTTGCTTATTATCAGCAAGCCTAAGTGCTGCATGTCTCTTGGTTGAAGAACGAGGAAGCATCTGAAACAGTTGAGCACACTTCTAACTTGTTCTTCCAAACATGGGAATTCTGCAGGAGTAAGAGCTCAGTTACAGAAGCAGTCTCTGTGCATCTACCCAGTGGGAATTATCTTGAATGATCAGTGCAGCTTCTCAGGCTTTCTTATTGTCCTACATTTCAAGTTACTGCTACGACTGCTCCTAACTGTAGGTGAATTTGAAGACCTTTACACAGGGAATTAGTTGTTTAGTCTATTAGCCTATGAAACTTTAGGTACTTAACATAGGTGTGGTGTGCCTGTGTGGGACACATTTGTTAGCATCCTGTCTTGATCCTGTTTTGATCTCCTGCCAATAAAATTGCAGGTTGTAATTTTGGCAGGTGTTCACTGGATGCTAGGTTTGTAAAGCCTATTGATTGTTTGAAAATGCATCTTGGCTACCAGATGTGTCGTCTTAACACCTTGAGCTATTTATTTTAACTGCTGAATGGTACTGGGAAATCTCCCGCCTTTGAAATGAAGCTTGGGAGGAAAGGACTAGACTAATGCAAGTTAAAGGGGCAAAAAGCTGTGGTCTAGCAGTCTACTCAGAAAATCTGGTATGCTTCCAGTGATGGTGGTGTGTTGGAATTGTTTCATGTGTTCAATTAGTACAGTAGCATCCAGGGTCATAACACTGATTTTAATGGGGAGGGTGGTGATGGTTGGACTAAAACACTTGTTTGTAATGTGTATTTGGGATTGCCTGAGAAGTGTGCTCAATAGCTGTGAGAAACGTCACATCCACTGCCACAGGCATTTCAAACATGCCCACTGTTCTGCCGAGTGCCGTTAAGTTGAAGAGCATTACTGAAGGATGTGGTTAAGCTCAGACATGTGAAGCACAGCTGCCAACCCCACTATTAGGGTAGAAAGGCTATAACAGGCATACATTGTTTCTCATGAGAGTGGCACCTTCTAGCATGCACAAAATAAATTAAAAATTAAAAAAAGAAAGAAAGGAAAAAAAAAACAGCAAATAAAAAACAAAGCTTGCTGGTAGTGTAGTAGTCAAATGATTTGTATGACTAGATTTTGCTTTGTTTTCCCTCAATAGAGGGAACTGTAGAAGGGGAGAAAGTTTTCTTCCTTTTTCCCCACCATTGCTTTTTCTTCATCTCTTCTGGATTTTGACTAATATAATAAAGAGTTTTCTCTACATAGCCCAGATTACAGGTACAAAAATAGTTTTCTACGGGTTGACTTCAAACTAGCTCTAAAGGAACAGCAAATGGCAATACTGGGTCTTGGAACAGCTGCAGGAAAGCAAAGGGAGGTGTATAAGGAATCTATTTATGAGAAAGGAAATGGCAAAAATAGAGGAACTGACCCAATGCACCAAGTTGTGAATATGTAATGGTTGTATGACCTACAAACATCTGGACTTGATTGTAAACTTGAGGACTCAACCATGACATATTCTGCTCTCTTAAGACTCTTGTCTTGCAGCTCCTCTGGAATTTGTTTGTGTGTCAGACAGCGTTGCTAGGCTCTTAGCAGCCATTATGTTGAAATACCACTGGTAGGATGTACCTGGTTACTCTCTGCTTGGCTGTGAATGAAGGAATTATATTCAAGTAACTTCAACTGGGAAACGTGTTACTGAGGACTTTGGAGGATGAACTGTGTAGGAGAATTCCCTGGTGTGTGTTTGTTTAATTTTGAATGACTTACTTGGTAGCAGTCTTAGGAAGAACTTGTACAGGAGTAAAAGTTGTCTGGGGGCCTAAACCTGGTAATTAAACCAGATAAACAATAACCCTAGAATTTTAAAATTCTGTATTCTCCATCCCATTAAGAGGCTCTGGTTTCCTATGACCTTGTGTTTGTGTGTGCTTGCTACCACTATTGAAAAAAGCCCAGACCTCTGAAACACTGATTCTGAGAAAACAGAGAAGTTGAGGCAGAGTGGGTGGGTGAAGACAGCCTCTAAAGTGTGGGAAATGTAAAAGTCAGCCCTTTTGAACAAGGAATAGTCTTTTCTGCAGCTCTCTTGTGAGATCTGTCCATATGGTTTGAGGGAGATATGAATTTTTAAAAAGGAAGTCCTTTGAGGTTGTAAGTTTGGTTCGCTACTTGAGAAAGAGAGGCTTTGGCATATAAAAAGATACCGAAAGTAGACACCCTGACTTATTATGAGTACCAAATCTCGTCTGATAGGCTTCTCCTGAGGATCCCCTCAGGTTCAACGTCTTATCCTGTGGTCAGGCCCCTTGGAGTGTTGATCAGTTGTAAAGGGAGACTTCAGCAAAAAGCTATCTTGTCACACTTATCTCAAAAACCAGAAAAGCAACGAAGTACTGCTGTGTTGCTCTGCTCTGTAGGCATAACCTTTTCAATTGCAAAAGGTGTTTTTAAAGAGACAGTTCTTTTCATGGCTGCATTCCAGTTTATTTTTGACTGTATGAAAGAATTTTATTGTTTCTGGGTTGTGAAGTATCCAACTTCCACTCATAGTGGAGAAAATGGAAGAGCTGTGAGGAGATCCCCTGTGAGAAAGAGGAACTGAAAGGCAGAGTATCTTGGCTGTGACCCTAGCACAGATATGTGTTGGTAGATAAAAGATTCAAAAACTCGTGCCTGTCTGCAGTTCCTTGTAGCTCTGCTGTTGAGGGTAGTTGCAGGAAGTGGTTTCTCTTGCCTACTGCACTGCAGTACTGTCCTGTGTCAAAGACAGACTTTCTCCAATAAGGGGCTGTTCTGCTGAGAGACAGGGGTGTGAGTCATCCACTGATACACCTCTTCACATAACTTAGGTGCTTTTTATTTTATTTTTTTTATTTTTAGCCTGTTGCTCTCAGTTCTGCTGTACAGCTCATTAAAACTTACGGTAACAGGAACATAAGCGTTTTTGAACTATGGCTAACAAGTGTTTTCAGGAATATGTAATTTAGAGGGATGCTTGCTAGATCAGTAAGCATAGAAGCTTTGCTCTTCAGCTAGAAAATTCCGCAATAGGGCAAGAGAAGTCTTGAGGAGATGTCTGCCAACATGGTGTATTGCTTCTGATTGTGATAGATATCTAAATCTGCTGAAAGGGCAGATGAAATAAGAGGGGCAGCACTCTTGTCAGGAGTAATGCAGTTTTCACTATTCTTATGAATAATTGGGCATAAGAAGTGTTTTTGCAAAATAGACAAGTAAATTAAATGTACGGTAAATACTGCTCATTCAAGTGTAAATTATGTAGAGTTGCAAAGCCTGACTGCAAGCTTTTTGGGGGAGGGAGGGGGAAAAACTTTGCTGGAATCCTACTTTTGTGTTCATGTGGTTAAATGACTTGCCTTTTAAATTGTGGGTTCAAACAATAGTCTTTTGTGGTAACATTCAAACAAACATATCTAGGGCTCTGACGCTATGGTATGACAGGGTTTATGTTAGGGTAAATAATTTAGTTGCCTTTTTGAATCTGACTACTTAAGCGTTATGTACCAGATTTTTAGTGCAACCTCAATCGGTTTCCTCCACCCATTTCAAGAACAGAGGTTGATTCACCTACTGGATATGCTGCTTTCTATAAATCATGTGAGAATATTTGTATAGGAAATGCTGGTAGAGTAGCCCCAAAATCTGTTCATTTTGAACCCCTTCATCAGATAAAGCAAAAGTTTTCCACTATTCCAAGCTCTGCACGGGGCAGAGGACTTCTAAAAGACTTCCATGTTAGTCTCCAAGCACTAGAAGAGTGGGTTACCAGTAGCATAGGTATTGTTTTAGAGATCGGTGTGCTCTAACCAGCTCTCCCTTTCTGTCCCGCTAGTAGTACTAAATCAGTTCCACGAAGTTGCATTTTGCTGGTGGTTAAAGGCAGACTGTTTTCTGCACTGGCATCACTCTCTTGGTGTCTCTACAGAAGTGAGGTAAAATATCAGATGCATACTTGTGTCAGGGCATGTCTGGTTTCCTCCAGCTTGAGCTCTGCCTCCTCCACCCTTTCTCAATTCAGTTTCTGCAAAGCTCTCTTCACTCTTGAAAGCTGTGAACTCTCACACTCTTGACTGCTGTCACTGCAGCTCTCTTCCTGTGGCATCTTTTTAGTCTTGCTGTTCTCAGTAACTTGGTTCAAAACCTGTGTGAAAGCTGCAGCTTGCTGCCTGCAGAGTCCATCCTGCCTCATTGGAGACAAAGAGGAGCTCCGGAGGGTTGCAGTTGTAATGAGGCTTCACTGAGATGTGAATAAGGTCCTTTTGTTCTGAGCTGGCTTATCCCTATGCTTCTTCACAGGGAGAGATAGATTGTTTCAGCGCAAATCTATTTAGATTTAACTGTAAAATTTCCCTGGTCTGGCTTGCTAGCACCTGCATTTGTGGGAGAACAGGGCTATGTAGTGAAGGGAAGCTGCGTCAGCCACCATCCCTGCTTCAGTACTGGCTATCTTTATTATTGGACAGCTTCTTTAGCCTTGTGAGACTCCCTGTGGCTCCAGTCATGAGCAGCACCGCTCCCCAGTTGAACAGATAGGAGCACTGGAGAGCGGCAAAGCTCTGGGAGCCATCTGGGATTCATGCTTTTTCTAGGGGTTGCAGCCTGGCAGGGACAGAGCTGGTGCCTGGGGTGTGTCTGCTCTCTGCTGGAGTTCTGCTCCTGATGAGCTTAAGATTATGAAAAGGCCCTTTAAGAAGGTTGGAAGGGGGCTGGTTTAATTAAATGTAATCCCTTTAGAAATTGCAAGCACTTTCATATGACCTGAGTCCAGCTTCCACCCTAACACAAAGGACCCAGGTTTGCCTTTGGAAGCGTGCTGGGACTCAGAAAAGAGCCAGATGTCTGTGAGTATTGCTGGTGCTTCAGGTGGGGGGGGGGCATTACCTCTGATCCTTTTTTTTTGAGGCAAAGCAAGGTACTTCAGTGTGCCCTGTGGATTGCTGTATGACTCCTGTCCTTCCAGCAGGGCACTGGGCCAGTAGGCATGTAAGGTGGCAAGACCTATGTTAGCTCATCTGTGTAGCAAGGAGTGGAGTGTACAAGCCACGAGAAGCATTTGTAGTCTCAAAAACAGTTGCGTATTTTGTGGGAGTGTGGCACAATTTTAATTATATTTAGGTACACAATTGTTTTCCAGTCATAACTGGTGCCACCAGTGAATATTGCTAATTATCTTTACGTACAGTAACTGCTGGGTGAAAAGATGCTCTGAAGTGCAGAAAGCCTGCACTATTGGTTAAGAGTTGGCCTGGAGTTTTTTTTTTTTAAATAAACTTGCATCTTCTTCCATAACAGTCAAATAATAAAGTATGAATTCTCCCTAATTATAGTTATGCAGTTTTACCCAGAAATTATCCCCTTGGTGTCTTAAACCTGGAAGACATTAAAATGTGAAGACTGTGGCCTGCAGACCAGCAGTGTGTAACAGCCTTACATTCAGGAAATCCCTGGGAGAAAAGAAGATTTATCTCAGGATCTGGGCTTTGTAGAGGCCGATACTGTGTTGTGTTGGGGGCTGGAGAACCAAAGGCAGTAGTCCAGGTCTGGTCTCATAAGAGTGGAATAGAAAGGAGGAATCTATTCTCTTGAGCGAAGTGTAATTGGCAGGTCAATACAACCCAGGATGTGGTCGGCCTTCTAGGCTGCAAGTGCATATTGCCAGCTCATATTGAGTCGTTCATCAATTGACACACCCAAATCCTTTTCCTCAGAGCTGCTCACAAGTTATTCTCCACCCAACCTGTATCTGTCCTTGGTATTTCCCCGACCCAGGTGCAGCACCTTGCACTTGGCCTCGTTGAATTTCATGTGGTTGGCATGTGCCCACCTCTCAAGCCTGTCCAGGTCCCTCTGTATGGCATCCCTTTCCTCTAGCATCTAAGCTGCATCACTCAGCTTGGTGTAGTCTGCAAGCTTGCTGAGGATGCACTCAATCCCACTGTCCACGTTGCCTACATGGATTTTAAATAGCTCTGGTCCCAGCACCCATTCCTGAGGAATATCACCCTTGACCACTATCCACTTGGATTTTGAGCTGTTGACCATAACTCTCTTAGTGTGACCACCCAGCCAATTCCGTCTTCAGTGAGTGATCCAGTCATCAAATCCATTTTTCTCCAATTTGGTAACCAGGAGTCTTTCATATACTGATACAAACTGTCATCTTAGCATGTAGTTGCAACAGGTTATTATAGCTGGGCTCACTTACAGACTTGCAAAAGAGCACTGATCATTCCTGCTAGTGGAACTTAATGGGAATCTGAGTGGAGCAAAAAGTGAGACTTGCATACCTCTTGTCTTAATTTTGTGTTAAACAGTACTCAGCTGTACATGCCTTAGCAGAGTGATTTAACTAAAGATAATATTTTGAATGAATGAGGAGGATGAAGGTGATGATGCCATGCCTGGCATTTACTTGCCAGGTAGGTAGTGTTTATATCAGGTAGGCAGTTTCTGGTGTTTTCTGTCTGAACTGCAGTCAGAACCCATTAAGGTGAAGTGACCAGGAGTTGGATTGTCATGGGGCATCTTTCAGAGCAAATCTGCCTCCTTGGTGCTTTTTTCTTTTTTTTTCTTTCTTTTTTTTTTTTTTCCTCCTTTCTCTCTCCATGCTTGTCCTTGAGAGCAGCTCGGCAGAGAAAGATCTAGGGGTCCTGATAGATGAGAAACTTAACATGAGCCAGCAGTGCGCTCTGGCAGCCCGGAAAGCAAATGGGATCCTGGGCTCCATCAGGAGAGGGGTGGTCAGCAGGGATAGGGAGGTGATTGTCCCTCTCTACTCTGCTCTTGTGAGGCCCCATCTGGAGTACTGTGTTCAGGTGTGGAGCCCTCAGCACAAAAAAGACATGGAGATTTTGGAAAGGGTCCAGAGGAGGGCCACGAAGATGATCAGGGGGCTGGAGCACCTCCCCTATGAGGACAGGCTGAGGGAGTTGGGTTTGTTCAGCCTGGAGAAGAGAAGGTTGCGGGGTGACCTTATTGCAGCCTTTCAATACCTGAAGGGAACTTACTCCCAGGAGGGGTGTAAACTCTTTGAAAGGGCTGATAATAGCAGGACTAGGGGAAATGGTTTTAAGTTAAAAGAGGGAAGATTTAGGCTGGATGTTAGGGGGAAGTTCTTTACTAGGAGAGTGGTTGGGTCCTGGAATAGGCTGCCCAGGGAGGTTGTGGATGCCCCGTCCTTGGAGGTGTTCAAGACCAGGTTGGACAGGGCTCTGGGCAACCTGATCTAGTAAAGGTGTATGTTTGGTGGCCCTGCTAGGCAGGGGGCTTGGAACTACATGATCCTTGAGGTCCCTTCCAACCCGGGTCATTCTGTGATTCTGTGATGCTTTAAGAACTGATTTGTGTTTCTGTAGCAGTACTAAGCAGAAGCAAAAAACCCTGGTGAAGCTGCATCTGCTCTGAAGTACTGTCAGGCTGCTTATCTATTAATTGGGAATAGAGAGCAGTGCTTCCCACTGCCTGTTATGGTGGAAACTTCACTTTGTTTTTCCAGTTCACAACAGCTGGCTTAAAAATACAGCTTGGAAGCACATGGAGGTGGGTTGGGGGGGGGGGAAGAAACTACAAAATCAACTTTGGATTGTTTTTGAGGTGGTGTTACATCCCAGGACATCCCTTAGCTTTTCCCCTTTCAGTCCTTAAGAGCAGTATGCTATTTGTTAAAACTTGGTGCAGATCAGGGAAGCTAGAATTACCGGGGTGCGGTTCTGTAAAACACATGCCTGTTTCCTGTGGTATCTTTGCTCATGCTATATTCTAAAATAGTGTATACTGAAATTGCAAATGCATATACCCTATTTAAGACTTCTCCTAAACCTTGAATTGCTGCTCACCTTGAGCACGGAGAGCTACTATTAGGAAAAAAGTCCATCTCTTATTACTTAATGTACTAATTGAAGAGTGACCGCCCATCAGGGAGCTCAAGTATGTTTAACTGAATGACAGTGAAGGAATTTTGCTGAATGTACCATAGGACCTTATTTTACTGTGCTAACAGAAGTGTGAGTCTTACAAATAATAACGGTTTATGAAATTCACAGAATCCTAGAATGTTTTGGGTCAAAAGGGACCTTTAATATCATCTGGTTCCAACCCCCTGCTATAGGCAGGGACACCTCCTGCTAGACCATATTGCTCACAGTTCCATCCACCCTGGCCTTGAGTGCTTCCAGGGAGGGGGCATTAGCAACCTCACCGGGCAATTCTGTGAGGAGGATACTTACTGAAGCAGCTTTATTTTAAAACTTATAGGGCAGAGCTTAAAAGTAATTCAAGCACAGGTTGCAAAGAGCTGACATAAATGTTTCTGATTTCTGGTACTTCCGCTGTGCTCAGATAATTCTGCATTTAATAACTTATGCAGGTATTGTCAGCCAAGGGTAGCTACTGCATTTTTATCCATTAACAGGAGAGCTGAAATCCCATATATTGTTTTCATGATAGCTGGTATATAACTGGATGAGGTGAACAGGAGGGGCTTTAAAGCAAACAAGTAACAATCTGTTGCTTAATGACTTGTTTTACCCAAAGCCTTTTAGACATAGTTTATGGATATCTTTGCTCTTGCTGGTATACGTCCTACAGAAGACAGATGTAAAAGCTGACACTTCTCTGGTACAAGAAACTGCTTCTAACTACAAGTAACAAAACCAGTTTTGGGCTCTCAGTCCTAGCAAGCATATCAAACATTTCTGTGTTTACTCTATCTTCTTAGTCTCTAGTGTCACATTGTTAACTTACAGTGTAAATGGCAGTTTGAGCTGCTCTTGCTAAAACTGTTCACAGCATACCTTTCCAACCCCTGGAAAGTGGATAGGGTAGGCTAAGAAGGTGGATTACACTGGAGAGCAAATAAGTGAGGATTTAGTGATATACAGTAAATTGCTGTTGGCAGGGAAGAGAACTGCAAGAGTAATGCCTGTACACTGGGATTTTGTGCACTGTGAATCTTGTCTATGTACCTTCACATTTTCAACTTTTGCTCTAATGGAGAAGTGTTAAAACAGTTTTTGTTCTTAAAGTCTTTGCATCTTCTGTATGTTTTTCTTTTTTAGAGTATAAACATGCAAATAGAAATGAACTTTCAGAAATCTCAGTATACTTTAAGACTTTACTTGGTTTGGTTAGAAGTTAAGTCATCTGTGTGTCCAGGAGGGAGTATTCCTATATCTAAGAATCTACAAAATATTCTGATACTGTGAAGTTGTAAATGGAATCAGCTATGTTTTCATCAAATATTTGAGATAAGAATCTTCTGCTGCGTATCTTTTAACTTGTTTCCTGAGAACTGTTGGTGAAAAATAAACAGGTATATTCTTGCTCCTGTAAAATGAAATTATACACTGGCTTGCTGCAGTTTCCTTGCCAGTTTCATTTCACATGGTGAAATGCTTGTCACTAGAGTGCATCATATAATATTTCTTCTGAAAGACAATTCATTATCTCATTTCTTTTTTGCTTAAGGTGTTTTTAAGAGATCTGACTGCATGATAAGATGCACCTAAAACATTTATTCATTGTTTCTAGATCTTTCACCTCCCTGAAAGAAGCAGGTGGTAGTATACAATTATGTAAGGATCATTCCACTGGTCTGTGAAGTGCTTGCTCATGCTAGTGTCTTAGTTCAGTGTGCATTCTTTTTGCTTTCACATATTATTCTAACGTGTTTCTTTGTACTCATAGCCCTTGAACAATATCAGGGATTGTGCCTTATAATCTCCCCAGATATCCATGGAGACTGGAGCAATATTGTTCTGTACCTCCTACTCTTCTGCACCAGGTTGAGGTTGTTTTTGCTTCCAGGGACTTTCTTGATATTTATCCTTCGTATGTTCCTAGGTCTGAGACATCTTTGCTTTGTTGAATGATTCCAGGATTTTTTTACACTGAGAAATACAACCTCATAAGCTGTAAATGGCCCTCTCATATGTTATCAGTATGTAGATTTGAATGCAAGTTGGATCAGGCAGGATGAACACTAGGACACTGGAAAGCTATGCTCTGTGAGCAAGTTGAAGTGGTGAGTTGCTGGGAACACTGGGCTGTCTGGGCAGGTGACTTTATAACTGCTGGCAATGGAGTTCTTGGAAGCCTGGGAATGGGTCTCTGGATGGAGGCAGATTGTTTTTCATTATTGTGTAGTGTCAGTGCATGTATTATGATGATGTCTCTTCTGTTTTCCAGATCAGTGTGCGTGTTACCACCATGGATGCTGAGCTGGAATTTGCCATCCAGCCCAACACTACAGGGAAACAACTCTTTGATCAGGTAAGCAATGAGCTGTAGAAGATCTGAAGTTGATGCTGATGTTGTAATTCTGATAACAGCTTCTAAAGGACTTCAAGTACTAAATGACAGTGTGTATAGCAACTTTAAGAGAACTCAGAAAAATATGAAATGACATGACATGCTTTTTTCAAAACTTTTTTTTTTAAGAGTATGTTAGGAGCTATTCTTACTCACTAAACTGCATTGGTACTGTAGTTCATAATTTGAGTTGGATAGCAGTAGATACCTGCAGCCACAACTACTCATGGAATCAGTCTTACAGGGCAGCTGGTAAGCTACTGTTGCTTGGCTTACTTGCAAACATTGTGTAATTGATTTCAAAGAGAAACTGATCTAAAACAGGAGGGTCTTAGCTGAGGTTTCGAACATTGTTGCAACATTATGCACGCAAAGTGATATTCTATGCCCTTAACACAGCTTGAGGACGATACTAAGAGAAGTTATGTACTGTGTTATATTGAGCCTTCATCTAGGCGCTTTAGCCTTCCCCTGTGTTCACTGGCTGGGCAAGCTTCTTTCTACTTTGGTACAAACAGAAGGAGGGAGACGTGCATCCCACATTGGGAGCAGCTGAAGACAGACTGTTAACTGCAGCTGCTGGAACTTTGACAGGCTCCACTGTGTGTTCCTGATGGAATCCTGAAGGGCATATCTAGGCAACTATCTAGCCACTCAAAGCATCTGTGCTGCTAGCAAGTGATGTAGACTCTTCCTGTAGACAGTCAAGGCTTTGTGAGGACACACAGGAAAAAATCAAGGGTTTCCTAATCAGAGAAGAATCTGAGCAATAAGTTCATGGCTTGAAGAAAAATAAAATGAATCTCAGATTCATGACCAGATGAAGGAACTGCCAGACCAGATATGACCATGGCTTGGTAGTACTAGGCATTCTGGGGCCAGCTCTACCCTGAGCCTGTCTTAATAAACAGAGAAACTGAAGAGTAGACCCACCCGTAGAGGTCAGCATTTCATGTGGGGCCAGAGAGCCTGATTATTTATTTATTTATTTATTTAAATGTTTAACCACAAACTGCTACTTTCCCTCATACTCACCTGAATGGTTCAAAGTTAGATATGATATTGTCCTCTATAGCCGAGCCCTGGAACAGAGTAGAGTGAGATTCTTTGGCTTAGCAAAGAGTGCCCTTTTATGATGGAATAGGAAAAAAAAAGGCTTTCAAAAAAGTTCTGTGCTGCAGTATAGTTTCTCAGCTGTTTGCATGTTACTGTGTAGTAGATCCAGTATACTGAGCCCTGTGTGATCTCAAGACTTACAGTTCTTTTGATAGGTGGAATTGAGTTCTGGATTCCATTGAGAATGCACGTGTGCAACGTGGAACTCCACCAGTTAGTTTTTGAAACCTTATTCTTTTTAAGCTTACGTGACATACGCCTAGATTCATCAAGAGATTAACTGTTTTTCTTTATTTATTTTGGAGAGGTGCTTCTTCAGTTGGATGCTTCCTGTAATTATTTTTCAACATCTAGTTTTTGGCATTGTCTAAATAAAGCACCAGGTACTAAGAAGTGTTGCGTTGCTGCTGAAGTCAGTAGTGCTTTAAATCTGTGCATAAATTTTTCAGTTTGCTCCTAGACCATCTATAGCTTTTGCTTCACTGGACATTTAGTACAAAATGAAACTGTGGTGTGAAACTTGGACTTCAACAGCTTGTCCATGTTTGTGAGGCTTGTGATTGTTTTTCCTGCATGGGAACTTTTCATCTCTTAGTAATTGATTTCACTCTTTTGTGAACAGCTGCATGTGCAGAAGAGAGAATTTGTCCACAGCCAGACTTGCACATCAAGGCTGAAAATGCTGGGATAAGGGAGCAAATGCTTGTATGCTGTTACTGTAGGCTTCTTACTGTTGCGTATGCCTTCCTTTTCTTTGTTAAACACTATTCTCTACTTCTCTTAGTTAATCTTTAATCCAGTGCTCTTCTTTACCCCCATTGTCTCTCTGCATTGTTCTTTAAAACAAATACTTGTTCACTCTTAAGAGAATTTAGGAGAAGGGCAATCTTGTATCTTATCCAATTCTGGCTTGTCCTCTTCATAATTTTTTTTATACTTTCATCTGGCATGTATCTGATAAGTTCAAAATGGCTGAGCTACTTGTGTAGATTAGTTCATCTAAAGGGCTAGTCCAGGACTGTTTTCCCTGCTAATGCTACTAATGGGATCTAAGCAATGATTGCTGTCTGACTAATATCTGTTCACTCTATCTCAATTTCTATCCTGAGTTGATCTTTGGTCTCATGCTAGGATCTACAAGAACAAAGTGAGTGTTAATTTCCTAGTTCCCTTAAACTATGATGTGCTCCTGAAATTGCTAATCTAGGTTTTGTGCATGATGCTGAATGTGAAAAAGTGTCTGCCATCATGAGGATTTTTTTGAGGGTAGAGAGAGTTTTTCTACAAAGCAACCTTATGCTTTTGCTGCTGCAGTACATTGACCCCTTGGTGTGAAATCTGGCTTCAACTCTTTCACAGAAAAATTTTTAGATATCCTGAATGTTTTTGTCCTAGAGTACCCTTTCGTTTTGAGTGAGTTGTCAGTTCTGAATTAGGCAAGAAGCAAACAAGTTTTACCAAGGTTTTTTAGCTACACAGCTGTCTCAGTGCACACTGCTGGCTTTGTGCAGCAGTGTTTAAGTAGCATTTGGTTCCACCTGCTATGTCTAAAGGTAAAATAAATATATCTATCCCAATGCAGTGATCTAATCTGAATTAGGATTAAAAGGATTTTTTGAAAGCTAGATCATATCTTCATGAGGAAGAGTAGTTTGAATCTAGAGAGAACATTCTACACTAATAATAGTTGAATAGACTTTTGAAGTAGGGATGCTCCTGTCTCACTCCTTCATGCTTGGCTAAATTCCAAAGTAAACTTATGTACTGTTATTTTCTCTAATCAGATACCTTGGAGCAGAAAAATCCTTATAAATTGATATATAGGGTAGTAACATCATGATTTGTACTAGAGATCTACCAATATAAGCATTGGGAATGGGATGATATAGTTGTAGCATTAAATAGCTTATGCTGACAGAACTGTGTTAGCTGAGGCAGGAGGACTATACAAGCTTGCCTTCAGCAGCTCTGCTTATGCGCCTCTTAGTGTCAGTTGCTGAACTGCAGTGCTTACCATCTCACCAGAAAAGCCAGTGGCTCTGTGAAGGATGAATATGGTCTCTGTCTGTAGTCACTAAATTCAACTATTTTATACTATGTAAGTATGTAGTATGAAAGCATACTCCATTCTTCCATGTACCCAATCAGTTGCGCATGGCAGCTTCTCAAATGCTTTTTTTTCCTGATACTTTTGACTTTGGATTTTTTTTTCTTGTTTTTTTTTCTTTCTTGTTGTTTTGGTTTTTTTGTTTGTTTGTTTTGTTTGTTTTTTTGTTTTTTTTTCCCCTTGAAAGCCTCCTACTTCTTCTAGCTTCTTGTAGAGGCTTCTTCACTGTATGCAATACTAGACCTATTGAGTGGTTAGTACAATACATGGGTGGCATCTCTACCCACTTGATAGGCCTTACATCAGGTTGTTGTTTTTTTAAACAATTGAGTAGTGGTTTCTAAACTGTTTAGTCAGTACTTTTTTTCCATCCTACAATGAACTCTACTTCTCTGACTGCAGATTTTTTTCTCAATGACTTGCTTTGTGCTCTCTGAGCCTATAGTTGACCACACAAACATTAGACTGTTCATTACTAGCTTTTAGACATCACAGAATCCAAAAGATAGCGACCTCAGCATATCATGCCAGAATAAGCCTTCAGAGTAAGCAGAAATACCATCTCTTTGAAGGCAACAGCTGTCCAGTTAAGAGCTGTGAATTCGAGTACAGTTTAAGGAGGAATGTGACACTTGAAAAACTTTCTATTACTTCAGATTGTGACAGCAAGTTGTTGGCCTCCCTGAGAGGCTTTCCTGGGCATGAGGTCAGCACCTGAGGCAAACAGTAATGTCAATGGCTCCATTTACTTCTTTAGAGGATGAGTGACTTGAAACATTGTAGCTAATCTTGGTCAAAATGCCATTGGTCTCTTCCCTTCTCAGATTTGCTGGTTTTTTGCATGCTATTAAGAGAGAGAGAGTCAGCTAGTGCACACAGCATCCTTCTCTTGGCCTAGCCTAGATTTCACAGTTGCCTGGATTACATTATCTAAAGTTCTGGTAAGGCCAGCTTATACTTTAGAAGTATTACCTCTCTTTAAGAGGTGGAGGGAGTGCTTCTGAGATGAATATGTAATAGTGCTGAACTCTCTGAGGAACCTGGTTCTGCAATTGAACTAAGAAGGGGTATTTGTATTTTTTTTCCTTTTTCCTTCTGTTCTTATTTCTACTCTTCTCTATTCATGCTTCATTTTGGACATAATGTACCCGAATACTAGCTGAGCCAATGCTGTATTCAATTTTGAAAAGTAATTGAGAGAAGGCTTCCCCAGTCATGATCATCACAGGAAATAAAACCAAATAATGCCTGGGCCTGATAGAGATCTTTTGCATTGTCTAATCCATGGCCTAATCAAGGAAGGACACTTGTGCAGTGGCACGGAGTTTTTTCAGTGGCAGTGAAAGCAGGATAATTAAATGACATATATCTGCAAAATACCTTTTTTACTAAACTGAATAGAAAAGCTATGGCATATTAAACTGCAGATGTGGCAGATCAGCCAGGTCAGAGCTAGTCCAGCAATATTGTTTGCTAGCAGATTTCTCTCAAAAATACCTGACACACCTCTCCTGGCCATTTCATTTTTGGAAAGGAAAACAGGCTATGTTCAAGATATATATAGTGTTGTGGATGCTTTTATGATGCTTTGTCCTTTGAAGCAGGAACTTGAAATGTCTTTTCTGCTTGAACACTTTGCTTTTGTCTTTGTGTAGATATTGCTTTTACTTGGCTTTTATGCTGGATCTGCACTTCACAGAATCACAGAATGGCTAGGGTTGGAAGGGACCTCAGGGATCGTGAATCTCCAACCCCCCCCTGCCACATGCAGGTCCACCAACCTCCGCATTTAATACTAGATCAGGCTGCCCATGGCCCCATCCAATCTGGTCTTGAACACCTCCAGGGACGGGACATCTGCAACCTCTCTGGGCAGCTGTTCCAGTACCTCACCACTCTCTCTGTAAAGAACTTCCCCCTGACATCCAACATAGATCTCCCCTCCCTTGACTTAAAACCATTTCCCCTTGTCCTGCTGTTACCTACCCTTTCAAAGAGTTGATTCCCCTCCTGGTTGTAGGCTCCCTTTAGGTACTGAAAGGCTGTAATGAGGTCAGCCTGCAGCTGCCTTTTCTCCAGGCTGAACAAGCCCAGTTCCCTCAGCCTGTCTTCATAGTGGAGGTGCTTCAGTCCCCTGATCATCTTTGTGTCCCTTTTCTGGACCCTCTCCAGCAGCTCCCTGTCTCTTTTGTACTGGTGGCTCCACAACTGGACTCAGTATTCCAGATGGGACCTCACAAGAGCAGAGTAGAGGGGGACAATCACACCCCTGTCCCTGCTGGCCAGCCCTCTTTTGATGGAACCCAGGATACCATATACCTTCTGAGCCGGAAGGGCACACTGCTGGCTCATGTTAAGCTTTTCATCTACCAAGACCCCCAGATCCCTCTCCACAGGGCTGCTCTCAAGGACTGCTCCTTCCAGTCTACATAAAAGCCTGGGATTCCTCCCAGGAGTAACCCTACTAAACCATGTCTCTTAGAACAACATTTAAATATTTCTTGAACACCTCCAGAGATGGTAACTCAACCACCTCCCTGGACAGAGCCTGATCCTGTGCCTGACTACTCATTTAGAGAAGCAATTTTTCCTAATATCCAGCTTGAACCTCTCCTCGTGCAACTTGAGGACATTCTCTCTAGTCCTGTTGCAACTTATGTGAGAGAAGAGGTCGATCCGCACCTTGACACAACCTCCTTTCAGGTACTTTCTACTTCTAGGTAGAGAGCTTTAAGGCCTCCCCTGAGCCTCCTCTTCTCCAGACAATTTTCCTAGGCTGAGAACTATAGCGATATTGAACAGTCATCCTCATGCTAAAATCTACATTTAAGAGGTCTACTTGTGGCCCCCCTTCTACTGTGGGACAGCTCTTAATGACAAGATCAATAGCTGGGAAGGAGACTGGTACTTGTGGAGGGTACTTGTACTGGTACTTGTGGAGGTGAGAAAGCCATGCAGACCTGAAAAAAGTGGAGTTTTCCTGTAGAAAACTTTTTAGTTTGTGATAGTTTTGTTTTCAAGATTGAACTAAACATCCTGTTGAAGCTGAGGTGGAAAGGATTGTCACTCGATGGAGGCTACCATAATCCACTTTTACTTTCAGGATTAAGGCCAAATGGTACAGATCCATGCTCAGACTAAGAAGCCACCATGTGCCTTGCTTTACATTTCACTTAATTCCTAGAGTAGGAATTGCAATGCCTCTTAGTTTGGTTTAGTAGTCGACTGGGGCTGTGAAGTTCTTGTGTGCTGTGCAGACTTCTGCTATGGAATAAAAGTCCTTTTGTGCAGGACCTCAGTGTGATGCCATTCAGTTCCTTGCTGGCAGTTCAGCTTATTGAATTCCCAGGCTTAAGCTGCAGACAAATGAAAGTGAGGCAAGCAGACACACAGCAGTGGGGGTGAGCCTCCATTCCATTCAAATGTTAATATTGCAGAGAACAAAGCTTTTCTTAGGCTCTAGGACAGCCTTTTTTCCTCTCTTCCTACCAAAATTTTCTATATATACAGCAAAATCTAATGCTTCTCTGAAAGCATCCTTAACTGGATGCATCCCACTGTGTGGCATGTGCAAGTGAAGGCTTACCAGACCTCTACATTCTTTGTTTAATGCGTTATTTAGGCCAGTTCTCCATATTCAGGCAAAGACAGGCTGAATAATGTCATGGACTCGAAGAATCATGTGTATAGTCTGTGGCCTTGTGTAGGTTTTCTCTGTGTGTGTGTGTGTGTGTGTTTCTAATAGCATGCAGCTGCTGAAAGCTCTCTATTTTTATTTTTTTGCCATGATGCTACTTCTGTAAAGCCAGCAGAAATGTCCGATCCAAGCCCTAAATAATTGAATTAGTAATATGTTTGCAGGGACCCCGTGTCCTTAACTTTGTGGCTCAACAAATCTGCACTCCACATAAAAGAGAATAGAGCACATTTTTAGGAATCAGCAAGGAAGTAACTTAAAAGAAATTAGAGAGACATTATATAAAACATGGGACAAGGCAGGACTAAATCTACCTCAACTATTTGTCGAATCCTTTAGCCTCTGGCAGGAGGAAAGCTGCAAGCAAGCACGGGGGTGGGTAGTGTTGAAAAGCAGTTCTCTAGGTACAGTGTTAAACCTAAAAATAAGTGTTTTATTCTTTCTCCTCCTTTGTCTAGTATTAGAGGTAAAGGTAGTTGCCCTGTTTGCAGGCATAAGATCAACTCCAGGGTGTCCAGGAAGGATGTGAAGGCATTTCAGTTTTTAGACTGAATGAACCCTATAGCAAGTGTTTCTCAGACTTGCCAGAGCACAAAGTGGTGGCCTCATGCTGGTGAACTTGCTTTATAAAGAAACTTCTCTCTCCTTTCTACCAGCATTAGATTGCGGTAGTCTTGCCCTCCCCCATCATGTTGGTTTTTTTTGTTTGTTTTGTTTTTTACAGTATGCTCATAAAGCTGCCTTAACTCTTATTTATGTAACACTTGTAGCCCGCTAGAGACATGACTAAGGAGAGAGCTTCTATACCAGCACAGATATTTCCTGTGGAGGTTCTTACCTGCTACATCTGATGGATTGATTGCATTGTATTTTGGCTATAAAAGTTGGCTTGTAAGTGGCTTATCAAGATAGTATCTGATTTTAAGTACCAACAAATCTTAAGTATATGGGGGAGAGAGAAGCATGTGTTTCCCACATGGGATTCTTCAGATGCTCTGTCATCTATGCATGAGCACAGTGTCAGAGGTGGCAGAATGCTAGGGCACTGCTAGTCTCTGTGCTCATTTGAATTTACTTCTGACAGGTTTTCTGCTACCAGTGAGATCAGCCTGTCTGGCTATGGCTCTTGCTAATCATCTTTATTGCAGGTTGTCAAGACAATTGGTCTAAGAGAAGTGTGGTTCTTTGGACTCCAGTATCAAGATACAAAGGGATTTTCAACGTGGCTCAAATTAAATAAAAAGGTATGTTTGCTTCAACCTCTCATTTGTCTGGGGTTCCTTTCATCATGGAGGACAGGAGCAGACTGTACTTCCATCAGGGATCTTGCTTCTCTACAGACATGAGGTTACAGCAAGATTAGTGACTCGATACCACCTTCCTCTGATTTTTAGAGTCATAGAAAGGCATAGAATGGACCATAAAAATCGCCTAAGACTGCCACTCACCAGATCAGGCTGGCCAGGCCCCACACAGCCTGGCCTCAGTCACCTCCAGGGATGGGGCACCCACAACTCTTGGTCTCTCCAAAGCTTTCTCTTCTTCAGGTGAACAAGCTTATCTCCTTCAACATTTCCTCTTAGGAGAGATGCTCCAGTCCTCTGATAATCTCTGTTGCCTTCTTCTGAACCTTCTCCAGCAGCTCCATGTCTTTGTGCTGGGGGCCCCAGGCCTGGACACAGTATTCCAGATGGGGCCTTAAGAGGACAGAGCTGAGAGGGTTAATCCTCTCTCTATCCCTGATGCCCCTGTTCCTTTTGGTGCGGCCCAGGATACCACTGGCCTTCTGGGCTGCAAGTACCCACTGTTGGCTTGTGTCAAGCTTTTTGTCCACCAGAAGCCCCAAGTCCTTCTCTGTGGGGCTGTTTTCAATAATTTCTTCTCTCAGCCTGCACGCACAACTGGGGTTGTCCCAATGCAAGTGTGACTTCGTGCACCTGACCTTGTTGAACCTCATTAGGTTCACATGGTCCTAATTTTCAAGCTTGACCGGGTCACTTTGGATGGCACTCCTTCCCTATGATCATCCTTCAGCCTTTGTGTACAGTTCCATCAGGATCCTGGGATGTGTGTCATTGGGCCACATAGATCTGTATGCATTAGTCTCATCAGGCAGTCACAAACTTGCTGTTATTCTACAGCAGGAATTTTACTCCTCCAGCTCTCACCTAGAGCTTCAAGGACACGAGAGATGTGGGAAGCTTGTGGAGACATAGGGAATTTCATACAAACGTGCAGAAGTACTTTACGATAGGGATGATGGAGCACTGGAGCAGGTTTCCCGGACAAACTGTGGAGCCTCCTTCTATGGAGATATTCAAGATCTGTCTGGGTGCCTACCTGTGTGACTTGTTGTAGGGAAATTGCTTCAGTTTTGGGAGGGGGGGGGGTTGGACTCTGAACTCTTGAGGTCCCTTCCAACCCTTGCGATTCTGTGAAGATTGAGGCCAGGAACTTGAGTGCCTCAGCCTTCTCATAACTGTTGCAATTTCTTCCTTCTCATTTATCACTCTCCTTGACCAGTGTACCTGTAGGCTCCCCTGCTATTTTTCCACATCCTTTGCCAAGGTCAATTCCATCTGTGGCCTGACTTTCCTGATTTCATCTGTGCATGTCTGGACAGCATCCTTGTGTTATTCCAATGTCGCACATCCCTATTCCCATCATACAGTCAATCTTCCCTAGTCTGCAAGATCTGTCAACCGCCCTTGTAACTGTTAATGTGATGCTCATGTGAGCATCTTGCTCATCCGTATTTGTGTTGCAAAGGGTTTTTTTCCTAATTCGTGCTTGTCTTCTCTTCCTGACCATTAACCCTGCTTGCTTTGCTCATTTGACATGTTAGCTATAAAATCTGATAACTCTGTTGCTCCAGGTAACAGCACAGGATGTACGCAAGGAAAGCCCTCTTCTTTTCAAATTCCGAGCCAAGTTCTACCCAGAAGATGTGGCAGAAGAGCTGATCCAGGACATCACACAGCGCCTATTCTTCCTCCAAGTGAAGGAGGCAATTCTGAATGATGACATTTACTGTCCTCCAGAAACAGCTGTCCTGCTGGCTTCCTATGCTGTCCAGTCCAAGTATGGAGACTTCAATAAAGAAGTGCACAAGTCTGGTTACCTTGCTAGTGACAAACTGCTCCCACAAAGGTATGAGAATTTGTTCAGTTTTAGAATATCTTTGTGCTAAAAAGTTTGGAATTTCTTTGGAGTCTTAACCAGAGAATTCATAATAAAATATAGCCTTGTGCCTCTCTTAAAGATCATATTGCTGCTGAGGAAATTCTAATTGTGAGTAGTTGGAGAAGCTCCAAAAAAGCCTGATAATGAAATGGTACAAGAAATATAGCTGAATACAGCTGGTTGTTTGTCAGAAGCCTTGAATACTCTACTGATGTGTCTCTGCCTAGCCTTATAAGTCCATATTTCTGAAAATGTTTTTTGTGGTGGGAGCTATGATGTTCGTGGAGTATTTAATGAAGTGTTGTTCTGGACTCACATGGTGGTATGTGCGTAAATGTGGTAGCTGGTCTCAAAAATCCAATGTATTTTTTTTCTAGAGTTCTGGAGCAACACAAGCTTAACAAGGACCAGTGGGAGGAGAGGATCCAGGTGTGGCATGAAGAACATCGAGGAATGATTAGGTAACCGATGCATGTGAAACTGCTGTATTTAAGATAGTGTGATATATGCTAATGTATAATGTATGAAATTGCGCAATCTGTAGCTTGCTCCAGCATGAGTTAGCATTCATAAGGTTGTTCTATTGAGCGTACTATGCCAATGTGCCTCTGACCTTGCTAGTCCATGTAACTGGCTGACGTTAGTAAAAACAAAACTGAACTTGTGGAGCTTGTTCATTCTTATCTTCAAGGTTGATTGTTGTAGTCTATCTGTGTAGATAGTCAGCACCTTCTTGATCAAATGGCTTATTGACTTGAGAAATTGTATCTGCTTTCTTTTTGCGTGATACAGAGAAGATGCCGTCTTGGAGTACCTAAAAATTGCACAGGATTTGGAAATGTATGGTGTGAATTACTTCAGCATTAAAAACAAAAAGGGCTCTGAACTCTGGCTAGGTGTAGATGCTCTTGGACTCAACATATATGAGCAGAATGACAGGTAATAAATACACTTTCCTCGTCACTGACTTCATCTCCTTTCTAGTGTAAAGGTAGTTAAAAGTAATCTGTTAATCTGCTCTGGTATTTTGCTCTCATACTGCACTCTGCTGCTTATGTCATTCTTGGTTGTATTTTTTTCTAGAGTGCATCATAAAATGTGCTGCTTAGGAGCAAAACCCACAAACGCTCAAATCTTACCAAGCTAGTTTTACCTGTATCCTTTGTCTTTCTGATGTGGATGCATTCTTCAGCTGTTCTCCATTTAATCAAACAGGATTGGAAAACTGCTCCCTAGTTCATTTATCTGACCAATTCTATTTGCTTATTCCAGTCAGCCTGGGAGTACTAAAATATCATGAGGGCAGGTTTTTCAGAATTTCGAGCTTTATATTGTAGCTCAGGAATTTGAAATGACTTGGGATTTTTATTTCCTCCGTTTTCTGCTTCTGCAGGCTAACACCAAAAATTGGATTCCCTTGGAGTGAGATCAGAAATATTTCTTTCAATGACAAGAAGTTTGTAATCAAGCCTATTGACAAGAAAGCACCAGTAAGAAGCAACAGTCATATTAAAACTTTTGAACTTTCAGTTTCTTCTTAGATGAATTGTAGAATGGTTTGGTTTGGAATGGACCTGAAAGGTCATCCAATTCTACCCCTGCTGCTGTAGTCAAGGTTGCCCTCCCACCGGATCAGGCTGCCCAGGTCCCGTCCAGCCTGGCCTCCAGGGATGAGGCACCTACACTTTTCTGGACAGTCTGTGTCAGGGCTTAACCACCCTCTGAGTAAAAGGATTTTCCTTCTAGCATCTAAACCAAACCTTCCCTCTTTTAGTTTAAAGCCATTCCCCCTTGTCCTATTACTACTGGATCACGTAAAATGAATGGTTGTCTGTAATTTTACTTTTTTTAGTCATAAATAATATCTTTATCAGTAACATCAGCAGTTGCTTAAGTAGTTCTCTACTACCTGTTTAGGGCAGTATGCCAAGAATGTACTGAACAGCAATAAGGGGATAGATGGAAATTTGTTCTGGCTGGGAAGGGAGGCGTTTGTTCAGTGTAACCTTATGCTATCCCAAGTCAGTGAGAGAGGCTTTTTGCTTAGGGTTTCTAAGTCTCTGATATGATCAGGGATCTGAAGCACCTGTGCTAACTGTTGTATGCTTCCATTGACTTCAGTAGCATGGAATCATCTTTCACCATGTTTTACTTTATTTGAAGCTGAAGCTTCACATCATTTTGTAGGGTGCACTGGGAACACTTTTTCCTTTTTTTTTTTAATGAACATTATTTAATTTAATTTACTCTTTAAGGCCTGTTAATATCCTGTGTCAGTTGATACCTTCTTCTGGTCATTCTTGTTTTTCAGCTGCTTGGAAGCATTTTCCTGCTGCTGTTCTTGTTTTAACACAATTATTTTTCCTTAGGACATAATTTTTAACACTCTGTGGCATAAGAGGAAAAACTTACACATGATGTGGATAACCAGATTTAAAGAACTAAGTAGTAGTAAAGGTGGAGGAAGACATCTTCAATGGTCCTAGTAAACTAACCCATTATTGTGTTTCTAATGAAACAATAGAGCCAAGCTGCTACATACTCTGTGTACTATGAATGCTTTACAATGATACCAAGTAGACTGTAACAAGAAATTAGGCAAATCTGCCCTGTGTCAGTTTATCATCTTTAAATTCACTCCTGAAAGATGGAGGTCTGACTACTACCAGCAGTGAATTAGACACTGATGAGAAATGCTGGCTAGCAGTATTAGAAAGTTGAGAGTTTTGGTGTGTATTGCATACACAGAGGGTTTATTATGCCGAAGGAACAATTTTAATGCTTTTTTCTTGTCCCAAGGACTTCGTATTCTATGCCCCTCGGTTACGGATTAACAAACGAATCTTGGCACTTTGTATGGGAAATCATGAGCTCTACATGCGCAGACGTAAACCAGATACCATTGAGGTGCAGCAGATGAAAGCACAGGCTCGGGAAGAGAAGCATCAGAAACAGATGGAGAGGTTTGTGCAAGGTTCTGAGTAACCTGGACTTGGTCACTCCACAGTAGCATCACGTGCTAGATAGAAGTGCTGGCAGCATGCTTGCTAACCTGCTTGAGCCAAGAACAGGGCAGACTTCTTTCTGCTTCAGTATATCTAATGAGATGATGGAAGTGGCCCTAATCACAGGTGTGGTTCACCACTACTTTCTTGGAATTAAATCTGTGCCCTTCTATTTGAAAGGACTAATCTGGATCTTGATATAAGGATCTTCTGTCAGTAGCATTACTATTATGAACTTCCACTAAGGTGAATGCCAGCAGAGCAAGCTTTTTGTTTCTTCACTTCACTTTAAAAGGAGCACATAAAGAGTAAAGATCATCAGCTGAGTGATCAAGTGCATTTCTGTGTGCTTATAGCTTCACTAGGATGCACTACAGATTACAGCTGTAAGTTATAAATTGCATTATGACTTTCCCCATTACCAGAGCCCTGCTGGAGAATGAGAAGAAGAAGAGGGAATTGGCAGAAAAAGAGAAGGAGAAGATTGAACGTGAGAAGGAGGAGCTGATGGAAAAACTCAAGCAAATTGAGGAGCAAACCAAGAAAGCTCAGCAAGGTAATATGAAATACTCCAGAATTCCATTACATGAACATTCTGGGTAGTCTGAATGAGAAGGATTCAAATAGTGAAGCTAGGAGCATCTCCGATCCATTCAAATTCCAGTATTGTGTGCTGGTCAATGTGCTAGGGCCCTAGTTTAGCCTTCTAAAGCTGAATGCAACTCTGCAGATGCAGATACTCTGAAGTATGGCTTGTATTAAAGAGGTGGGTGGCACCCAAGCTGCCTCTCTGGCAGCTAGAGTGTCTTTCAGTTGTCCACATGCCAGCTGGAAGCTTTATCTTAGCACATCTGTAGAGGAAAGAGTCGGAAAGTGTAGCAAGGGTCATATCAGCCAGTACCCTGGCTTTTACAATCTAGTTGCTTGGGCAGCATTACTAGCATTACTATGCAGTGCCCAATTGAAATGCCGCATGCTTTTCTGTTTTTAAGGATGTCATTTTGAGATGGGTACTTCCCACAAATCAATCAGGCAAGTAATTTGCTGGCTTGCAACAGGTCTAGCTCTTCATCTTCAATCTCCATTTGCAGTGTAAAGAGGAGGAAAAGGCATAGTTGCTTGAGTCTTTCCACTCTCTCTATAGGAAAGATTTCATCCAGGAGGTAGGGATAAGGGCACCTTCCTACCTTATTTGCTTTGTTTCTCTTCAAATGTACTCTTACTATTCCTTCAGAACTGGAAGAACAGACCCGCAGAGCCATGGAGCTGGAACAGGAAAGAAAGCGAGCTCAGGAGGAAGCAGAAAAACTCGCTAAGGAACGTAGAGAAGCAGAAGAGGCAAAGGAAGCCCTGCTGAAAGCATCCCATGATCAACAAAAGACCCAGGAACAACTGGTGAGTGGGTTAGCTGAGAATCTGATAGGGCAAAACAATGACGTTGTAGGGGTCTTTCTAAGGTCATAGAATAAATTAAGCTATGAATATAGTGAAGAAGTATATTTTAGTTCTTAAGGATAGACATTAAAGAAGATGAATTAATACTTAAATATGCGTGTTTGTACCTATTTGTGCAGTGGATTGAGACTGATTTTTTTTTTTTTCTTTTTTGCTTACAACAGTATCTGATGCTGAGAACAGCATGTAGAACTCATAAATTGCTTTTCTTGGCTTGGGTTTAAAGACCAAGTACTGTAGCTGTGATTGGAAGGGGAAAAAGCCCTCCAAAAAACCCTTTCCTTTTTCCCCTTGCATCATTTGGGTATCAGTGGGACTGAAGTATCCTTCTTACAAGAAAGAGAGAGATACTTTTTTTTTTCCAGAACTGGAACTAATGCTTCATTTAGCAAGTACTTCTCTTTTGTCCCCACTAAAAGTCTTTCCTTTGCAGGCTGCTGAAATGGCAGAACTCACAGCTAGAATCACACAGCTGGAATTGGCCAGGCAGAAGAAAGAGAGTGAAGCCCAGGAGTGGCAGCAGAAGGTAAAGCAGAATCTGAAGTAGCAGCAGTAATTTATGTGGATTTAATCTTCATTCTGTTTTGCAACCTAAATTACTACACTAGAATACGAGGTGTCTGCAAGCTGAGACTGTTGCAAGTATGCAGCTTTATGGTTTGTTGGTTTTTTTTTTTGTTTTTTTTTCTTGTAAAATGAGTGCTGCATTCTAACTCCAGCTTGGAATAGTTTGATTAGGCCTATAGGTCATTTTCCATGAGTTATAGCCAGTCCTTAAATCTCTGATGTGTAAGCCAGCAGAAAATGTTGCGAGTGATTGTGGCTGAGTAGTTTTGGAACACACCACTTCAGTGTGCAAGAGATGTAGGGTTCTTAAGTAGTGTTTTTTGTGTGCTTCTGCAAGAAGTTACTCACAGCTGAGTTGCACAGACTAAATGTGGTCTGTCTTATTGAAGGCACAAATGGTGCAGGAGGACCTAGAAAAGACCAAAGAGGAACTGAAAACTGCCATGAGCACTCCTCATGTCACTGAGCCAATGCACTCTGAGAATGAGCATGATGATGAGCAGGATGAAAATGCAGCAGAAGCCAGTGCTGAACTTCGATCAGAGGCCACCATCAAGGACCGCAGCGAGGAGCAGCGTACCACTGAAGCAGAGAAAAATGAACGAGTGCAGAAACACTTGAAGGTAAAAGTTTCAGCTGAGTGTATGTGCATGAGCATTGCTTCTATTCTTTTTGTCATTGTGACTGTGAGGTTTTATGGGTATTCCTTATAAAAGAAGGGAGTTGTGAATAGTGAGTGAGGGAAAAGGTAATAATGACTTCATTGGATTGCTGCTTACCATTAGGGAAAGGGGCAGAACTTGTCTCCAATTCATTTCTATTTCATTGGAAATAGCAAAGTCTTTTCAAGCCATGCCAAGAGGCAGCATCTGTGAGATAGACTATGCTTGTGTGAGTCTTGCCAGCTACCTGACAGCTGTTCAGAGTCCAGCTGAAATGAATTGGAGGGTCTGGTTGAATTCTTATCCTACAACTGGCTGTAACTGTCCTGTGAATGGATTGCACTGCAAAATGCTGACAGTAGCCTGCTACAGCTCAGCACGGGGAGTGGGGAAGTAGAAATGTTGCACCACCTCCTCATAAGGAATTCCATTCTTCTGGTATTGATGCTTAGAAAAGTGGTGGTAGCTGTTTGTTTTTTTTTAGTTTTTTTTTTTTAGTGTCTGGCTGCATGGCTTGGAATAAACTTGGCTTGTTTTGCATCATGCTGTGTTGGTCACTCACAGGTACGGTGACAAGTGTCCTCTGTCATGCACAACACATTTCTTCTGTGGTAGAAGGCTAGTAGTTGCTTGATTTCTGCAAGGCAATCTTGAAGTCTTCAGGTATTTCTCCACTGGACTTTCTCCTCCCTCTGAAGTAAATTAGTGACAGTCTTTCTTACTGTGCTAGACAAAGATAAGTAAGGTGGAAGCACCTGCAGTTTACCATTTTCAAGTATAGAGGAAAAATATTTGCAACTTTCACACAATTGTTTAGGTTGGAAATGATCTCTTGATCATCTAGTCTCACTATTCTGCTGAAGAGGGCTCAGCTGGAGCAGGTTGCCCAAGACAGCTGAGCTTATTTGTTTCCTGTGTTGGAGGATTAACGAGGAACTTCCTTGCCTGGCTTGAGGTTCTGGCTTGGCTAACCCATTGCTCTCTTTGTTCCCTTCGCTAGGCTCTTTCCTCAGAGTTGGCAAATGCTCGGGATGAAACCAAGAAGACGGCTAATGATATGATCCATGCTGAGAACATGCGGCTGGGCCGAGACAAGTACAAGACCCTCCGTCAGATTCGACAGGGCAACACCAAGCAGCGCATTGATGAGTTTGAGTCCATGTAAACTCTCCCCTGTGCTTGCCGCTCTGCAGTCCCTTCTCCCTTTCTCATCCTCTCCCATCACTCACTCATAATCGTGCTGTGCTGGAACCACTACAGAAGAGCGACCATGGTCTTATTTATAGAGTTTCTGGTAAATGCTGGAGTTCGGCAACAGAAGAAAGAACAACATTTGCATATTCCTGGGGTAGCTTGGGAAAGCTAACTTGTATTAGGGCAAATCTGAAATTCTATGACTTTGGGTAAAGTCATACTGCGTTTAGTTTTTTTGCTTACTGAAATGGCTGTGTAGCTGTCCTCTCCCATTGAGTAGGGAGGCCAGCAGATACTTTCACTGAATTATATAAAGTGCTAACAGTTTGACATTGTGCCTTCCTACTAACTTGCACAAGCTTCAGTATTAAGCTTTGGGGCCAGGATCTATATTTCTGACATCATTAAGGATCTGAATCATGTAGTTGAGATAGAAAACCTGGTGTTTGGGAAGAAGGGTTGGAGGTAGAATGTGGACTTACTTTCTAAAAGACCAAAGCTTTTGTCCTTTAAATGTAAGCAGACCAAACAGAATCTGTGGCATTACTGCTGGTGTTACCTTTTATTGTTTAATGATGAAACATGAAATTTCCTAATCACAAGGAGGCCTTTGAAATATTTTTCACTGATGTGGGATGTATTGGAACCTTGACTTCCAGGCTTTCCAGAATATGTTTTCCTCTGGGTAAATGGCTTAAATGGCTTTGTTTGCTGTTATTTTGTCTGACTTGAATGTGACTAGTGAGGGAGAGATAGCTAAAGAACACTGCCTTTCATCTTGAGCTCACCACTGAAAATGGAAAGGGGTAAGCAGAAATGTAAACAACTGAAAACTCCCATGACTGTATTTCTTTTGCTGAACCAGTACATTTCTAGTCAGGTGGGGTGATTACAGTTCTTTCCATGAGGCCTTTTTAGCATGTAGTCATTGGTGCCTTATGACTGTATAGATCTACTGTAGCTCAGATGTCTTTGTTTAAAATAGATACATTCATAAAAAGTAAAGAACAACTGAGGACCAAAACTATTTTGTATCTGGGTCATGTAGAAAAAACACTGCAGCTTCCAGCAGCATTTGAAGAGAGAGGGTTGTGAGATTTGTCCAATTGTTTGTTGCCTTAATCTTCACTAGCATTTTGCCAGATTCCTGGCTCGTGTGTGTGTGTGTTTTTCTCCAGAAGGATGCTTTGCCACTTTGTAGTTTCTAGTTCAGAGGGGTCTGTCTCTTAGAAGCAGGACAGTGGTGGCTGTGGGAAGACTTGTCCTGTGTTAATTGTAATCACCTTCTATCTGTTCCTCTCATGCTGCAGCTACCCAGAGTCCTCCTTATCATTTCTGGGGTGGGAACAGCCATGTATGCTCAGGGTTGAATTGGATTTAGCCTTGATCCTTTGTAGAAGGAAATGTAGACCCTTAGAAGAGGCTTCTTAACGATAGATGTCCTCTACAACGGTGTCTTCATTTGCTTTGCCCTCCCTGATACAGCTTGTTCCTATAGAAAGTCAGGGGGCTAGCCTATGATTTATTTTCTTGCCTAATGTGATTCTAAATCTTTCTCAGTTTTGTGGATGCCCTCTTTATCTGTATGGTATCACCGCTCATTTTGATTCACATCTGAATGCTGAAGTGTTTTCAGCTCCTATTATTATAAGCAAAGGAGGAGTGTGCCAAAAAAGAAATGTCCACATCAGTGTTAATAAACTGCAGTATTTCCTCAACAACTACTTGAACTGCTAGAAACAACCTCATCAGTGTTGTATTTTTTTGGAAACAATACATGTTTGTGAGTAAATCCATGGAAACACCAATCAACCAAACCATGGCTGTAAGTTTAGTGTGCTACTTCTGAACATCCTGATTAGTTGTATGGGAGCCTCCCTTACCTTCCTGGACAGAACATGGGAACACAGGAAGCTTTTGGCTGACCAAAAACACATGCTCCAGTGCTTTGGAAGTCACAAACGGAAGATTATAGTTAAACTTGTCAGAATTGATTTTCATATTTCTGTACTGAAGGGTTATTGGCACTGACTCTATGTGAGTCTCTTTACTGGTGGAGCAGACAACCATTACACTTCTCTTCTGGTGCTTTAAAGCTGGTTCTCAGCATTTCTGCTCTGTCCATGGCAACTATTGGTGCATTTGCAGGGAAATAAAGTCCAAATCACATTAAAACAGTTTCCTAACAATCTGATATATAGTGCCTGAAATGTGTTCAAATAATATAACAGTGAACCTTTCTGCTCTGATGTGTCACACACCATTGCTGAACTCATGTTACGATGCTGGCTTATCTTGTTTATAGGGTTTTTTTCTTAATCATTCTAGCTTCAGTTGGTCCAATATAAGGATAGAATGGCCTGTTCCAGTGACCTGACCTCACTCTTTGTAGTTGTTTCAGCTATGCCTTCTTCTCAAGCAGTATTATATTCCAGTGGTATCTAATGATATTTGATTTCAATACTTCTAGCTATGCACAATTAGAAAATATTAGTTGTGGGATGGAGGATGTGTTTATGGTCCCCTTCCCTTGGAAATGTATACTGTATTATAAAGAAATGATATTTTGCAAGAAAACTAATGTAAGAAGCTTTCAGTATTACAGTGAGATTTGTAGGCATGTTTTTTAATTTTTATTTTTCAGATCTGTTTTTCTTCCTTTCCATGTCCCAGTTCAAATGGATAACTACTCCTTATGGGGGTGGAGGGAGGGAAGAAGAAATACCTTATCAAATGTTTCCCTGGCTTGATTTATCTCCCCCCCTTTTTTTTTTGTTGTTGTCGCTGTAAATTATTATTTTTTTTGACCAGCCTTTTTACTGGATTATAATAAAACACATTTTCTTAGGGTTATGGAGTAATTCATGGATCCATGTGGTTATCTGCAAAGAGACCCTTGATATTAAGGCATTTTTTTTCCTGTTTGTAGGAGTTGTTAAAATCCATACCCTGTTCTTCCTACAGTGCCAATAAAGTTTAGAGAAATTCAGCAGATGGTGTCTGGATGATTGCTTAAAGTTTGCTTTGAGTCTAGCAGTGTGCTTCCTAGTTAGATGTCTGACACGTGGTCCATAGAAGGTCAGCCTGAGTGTGTAAGTTTTAATTTAATGGAGGGTAAATTTGTATCACGTTTAACTCATAAACTTCCCCAGCAAGAGGAGGAGGAAAAACTGTTTCAAGAATTTGCCAGTGGAATACCTGGTGCTGTAGGGCTGTGCCCGGGCCCTCGAGGAATCCAGCAACAGGTGAGTTTGTAAGAGGGTAGCCAGCCTTGGCATTGCTGCATGTCTCAAACTTGCATTTGTCTGAGTCTGGCCCTTTACCATTGATTTCAACCTGATTCGTTTCACAGCTACTTTGCTCTGGCTTTCTTTCTATTCATGTTTCCTAAGGTTGTGAGACAGGGCCCAGTGATGGAGGAGTATGGCCACTGCCAACTTTCTGCTGATGAACTGATTGATCTTAGTTTGTGTCTGCTTTTCATGTAGTTGTTAAGAGGGTCTTTGCATAACCTCTGTCTCCTTGCTGCACTGTAAAATAAGGCAAGAGATCTAATAAAGACCTGTTGGTACTCAGGTTTGCTATTGTAGGAGAAACTTGAACTTGTCTGAAACTAAATGTGTAGTGTGGAGCAATGGAAACTTCTGAAACCTGTATTGGCTTTGGCACAGATACAGTTTTTGTAGGACAGTCTTCCTCATTCTTCCCAGGATTCAAATAAACCCAAACACAAGACTAGATGAACTGTAATGTCTACTTGAACACTACTGTAGTGCATTCTTTGGGAGAAAGCATGCTGATCTGTAAATGTAGCTCTCACAAATGGGTTTGTATCATTTACTGCACTTGCTTCTAGGTGGGCAATACTTTCTCACTTACACTTATGTTTCTGAAGGATCTGGAGACTCCAAGATAGTGTGAAGCTGCATCAGGGTTGGGTATTAGGAAAGGGTCTTTACCTGAGGGTATTCAGGCATGGAACAGGCTCCCCAGGGCAGAGTTCATGGCCCCAAGTTGCCAGAGCCCAAGATGCATCTAGACACTGCTCTCAAATGCAGGGCTGGAATTTTGGGTGGAGCCATGGCTTGGACTCAGCAATCCCTGTGGGTCACTTCAAAGATGCTCTGTGATTCTGTGATCTTCCTAGTCTACCTTTAGATAGGCTGAGATACTAAACTGAATTTATTCCCATGTTTCTCATGTCAGCTGACCTGGGGAGCTTCAGACTTCATGAATCCTGCTGTAGTGGCTCTTCATTGAGAAGGTGCATCTATTATCTGTGTTCCAACATCTTGCAATACTTACTAATGCAATATGTAAAGCATAGACAGTTGTGTGGAAACTGCTTAAAAATCATGAAGACAAAATATGTCCTACTGAGGAAGCACTGAATAATGTACAACTAGTTTTCTCTGTGCTATTCAGTGTAACTATTCTGAGTGCAGCTTTTCAGCTACATATAACTCAGGACTGAGCATGCAGTGCAATAACTTATACCAGCCTATACTCAGAAATTGTGGCAACTGGCAGAGAACAGTGTAATTCATCTGTGACTGATGTCAACACAAAACTGCTGCATAGCCATATATATGCAAGTTGACTCCATGTGTGACGTCAAACATTTCCTTGCAGGAAAATCAGCTCATCTCTAAGAAAAGGATCTGGGCTGCAGTGCATATTCAGAGTTAGGGTAAGGCTAGCTTTTGTCTTGCAGGTCTGCAGCTTGTGGACAATGATGCAGGTCACTGCTACAAAGCAATGCTTGGCTGCACATCTGGTTCAGTGCGATAGCTCCCTCAAAGCTACTAGTAATTTTAGGATTTATCAAATAGCAGGATGAAGCTGTTACAGAGAAAAGAGAACAGAATGAGGAGGAGAAAGGAAAGAATAAGGTGAGTCTGAATAAAGGAGTTTTGGAAGTTCCTTCCAGGAGCATCTTTTGAGAAGGTGTTTCCTCTGTGTAAGTGTTAATACCACTCTTACAGCTTTCTAGTGAGCAGAGTTAATTGGAAAATTACAAATCCCTGTCACTGTTATTGCCTCTGATTGTGTTCTTTTCAAGAAACACAAGCAAGGGTTGCTCTCCGATTAAGAGGAAGGGTCAAGGGAATGTGGAATATCCTGCTCTTGACTTGGAAGGTTACAGAGAAGCTTCTCTATACTCCACATGCAGACATAGTGCGCTCCCATTAATCTCTGAAGCATCCTTGATTGACTAAAGCAGAAGCAACTGTAGCTGCAAATGAAAGCCTTGCCCGGACACTAACTCGTAGTGGCCTTCACCTAGCCAGGCAGCAGCTGCACTGCCAGATGTGGCTGTTGTCAAGGAACTGTTAAAAATTCATTTTGCTTCCCTCTTGCAGCATTACCTCATCTCTGACGATAACACTGATGCCCTCTTGCTTCCAGTGGTGAAAATTTGTCCCCCGATTTGTTTTCAGCAATTCTAAGGTTGCTCAACAGCTAGAGAAAGGCCAGAGCAAGAAAATAGTCTTGTTTGAGAGATATAGAGATTAAGGCATGTTTAAAGCCTCCCCCCTAACCCTTTGGCCCTTACTAGTCAGTGCTTTCAGAGACTTGAGCTCACTTTGTAGGTGCTTTCACATGTAAGCACTTTGTAGGTTTGAGTTCAGAACGTCAGTTTTGGGGCAGCCCTCTTTATCTGGTCCTGTGGGCTTGGAGAAAGCAGAACAAGCACAATTTGTCCTGTTTGCTTATAGAACACAGCACAGAGGGTGATGTGTTTCTTCCAAGGTAGAACAGAGCTGTGTCTGGTGGCTCATTTCATGGAAATCGGTTCAGACTTTTTGCACTACCTTCATGTGGCCAGACCACCTGCCCTTCTCACAAACCTCCAAAAAATAATGGAGCCAATTCTGTACGGAGACAGAATGCTGGCCTTCAACTTTGTCATGACTCATTGAGCTGTTTGCTCAGTTCCTTTCTTCTGTCTGGACTTCTTCACTTTGTGAGTTCCACTGTTAGGAATCTGGATTTTTATCAGGGATCAGTTTTTCACTGGAGAAAGCAGGTGACAATATGCTGACCTGGTCAGCATCTGTACACCTTGCAGCCCACTCCTGGGTAGGGACTGGGTAGTTTCTGCTGTGTGTATAATTTCTATCCCTTTCCCCTTCTGTCCTTGTGCCCAGCTCAGCTGCAGAAAAGGTCTCTGCTGATTCTTCCTCCCACTCCCTCTCAGGATGGGGATTTTTATATTTTTATTTTTCTTTTCTCTTTCCATGGGACAGGTAGTTATTTGAACAGCTTTCTATTTGTTTCCTGGACTAAATGAGAGAAGCTGAGAAGTCTTGTTCTGGAAATGCTGGATTTACTTCTAGGCATACTGCTAGATAGAATTGGAAGGAAGAAGTAAGAGTAAAAAAAATAACAAAAAAAAGCCCCCATCAACAGGCTTTTTTCCCCCCTGTTACAAAGACCTTAGCACAGGATACCTAAACACAGTTTAGGATGTGGTTCCATCCCACCCTAGCATGGCTACTTCTGTTTTTCACAAGAGAACTGTTTGCCTCCCTGCAAATTGGGTGTGATGATCTCAGACCTGACTTCCCTCTCTGTGCTCTCCTCTCTTCCATCTGGTGGCATTGACCTGTCACTTACTGTGCTCTGAGTTCCTGGCAAGGAGAAAGGTCAGTGTCAGGCAAACACACAAATGTCCTTGCTGTGAAAACTGCTGCACATACATCTAGTTCATCTCTCATTTCAAGGTTTGCTGGAGAGATAAGATGGTTTGTGGTTTGTTTGTTTGGATCACTGGGTTGCCTGCTGCATCTCTTGATGGTGCCTGAGAAGTGAAGGCAGGATTGGGCACAGGATGTGAGTGTATGGAGAGAGGAGCATTTTCCAGCCAATTCTCATACTTTAATTTTTTTCTCCTGTATGGAGTGATTAAAGAGTCAAATTTCAAAAGTTGTTTCTTATGCTGGCTAATATTATATTATTTCATTAAGAAACTTGATTAAATCAAGCATCCTAATGAATGGCGAACTGTTAATTGGATATTAGGGACAATTCAGCATCCTGAGACAAGAGCCCCCCCCCGTGGAGTTCTGTTTCTCGGGTGAAGTGATTTACCCTGGAGCAGAGCAACACTGAAGTGATGTCAGTGTTTCAGGAAACAAACTGAAGTTTCTCTGGAAGCTTCACAAGCATGAAATGTCAGTTAAAGTGAAATGTGATACCTATCTCTGCTTCTATGGCACTCTTCAACAGAGAATTTAACAACAGAAATAACTGTGGCTGCTTTTTGTGTTTGTCCTGGGAAGTGTATGAATGAATATTCACATTCTACAGCTGGGAGCTTGCAGTACTGGGGAAGGATGTAGCCTGATGGTGTCCATGTCAGGAGATGTCTGAGTAAGTCTACCTCTCACCCTGTTTGTGTAAGAACTAATTGCTCCCTCCCCCTCCTCCCCCCCCCACATCTTCACAAGGCACCATTATTCAGGTCTTCGGTGTTTCCATCTCTCTACTTTTCCAATTGTCAGTTTGTGACCCTCTCCCTGCCCCCTAATATAGTTAGACACTGCACTGAACACTGCTCCTCAAATTTGAATTTAGGGCTAGTTCCTGTAAGGGAAGTCTGGAAGGCAAAATAAGATGAGTCTTCCTTGGAGACTGGTGTGAGGAAATGGTGCTGCTTACAATACTTTGCTGTGAGTCAGGGCACCCGTGAGTGCCCTGATACAACCACAGGCGGGCTGGAGAGCAGCAAGATTCATGCACAACTCCTCCCTCTCCCCCTCCCCCCCCCCCAGTCCCTCTCCAGTGAGGCTGTCCTTACTTTTTTTCAATTCCTCCCTCCCACCCTACCTCCCTTCACCC